>CM041057.1:1074719-1302133 GCA_023078785.2 Hyles euphorbiae | reverse complement strand
AGGTCTCTCATATGTGAGAGGCCATCTGGGTAGGTACCACCGCAATGTCTATTTCTCCCATGAAACAACACTGCGTAAATGCACTGTTGTGTTTCGGATTGAAGGACATTGTAGCCAGAGTAACTACTGGACATATTGAGACTTAACATCTTATGTCTCAGGATGGCGAGCGCAGTGGAATGTTGTTACTGTTTATGAGCGGTCGTTTCGCTTATGAGAGTACGATTGAGAGTGGTTAGGCCATATAGTCCACACCACGCTGGCCTAGTGCAGGTTGGTGGACTTTATATACCACAGACATTCTTATAAATCGTTACGGTATTCAGGTTTCCTCACGATGTTTTCCTTCACCGTTATAGTGCGTGGTGATTGACTATCAATACACATATGACTCCGAGAAGTCAGAGGTTTGCCCTGGGATTCGAACCCGCGACCATCGTGAACATGTTGGCAGTCGTTTCTAGTCCGTTTACCAACAGGTCACCAAGCACGTACAACTATACTAACTATAAAATAATAACTAAAATATGCTTTTATTAGATTCAGACGTATGTTAGTATGTAATGGAATCTGTGAAGTCGATTTTCGAGCTCTTCAAAACGTCAGATTGACACGAAATTTTGCATATTGAAAACAATACTATAAAAAATAAAATAATGTTTTTTTTTTATTGCAGTGAATGGCAAGACGAGCCTGCCGTTCGCCTGATGGTAAGCGATACGACCGCTCATAAACAGTAGCAAAATTAAACAACACCTTGAATTATATAGCAATGTTTGGTATTCCAGTGCGCTCGTCATCCTGAGACATAATATGTAAAGTCTCAATATGTCCAGTAGTTACTCTGACTACAATGTCCAATGTCAATCCGAAACACAACAGTGCATTTAAACTGCTGTTTGTCGGGAGAAATAGACATTGCTGTGGTACCCACCCAGGCGGCTTCTCAGTTCTCACATATGAGAGACCTACCACCAGTAAAGTGGGTAATTTGCACGCCGCTGTCTTCTTCTGAATATATAATTAATATTTTATCACAGAACAGTTGAATATGGTTACAAAAGCAATAGCCGTCAAATTGTATGAAAACCAGAGTTGTCGTTTTCGGAACACAAAACCTCTACAAATTTAATATAGAAAACTTACGATAGTAGATTTAAAGTATCTATAAAATTATGAAAATATGTTTTTGTTATAAGACCGACATTTATTTTATCGATGGGCTTAATGTTTTTTTCCTGATACAGTTATTTAATTAGTATTATGAAAATACATATATTTTATTGTTACAAAGCGTGGGGTGCTGGATGATAAGTAAAGATTGTAAGCACTTGTCTAACTGGCACCTCTGTCTACCCCTTCTTTGAAAAAGCTTGAGTTAATGTATGTAAAATACTCATGGGATTAACAGGGATTCGAACCGACGACTTAAGAGAACAAAGCAATGTAGTGACAAAATATACGAAGGGATTGCTCTGAATTTACGATCAGGTGCATTTTATTGCTACGCTAAGTCCTTATTCATAGACAGTTGATAAAGCTATATTAGCTATAGTATTTTTTGTACCTTTAGAAAGTCTTTTGAATTCAGTTTGAGCAAAGAAGACAAAATATACGAAACTTAAAATAGATTTATAAACTGACAATTAATTAGGTTGTAATTCCTACTTCTCCATCCCTCTAGTTTAACTCTTATACTGAATCTAATGCAAAATATCACTACATAGTATAAAACAAAGTCGCTTTCTCTGTCCCTATGTCCCTTTGTATGCTTAAATCTTTAAAACTACGCAACGGATTTTGATGCGGTATTTTTAATAGATAGAGTGATTCAAGAGGAAGGTTTATGTGTATAATACGTGCATATTATTGTAGAGAAATCTGTATGCACCCGGGCGAAGCTGGGCCGGGCCGCTAGTATAAAAGAAATAAATAAACCAAAAAGTCACATACATAGCCCTGACCCCACATTAAGATCGAGTCTTGTGTAGTGTATCAGGAACAACAAGAGAATTTTCGCTCTCACAAACACCCAGACCCGAAACAAATAATGTAGATCACACAAATATTTCATCGAACCCGCGACCTCCCGTTTCATAGCTGGCGTCTAACGGCACCACAGAGGCTATCAAATAATCTGTATCAGCCCATATACGTCCCACTGCAGAGCACGGGCCTCCTCTAAAATCGAGAGTACGATTGAGAGTGGTTAGGCCATATAGTCCACCACGCTGGCCTAGTGCGGGTTGGCGGACTTACATACCATAGAAGTTTTATAAATCGCTATGGTATGCAGGTTTCCTCACGATGTTTTCCTTCACCGTTTTAGTGCGTGGTGATTGACACATAAATACACACATGACTCCGAAAAGTCAAAGGTGTGCCCTGGGATTTGAACCCGCGACCACCCTGAACATGTTGGCAGTCGCGTCTAGTGAGTTTACCAACAACAGTGCGTGGTGGCCCACGCACTTAGTCAAATAATATCACGTACAAATTCCACACTTTGGGCTGACAATAGAAAAATCCAATATCGCTTTTCCCCACCTGGAATTCGAACCCTAGACTTCAGCTTTGTAATACTCCAGTGAAGCTTGCAGATTTCCTCGCGATATTTTCCCTCGTTCAATTTAACGCACTTAAAAATAATTGTACCCTGGATTTGAACCCGCGACCACCATCTTGGCCTCAACAAACAAGCCACAACACTCATTCTTCTTCTTCTACCTGGCGTTATCCCGGCCGGTGCCAGGGTCCGCCTTCCGGCAAATTCTCCTCCATTTCGCCCGATCTTCGGCATCCTCAATAGTAAGGCCATTGACCCTCATATCTTCCTTGACGACATCGAGCCAGCGCTTCTTGGGTCTACCCCGCGGTCGAGGTCCGGGAATATTGAGGCTCAGGCACACATTACCGACGTACTCCTGCGGTTTCCTTAGGACGTGACCATACCATCTCAAGCGGGATTCCTGGAGTTTATCAGCCACATCGCGGACACCAAGACTGCCACGGATGTGCTCGTTACGGATTTTGTCCAAACGCGTAACGTTGCACATCCACCGCAGCATCTTCATCTCCGCGACGTGGACCTCCTGGACGTGCCGCTTGAGGGCAGGCCACGTCTCAGAACCATAAAGGAGCACCGGCACAACACTCATTATAAAAGTATAATTATAATATAATTATTTTTATCTAAAACAATATTATATTGTTAGTAAAAATAATATTAGTTTATTGATCTTGTATATTTTATATGAATTGATAACTTTAATGGTTTTTCTATCTTACTAGCTTTCTGAAGTTCAAAGGTGATTGACGCGGTTATTAGAGACACTATTTCTGTTTCTCAACTTGAACTGCAGTTTAAATGCGCTGTTGTGTTTAGGATTCAAGAACATTGTAGCCAGAGTAACTACTAGACATATTGAGACTTAACATCTTATGTCTCAGGATGACGAGCGCAGTGGAATGCCAAGTTTTACCTTATGATTCATCATGTGTTTGGTTTTGCTACTGTTCATGAGCAGTACCGCTTACCATCGGATGAACGGCATGCTCGTCTCGCCAAAACAATAAAAAATGTCGAAAACTCTCGTAGACTCTTCGCTAAATATGTATGCGCACGACAGAGGGCGCTTTTAATGTTGCAAGCTTTATAAATATTAAAATTCACGTAAATGGAAATTATGGAACTTATAGCCATTGAAGTAATTATTTTACGACCCAATCGGCAGTCTATTAAATAATATATTGCTTGGAATATTGTTATGTTACAGCATTGATGAAATATAGTTAGAATTATAAGATATATATCCAATTTTCAGCACATTAAAAATTTCCTGACAACAGTGAACTGAAAATTGAAAAAAATAATCTAATTTATAAATCTATGGGTAAATCCACAACTCATCCATTCTCTATATCCTATCTATCTTTAACAAGAGGTTATAATAGCTACCATTACTATATCGATACTAGTATATGTTTAGTTAAAGAAAGATTGACATACATATTTGTGTCCTAGCAATAAATAAATATATACACCATTTATTTTTTTTTTTTTTTTTTTTTGTTGCAATTAATGACGAGACGAGCAAGCCGTTCGCCTGATGGTAAGCGATACGACCGCTCATAAACAGTAGCAACATTCCACTGCGCTCGCCATCCTGAGACATAAGATGTTAAGTCTCAATATGTCCAGTAGTTACTCTGGCTACAATGTCCTTCAATCCGAAACACAACAGTGCATTTACGCAGTGTTGTTTCACGGGAGAAATAGACATTGCGGTGGTACCTACCCAGATGGCCTCTCACATATGAGAGACCTACCATTATATATAGGTACCTCTCTATTTTTGTTAACTGAAACATAAAATGCATCGAAATATCTAATGAAATCTTTAGATAGATTATAGAGAGCGGCTGCAACGGCCGATGCCAATAATCAATCGAAAAAATTAGATTGAAGTCAATCTGGATTGTTTTCTACTTCTCGATTGGTCTTTTATCATGTTGCCATAGTTTTTCACTACTGAGATTGATTATTGGCAATATAGTATCAGAAAAAAGATTGAGCTGTCAATCTAAAACGGCAAATTTTGGATTGGGATTGTTTATTGGCAGCGGCTGTAAGACGGCAACATTCTGTAACGTCATTTATTGCAATGTGGTTTGCGCGCAGACTAATGGAGCGAGTGACGACCCGTAAAGTTTCTGAAACGAGACAAAACTTGTAAGTCTTTTTGTGAGGTTATTTACCTTGCTAGTTTATTTTATTTTGCTTGCTAGTTGCTGAACATATAGAAGAAGGCTCCAAGCATTACCTCCGCTTTGACCAGCCCAAGTCCTCGCTAAAGAACACCGTTTCCTGCCCAGAATGTTTCGCGAGGCTATTGAAATTAAAAAACATCCAAATTTCAATAGAGAAGATGGCTTGAAGCTTGCACAAGCATGGGATCCAATACTACATTTAATTAAATCGGAACCCAAAGGACCAACTGCCAGACCTCAAGACACAGTGAGCTCCTTCTGCGTAGATCGGATCGCAAACACAGACTAGATATTTAAAATTAATTTTTAAATTAATAATTGTAAAATAAGGGTAGTTAAATTGTAACAGTCACAGAGCGGACGTCTAATACCTCAGTCCGCCCCGTGACCACGAAAGCTGTAAAGTAATCGAAACGTCGGGAAGTTAAAAATGTAAAAATTAAACGAAATTCGCGATAAAATCCGTAAATAATAGTTTTAATTCAAGGTTATTTACCTCTTTCGTCCATCGATTTGTCACCCACTTTGCTATTTAAATAAATAATCTATTAGTGTCATTTAAATGTAATAAATTAATATGATTTGATAGGTGCTTTACAGCTCGCTTTTCGGGCTGTAAAAGTATTTTTGCGAGGTTATTTACCTCTTTAGTTAAATGATTTGTCACCCGCTTTGCTACGGAGAGAAGAGGACATAAATATTTCCAATTTTTACTTCATAATTAATTTCGTTGCAAGTTAAAGATAAGTTAGACATTTCCGGAGACTCGGCGAGTTTCAATGCTCGGTGTCATTACATTGCGTGCTTGTTGATCCTGTGACACAGGAGTTGTGGCGGGTGTGAGGGCGGGACAGTCTCCAAAGACTTGTTAGTGTAGTCGCCGAACCGTCGAATGTCGACAACATTTTGTTGGCTAGTCGGCGGCTTTACTCATTGCAAGTCGATAAACTTTGTTTGCGAAATATCGCCGGACTAATAAAACAGAACATTTTTATGACATTGTTGAGTGGCAGTGTGGCGCAGTTGGTTAGACGCCGCCTTTGAAACGAAAGGCCGCGGGCTCGATCCCTACACCGAGAGAAATGTTTGTGCGGTCCACAAATATTTCTTTCGGGTCTGGGTGTTTGTGAGACCGAAAATCCTCTCGTAGTTCCTGATACCCACGACACAAGACTCGATCTTAGTGTGGGGTCAGGACTATGTATGTGACTGTTGGGTGTAATTTATTTATTTACCGGGCAACTTAGTAGAGTACATGCCACCAGCAAGTCGGCAGGCAACATGTGTCTTTTATGTCGCCGGGTTGTGACGGCAGCATGTGTCGCCGGGTCGGCGACATTGGTATGTAATTTGCTTAAGGTCAGAATTTGACTTTTCACTGATAGTATTTAACAAAAAATACATAGCTTGAATTAATATTCAATACTAGCGATCCAGCCAGGCTCCGCCCGGGTGCAGATACACTTTTCAAAATGGCGGCCAAAATTTCAATTCCGAGTATTTTTTTTCCATAAAAAGTATCCTATGTTACTTCTTATACCTCCAAGAATAGGTGTACTAAGTTTCATAATGATCGGTTAAGTAGTTTTCGCGTGAAAGCGTAACAAACTAACTTACATTCAAATTTATAATATTAGTAGGGAAGTAGGGATGATAAAAACATGACATAAGGTAAAGTCACCAGTAGATGACCACTTAAGGATACTGATAGAAAGAAAAACTATTTATTAATCACAGACGCAACGTACATAAAACATACAGTAATATAAATAATAAATAAATAACGCCCAACAGTCACATACATAGTCCTGACCCCACACTAAGATCGAGTCTTGTGTCGTGGGTATCAGGAACTACGAGAGACTTTCGGTTTCACAAACACCCAGACCCGAAAGAAATATTTGTGGGACGCACAAACATTTCTCTTGGTGCGGGGATCAAACCCGCGGCCTCTCGTTTCACAGGTGGCGTCTAACCGCCAGCGCCACGGAGGCTGTCAATATGTATCAGCTCATATACGTCCCACTGCAGGGCACGGGCCTACTCTACAATCGAGAGTACGATTGAGAGTGGTTAGGCCATATAGTCCACCACGCTGGCCTAGTGCGGGTTGGCGGACTTACATTCAGTAATATAAAACTTAATAATAAAAAATGGCTGATTGCGACTGTGACCGGTAGGTGGTCACTCAGCTTTATGTTATGATGTGCAAACCACAACACAACGTTGATTTTCAGTGGCCATACTTAAGTGACGTAGGTACGTACGTCAAACCAATTACCCAAAAACATTTATAAAAAACGAAAATAACACTAATAATAAAATGTACAAAATTTTAAAATAACAACAACATCTGTGTCGCAATCGACATTGTGCACGTGCACACAACTGCGACGTTATTGTATTATTTAGTTGCGATGGACACGCCGTCGCAGGCGCAAGTTGCAGTGAGCGCGGCGTGTGCAAATAAATAACATAACCAACATAACATACTGAATTTTCTCTTTTTATGCTTAACCTGCATACCGACCGCATAGCGATTCATAAGAATTTCTATGGTATGTAAGTCCGCCAACCCGCACTAGGCCAGCGTGGTGGACTATATGGCCTAACCACTCTCAATCGTACTCTCGATTGTAGAGTAGGCCCGTGCCCTGCAGTGGGACGTATATGGGCTGATACAGATACAGATACAGATACAGATGCTTAACTTTAATTAACATCCGAATTTAATGAGTGTTTTTTTTATAAGCTCTATGCAAGTCTGTTAACGAAACGAACCAGTACTCCTTCTTGTACAATGGTTGAATAAAACATATAAAATAAAATAAAACTTCGTATAAGAAGTTGACCGAGTTGGTATGACCTGGATGGAAAACTAGTAGATGACCATATTTTGCATCAGTAGTTGACCATTCAGATTCTTAAGTTTTAATTGAGTTATTTGTAAAATAATATGCAAATCAAGACTTTTTCTTTCTTTGGACTTTTTTTTATGAATTTCTTTGTAAATGTACCCACAAGATGGTCCGACGACCTGGTAAAGGTCGCGGGACGTCGCTGGATGCAGGCTGCCTCCAACAGGTCTCTGTGGAAATCATTGGGGGAGGCCTATGTTCAGCAGTGGACTTCCTTTGGCTGATGGATGGATGATGGATTGTAAATGTAATTTTGTAAGTGTTATTCTTGGTATACCGATTTTTTTCGCAGCCGTTCTTATGGGTGTTTTAAGAAGACGAACATTCTTTACTGCCCATAGAATTGCACCTTCAGTATAATTTAGGAATGCTCCCTTTTTCCCAGACATCTACAAGGTGAAAAAGTGGTTTAGTAACTGATCATACCTTACAATGAAGATGGCCAACTATTAAATAATATTAGCTTATTGTAAAAGTAAATAAAATAGTTCATTCTAATGAATGCTGCCCTTCATATGTTATTTTGTACAGTATATTTACATGATACAGAATTTCAATAGAAGTTAACCATCCTGGTCAATTACTAGAGAATCAGGGTAAAACGGAATCAGTAGTGTCCCACATCTCAATCTTGTAAACAAATTTTCGTATTTTAAATACCCTGTCACCTCAATGAATCCTAAACGAATGAGAAAAACAAAACACTTACTATCAACAAGGCGACAAAGTTGTTAATATTTAGATAGATAGATAATACTTTATTGTTCACCACATATTACATAAAAGTACCCAGTTTACAATCTGATGAAATAGTGTAACAACTGGCGGTATCATCGCTATTAGCGATCTCTTCCAGACAACCAAACGTACGATGGATCATCCATTATATAAGATTATATGTAATGTGGGGGAGTTTGAAGACTTAAGAGATGAGAATATACATTATGAATACAATGGTAACATGTATCTAATCCTAATGAATAAAATGCTAATTAACAAAAGAAAACAAAAACAATATATTCATATAAAATACAATATAATATAATTTAACCAAAGTACAATTAACCAAGTGCCAACCCGCACTAGGCCAGCGTGGTGGACTATATTGCCTAACCACTCTCAATCGTACTGTCGATTGTAGAGGAGGCCCGTGCCCTGCAGTGGGACGTATATGGGCTGATACAGAAAGTACAATTAAACATTAGCATTGACTATCACGATAGGGTAGAAAGATAGATTTTTTTAACTTTGTCTTTAAAAACATTAAGCGATGGCGCTTGTCGGATTGTTGACGGTAAGGCGTTCCAAAGGCGAACAGCGTTAACTGTGAAAGAATTACCATAAAAAGTGGTATCATGGCAAGGAGTTTTAAGTTGCATATACTTAGAGGATCTCAACGAGTGGGAGTCAGAACTATGGAGGAATTGAAAACATTCCTTTAGATAGATCGGAGATTTGGGACTGGATAGAACACTGTAAAGAATACAGAGAATATGAGTATTCCGGCGAAGGTGAATAGGGAGCCACTTGAGCTTATAGCGATATTCAGAAATATGATCATATTTGCGCAAACCAAATATGTATCGTATGCAAAAATTTTGAAGCCGCTCAAGTTTGTCAAGTTGAACTTGGGTTAAGTCAAGATAGCAGACGTCTGCATGGTCTAACACGGGCAAAATAAGAGATTGTGCGAGCGCAATTTTTGTGGCAATGGGCAGAAAATTACGAAGTCTCTTTAATGTTGCAGCTGATGCAAAAAGCTTACGACTCGTAGCTGCAAGTTGGGGTCCCCATGACAAACTCTGATCTAAAATTATTCCCAGGTTATTGACAGTATCGCTATAGGGTATTATGACACCATCGAAAACGACTGGGCGCAGAAACGACCAATCTATTTTGGGTATTAAGCGTGAACTTCCGACGATCATGACTTGTGTCTTGGCTGGGTTCACTTTAAGGCCAAAGCGGTTTCCCTATTCTGATATTTTCACCAAGTCTGAGTTGATGGAGCCAATTGCGTCAATTAAAGTTTTCAAGGAAGCCTGTCTGTAAATTTGTAAATCGTCTGCATAAAGGTGGTAGGAAGAAGACAAATTTTGTGATATAGAATTAATAAAGATAGCGAAGAGTAATGGAGATAAAACGCCGCCTTGCGGTACGCCAGCTAAAGTGTTACACCATGACGAGAATTTATCGTCAAGTCGAACTCGCTGCCTGCGACCGTACAGATAACTATGAACCAATCGATTACCGTTGGAGATATGTTAATAGAGCGGTGTAAAGCAAGAAGGATATCAAAGTCCACAGTATTGAATGAATTGCTGAAATATAGTAATGACCGCACCGTAAGTTGCCCTTTATCCATTCCGAGACGGATATCGTCAGTGATTTTGATTAAAGCAGTAACTGTACTGTGACCTGGGCGGAAGCCGGATCGGAAAGGATTGAGGAGGGAGTGATTATTTAAGAAGGAGCTTAGTTGAGAGTAGACAAGCCGCTCAAACACTTTGGAAAGGAAGGGTAGGATGGAAATGGGTCGGTATTCTGAGAAGTTATGAGGATTGGCTTTTTTAAGAAGAGGTATGATTTGAGCGTCCTTCCAGTCAGAAGGGAAAATTCCAGATAGAATTTAAATTCAAACTTTTTCAATCCTTAAGAAAATTGTTACAAAAAAACGAATAATAGATTTATAGTGTGTCAATCAACAAAAAAATGGCGGGCATTTATTTTTATTTTTTTTGTTACAATGAATGACGAGACGAGCATGCCGTTCGCCTGATCGTAAGCGATGCGACCGCTCATGAACAGTAGCAAAACCAAACAATACCTTGAAATACAAAGCAATGCTTGGCATTCCACTGCGCTCGCCATCCTGAGACACAAGATGTTAAGTCTCAATATGTCCAGTAGTTACTCTGGCTACAAAGTCCTTCAATCCGAAACACAACAGTGCATTTAAACTGCTGTTTGACGGGAGAAATAGACATTGCGGTGGTACCCACCGAGGCAGCCTCTCACATATGAGAGACCTATCACCAGCATTTGGAATATACGAAAAAAAAATACGCGTAGTTTGCGCGCTTCGTTGACCAGATGGTAGCACTGACTACTTAATATATAATTAGTTTTAAAATATGCTACGAATTCTTATTTTATTGGTTTATGTGAATTAGTGGTCAACTGGTACATGGTCCATTACTAGTGATCTTACCTTACTAAACATATTTTTTGCTCTCGCTAAATTAATTGACGTCAAAGTATTGCTAATTTGTTTTATTTTAGTTTCAATACATTTCAGGCATAAAAATAGCTTTATCTATTTTAAATAAAAAGTTAATTGTTGTGTATTATAAGTACTCTTTGAAATTATTCTTATTCTCAGAGATATTTCTTTTTTTATGTATTTATTTTATTAAAGAGCCCGTAAGTCTAATTCAGTGGCAGACTGTTCATCCATATTCATATTAAATAATAAATAACACCCAACAGTCACATACATAGTCCTGACCCCACACTAAGATCGAGTCTTGTGTCGTGGGTATCAGGAACTACGAGAGACTTTTCGGTCTCACAAACACCCAGACCCGGAAGAAATATTTGTGGGCTACACAAACATTTCTCTCGGTGCGGGGATTGAACCCGCGGCCTCTCGTTTCACAGGCGGCGTCTAACCAACTGCGCCACGGAGGCTGTCGGAATTGTTATTATTGTACTAATATTTATGTTGTTAACTAACTCCGTGCAAGCTGTACTCTCCTGTAATTCAAGATGCATGCAGAAGGATACATATGTAATTTAATATAAATGTTATATGTTAACTTCATTGGAGATTCAAAAAAATAAATAAATTAAGTAGCTAAAGAATAAAAATGTTGGCATATTACTTCAAGGATGAGAATATAATTAATACTAATAGTATGTATATAAGATGCTACATCTCATTTGACTGTTGGTTATATAACAATTGTCGAGAAAACATATAAGGCTTGGCACAAACGTAGCGAAATATTAGCCAATTCGCGCGGTTTAAAAGCAATAACAGGTAATTTATGAGCCCATATACGTCCCACTGCAGGGCACGGGCCTCATCTACAATCGACAGTACGATTGAGAGTGGTTAGATATAGTCGACCACGCTGGCCTAGTGCGGGTTGGCGGATTTTAAATGACATAGAAATTCTTACAAATTGCCACGGTATGCAAGTTTCCTCACGATGTTTTCTTTCGATGTTATAGTAATAGAATAACGTTTAATACAGTTAGTATAGTTTTAATACGTAGTTACTCTGGCTATCGGGTTTTTTTATTGAAATTAATGGCGAGACATTCATGCCATTCACCTGATGGTAAGCGATACGACCGCTCATGAACAGTAGCAATGCTTAGCATTCCACTGCTCTCACTGAGACATAAGACGTTAAGTCTCAATATGTCCAGTAGTTACTCTGGCTACAATGTCCTTCAATCCGAAACAACAGCGCATTTACACTGCCGTTTGCCGGGAGAAATAGACATTGCGGTGTTACCCACCCAGGCGGCCTGTCACATACAAGAGACATACCAGTAAAAAAATCTAATAGTTTCTACGCCAATCGCTCTTAAAATGTGTCTATAATAATATATAAATAGCGCGACAATTCGCCAGGTTTGCGTCCGGCCTAAACCAATGGCGCGTTTACCTTTTCCATTACGCGCGATGGAATATTATTGTCTGCGAGCGACCTTTGAACTGCCATACGCAAACAATTGTTTACTAATATACATATAATATGTTTAATAGTATAGGATATACAGGGTATATCAAGACTGCTACCGAAAACGAAGCCGGGTGGTAGTTTAAGCGACTTCAGACACAATGCAACAGAAAAAGTTGCAAAACAAAAGCGACATTTTTTTTTGTTATTTTTTCCTATTACCATATTTGGGTGGTTAATACATTTTTCCTAATATAATAGTGTATACCTTTTTATTTATAAATAATCTAAGGTATAAAAGATCAAAAACTTAGGATTTACCACCCAAAAATGACGATATTTAAAAAATCATAAAAAATAATTGTCGCGTTTCTTTGCGAAATTTTTAGTTGCATTGTGTTTGTAGTCACTAAAACTACCACCCGGCTTCGTTTTCGGTAGCAGTCTTGAGATACCCAGTATATTTAAACGCAGAACGCAAAAACTTGTGAAATATTATCATCTTGAAAAAAAAAGAGTACGATGCGGTGACACTTGGCATTACGGGTCGTCCATTAATCACGTGAGGTTTGAAAGGGGAGAGAGAGGTTTGAAAAAATCACGAAATATCACAAGAGGGAAGGGGGGTCTAGTAAGATATCACGTGTATTATTTCGACACATTGTATTTATTATTAAAATGCTAAATAATATGTTTTTCGTATTATTACACAATTCGTTTATTTTTACTTGTATGTCAATCATAAACAACTGCAACAATTCTAGACATTTTTATCACGATCCTTAATTTCCGAATAAATTAAGGTTTATACCTGTATTTAAAGACAATATTCGAAAAAATTAAGATTCTTTGTAGGTACTAAAAACTAAAACTTCACGTCATATTGGATGGGTGGGGATGGGGTAGTCTTAAATGTCACCACATATCACTAAAGGGAAGGGGGGGAAATGCTAAATAAAAGATCACATGATTAATGGACAGCCCTCTCTGTGTTTACCTGTTTAGTTCATTGTTTTGTCGCCCGCTTTGCACGGAGGGAAGTGGACAATAATTTATTTCCAACTCCTATTAATTTAACTTTCTGATTAATTTCGTTGCGGGTTAAAGACAAGTTAGCATTCCCGGAGACTCGCCGAGCTTCAATGCTCGGTGTCATTACATTGCGTGCCACTGTTGATCCTGGCTCACAGGAGTTACTGTGGTGGGTGTGAGGGCGGGACAGTCTCCAAATAATGGACACCCCTAAAAGAAAAACAATTATGGCAACACTATTATAAATGTCATTATTATTATTAATAAACTTTATACGTAGGTATATCTATAATTTTTTGTAAGGTAGTTGTTTGTTTTGTGTTTTAAAATAAACAGATTATTAATAACATTAGCGGTCCGGCCCGGCTCCGCCCGGGTGCAGATACACGTTTCAAAATGGCGGTCAAATTGTTCTACTCCGACTATCAATATAGAATATCGACCAATCGGACCACGAATAAAATTTCCTCGTATTTGCTAGAAATGTCACTACTGCTTCCCTCCTATAGGTCATAGCGTATATATAAACTATAGCATTCCTCGATAAATGTACTATCCAATATTGAAAGAATTTTTCAAATCGGACCAGCGGTTCCTGAGATTAGCGCGTTCAAACAAACAAACAAACAAACAAACTCTTCAGCTTTATAATATTAGTATAGATTAAATAAAAGTAATAAGTATCTAAACATTTTCCGTCGTAGTATAATCGGTTTGCATATTAATATCTAATTTGATCTTAGCGTCCTCATTAAAAAGTTTTTTTGCCAAGCTGTAACTAACTTTTTGGTATATTATTTAATTGATTTTATTTGTCTGGAAAATGTTTTTGAGATCAGTATCTTTATATTATTATCTAGATGGCAATAATTATGTTTTTATTTTATTTTTACCACTTTATACAAATTTTGTAAAGGTGGATTTAATTTTTTATTGCGTGTTTGCAAACGAGCAAACAGGTGACCTGATTGTAAGTGATCTTTGCACATGAACATACACAAGCGCGGATCATTGATGTTCCTAACAAATCGGGAGAACGGGAAGGAAAAACTATGGAAAGAGGAAAGTAATTGGGCACCCGGCAATCTCACTCACCGAACGAAACGTGTATCTCCTGTGAGACAGTGGTACCGCCCCGGACGAGCCTGCACATATTTAGTTATTTATTTATTTAATCCTTTATTGCCCATAAATAAAAATACAGTGAAGAAACAACACAATAATAATAGTACAAGAGGCGGCCTTATCACTCTAGGTAATTTCTTCCAGGCAACCTTTGGATGGATATTGAGATAGGAAAAATGAGCGGGCAGTCTAAGGTATATAAAATAGTAATATATATATATATATATATATATATATATATATATATATATATATATATATAATATATACATACGTATATACGAATACATACCAACAAAATATATATTAAAATACACATACATACAATTTACCATATACATAAATATATAAACCTATCCTAACATTTACCAAAGAGGCGAATGGACAAGATATTCCTCAGCTATGCTCTAGTTGAGAAAGGAAATGGTCTATAATCATTTTTTTAAAAGACGACAGTGTTCGTGCCCGTCTTATCTCGACTGGAAGTGAGTTCCACAGTCGGACAGCTTGGACTGCAAATGATTTGTCCATGAATACTGTGGAGTGCATGGGCATTTTTAGTTTCAGGTTCTCCGACGACCTCAAGGATCTTGAATGTACACACACACATGCATGCTGAGTCACTAACAACAGCGTGGTCCTACCACTTCCAATCCAAAGGCATTATACCAGCCGAACCTAAAGTGATGCAGATATGAAAAAAGGATATCACGGTACATAAAAAGTATACACTAGGCATTGTATTGCCGTGGTATTCGAGAGGTCAGTGAGTCAATTGTATATCTGTACTAACTACGTTAAAAAAATGGCCGAAGATCACCTTTCTCTCTGAACAGACAACATGAAAAATATAATTCTTTGCATTTGAACCTAACAGTAAACTATAGTACATATGTATATGTCGTTATCGTGTTGATTTTTAAAAAACGGAATGCCAACGCCCTCTGTAGGCGTTCGACAGAATCTACGCTAGATATTGACTGAAGATGTCAGGGACTTCATTAAAGAAAACTCCCTGACATCTCAACAGTCTGCGAACTAGCATTACGGTTTGTTGCGATCAAGAGAGTAAATATTATCATCAGAAAAGAGTGCTGTAAGAGCGTGGAGACTGTCTCGCGTTCCGTGAGTAAGATTATGATTTCCTACGATTTTATCTGACACATCCCCACATACGTCCACAATACTAAGCTATAACTAGCTGTGAAGCATAATAACGAGCATACACCCAGCATGATAACGAACTTACATTCTAGTAATTCGTTATGTATATAAATACTGGGTATATCAAGACTGCTACCGAAAACGAAGCCGGGTGGTAGTTTTAGTGACTACAAACACAATGCAACTAAAATATCGCGACAATTTTTTTGATTTATGATTTTTTAAATATCGTAACTTTTGGGTGGTAAATCCATAGTTTTTGCTAAAATAATAATTTAAACTCTTTTATACCTTAGAGTCCTTATAAATAAAAGGGTATACACTATTACTTTAGAAAAAAAATGAATTTACCATCCAAATACGACCATAGGAAAAAGTAACAAAAAAAAATCGTCGCTTTTTTTTCAATATTTTCTGTTGCAATGTGTCTGAAGTCACTAAAACTGCCACCCGGCTTCGTTTTCCGTAGCAGTGTTGAGATACCCAGTATGTATCAGCCCATATACATCCCATTGCAAGGCACGGGCCTAGTGGAGGTTGGCGGACTTTACGTCCTACCATAGAAGTTGATACAAATCGCTATGGTATTCAGGTTTCCTCACGATGTTTTCCCTCATCGTTATAGTGCGTGGTGATTGACTATCAATACACACATGATTCCGAGAAGTCAGAAGTGGATTTAAACCCGTGACCACAATGAATATGCTGGCAGCCGCATGTGGCCGTTTCACAAAAGGCTGCCAAGCACTTAATACCGGGTATATCAAGACTGCTACAGAAAACGAAGACGGGTGGTAGTTTTAGTGACTACAAACACAATGACAGCCTCCGTGGCGCAGTTGGTTAGACGCCGCCTGTGAAACGAGAGGCCGCGGGTTCGATCCCCGCACTCTGTCTGGTCTGGTCTGGGTGTTTATGAGACCGAAAAGTCTCTCGTAGTTCCTGATACACGACACAAGACTCGATCTTAGTGTGGGGTCAGGACTATGTATGTGACTGTTGGGTGTTATTTATTTATTTAATGCAACTAAAATTTCCCAGAAATGCACAACATTTTTTTGTGATGTTTTTAATGCCATCGTGTTTGGGTGGAAAATCCATTGTTTTTGCTTAAAATTATAATATAATTATTATTTTAGAAAAAACTATGTATTTACTACCAAAATACGGCGATAGGAAAAAAATACAAAAAATCCTTTTTTTGCGATTTTATTAGATACATTTTCATCGGTTCATCGGTCTTATAAAAGGGAAGGGAACGCCGAGAAATGAATATCTTATGTGCTTGAGTATTTTTAAACGCACTAAAACGGTGAAGGAAAACATCGTGAGGAAACCTGCATGCCATAGCGATTCATAAGAATTTCTATGGTATGTAAGTCCGCCAACCCGCACTAGGCCAGCGTGGTGGACTATATGGCCTAACCACTCTCAATCGTATTCTCGATTGTAGAGTAGTTCCGAGCCCTGCAGTGGGACGTATATGGGCTGATACAGATACAGATACAGATACAGCTTCAGTATTTTCATATGCGTTTTCGATGTTTATTAAACTAAGAAAGGAAGAGAGACGAGGGGGCGGGGGGGAGACGACGTTGTTTGCCTATTACTATCCATTTATTGGCACTTAGACCACTCCCATGCAATAAATTCGCGGTTAAATAACATTATGACTTGGTTCAAAGGTCATTACCGTTTTAATCGCTTCCGTTTTAGCATTTAGCATTGACCGAAAACTCTTTAGGTCATAGACTGTTTTGCACCTAATACTTACTTCCTATATTGTTAATATAGTAATAGTTAAGCCCATATATGTCCCACTTGGGCTTCAATAGGGATGTTGACTCATGTTAATTTTTATTGCTATGATTGGCGAGACGATCTGCCGTTCGCCTGATGGTAAGCGATACGACCGCTCATGAACAATAGTAAAACCAAACAACACTGAATTACAAAGCAATGCTTGGTATTCCACTGCGCTCGCCATCCTGAGAGATAAGTCTCAATATGTCCAGTAGTTACTCTGGCTACAACATCCTTCAATTCGAAAACAACAGTGCATTTACACTGCTGTTTGACGGGAGAAATAGACATGGCGGTGGTAACTACCCAGGCGACTTCTCACATATGACAGACCACCAGTAATGTCACAAATTCCACCATGTTACAAATCCGCGTAAATAAATTTTTTGCACATTCAAATTAATCGGAGCGCGCTGACGTCAGTGCTCGGCAAATAAAAAACTCCGTTTACTTACCGACCGTCGACGTAGATTACAGTCATTTGACAGGTTGGAAAGTTTTAGCGCGAATGTTGAAAACTTACTGGTGAACTTACTTAACTGGTGGTAGGTCTCTCATATGTGAGAGGCTGCCTGGGTAGGTACCACCGCAATGTCTATTTCTCCCGTCAAACAGCAGTTTAAATGCACTGTTGTGTTTCGGATTGAAGGACATTGTAGCCAGAGTAACTACTGGACATATTGAGATAACATCTTATGTCTCAGGATGGCGAGCGCAGTGGAATGCCACGCATTGCTTTGTAATTCAAGGTGTTGTTTGGTTTTGCTACTGTTCATGAGCGGTCGCATCGCTTACCATCAGGCGATCGGCATGCTCGTCTCGCCATTATATCTATCAAAAGCAACTTTTTTGCAAACGCTATTACGTATGTACGTTTGACAGCCTCCGTGGCGCAGTTGGTTAGACGCCGCCTGTGAAACGAGAGGCCGCGGGTTCGATCCCCGCACCGAGAGAAATGTTTGTGCGGCCCACAAATATTTCTTCCGGGTCTGGGTGTTTGTGAGACCGAAAAGTCTCTCGTAGTTCTTGATACCCACGACACAAGATTCGATCTTAGTGTGGGGTCAGGACTATGTATGTGACTGTTGGGTGTTATTTATTTATATATTTATTATGTATAGGTATATTAAGAAAAAAGAAAAAGTTTTTTGCTTGTTACCTCAAATCTCCGGAACTACTGGTTCGAATTGAAAAAATATATTTGTGTTGGATAGATCATTTATCGAGGAATGCTATAGGCTATATCATCACACTATGACATATAGAAGGGAAGCAGCAGTGAAAAATCTATCAAATAGGAGGAAATTTTATCCGACTCTGATTGGTAGATATTCTAAATTGATAGTCTGAATTGATTTGGACATTGTTCCGGCTCCATACATGTTCTGCCTAAGAACCGTTCGAATCGAAAGTGACTAATATAAACTCTTAAAATTATATGGAATCCTATGAAATAAGTTTTCACGAACGGACACTTCAGGAAACTAAAATAATTACGAAAAAAGTTAATATTTTGAGGTTATAAATAAAAAATAACCAAGCTTGCGTGAAATATTAGAGTAGTAATATCAAAGTAATATTAACAATACTATGTACAGCTATATATGTTCTCTTCTAGAACTAGGAAAGGACTACTCTACTAGATACTAGGAAAAGAGATAGTACCTAGTCAAGTTTAAGATAATTCTTTGACAAGTATCATTTTACAAAGTTGCATTTTCTGTCTGTCCCTATTAAAAGTAAAGTTGTTAGAATAAAACCATGAAACGCATAGAAAATCACAAAAGAAACGATAGTCGCAAAGCAATCAAAAATTGAATGGTATGAAGTACACCAGTGTTGCCAATTACGAAAACTATAATACTCGAATGCCAAGCTAGAAATTCGCGATTTCGCTTAAAAAATATAGAATACTAGTTTTTTTCTAGCTAGTCAATTTAGGTATTTAAATGAATAAAGTGTTATCAACTAATTTTAATAACCGACTTCAAAAAGGAGGAGGTTCTCAATTCGATCCGTATTAACCAAAATCGCGAAAACTTCCGAAACTGGCAGCACTGGCTGACGGAAAACATTTTAAACGGCATCAATAATTGTGACCCAACTTTTTATTTGGAATTTATTTATTTGAAGTGTCCGTGGAATACTAAAATATGTTTCAAACAATATAAAAATAAATGAAAATTATAGTATTTTTAGAAATCGTAATAGCGCATAGGTAATTGCTTATAGTATAATTTATATTCACTTCGGTTCTTAGGCCAAAATTGAACAATGTCCTTTGTTCAATAAAACATATTTTTTGCTAGTCAAGCAAATTTATCAACATGTACAATTAAACAAGTTAAAAAATAAGAACTTACCGTCTGTAATAGTTACTATTTACGGTTAATATGTGTAACATTGTAGTAGAATACAATTATTAATATTTATCGGCTCGTTTGCTATACACCACGTCTTCACACCCCGTTCCGTCCTCCACGTCTATGATCTATCTCCTTCTATATCTATCTCACTCACCCTTGGTTCGCGTAGTGTATAGTTCGAGACGACAGATGCTAAGAGTATGAATTTATCAATACACTACACCGTCGAATTGAGAACCTCCTCCTTTTTTGAAGTCGGTTAAGAAATGAACAATGAAATAAAGCCAGGCCACGTACAGGCAAGCGAAATGTCGGACGCCCGCCTACAAGGTGGACGGACGAGCTGGCTAAGGTTGCAGGAAGTCGCTGGATGCAGGCCGACGACAACAGGTCAATGTGGAGATCCTTGGAGGAGGCCTATGTTCAGCAGTGGACTTCCTGTGGCTGAGATGATGATGATGATAACAAATCAACATCACGTGTCGGTGGATACTCCATCTAAAAAAATACACGTGATGTTTGCACGAATCTGTGTGAAATAACGCTAAACGTGATCGTTTGTCAATAAATAACAAGATTAGTGAATACCCGCGATATTTTTATCCATTTAATAATACTTGATTGCCTCGGAGGCTAGTTGTACAAGAGTCTACAACGGAAGGTCTCGGGTTCGAATAATTATATTGATTTTTCTTTATCAGCCTGGAGTCAGGACTTTGTGCCCGATATGGCTATAACCTCGCGATATCTCATCGTGGAAAGGAATAAGGTGAAAGTTGCGTGTCCTGGTAACACCTCTGCCTATCCCTTCTGGGAAAAGGCGTGAGTTTATGTTTTAAATCAAATCAAAACCAAAATACTATTTATTCAAATACTTAAATAAAAAAGTAGCACAAGATGTTCTGAATCGTTAAATGTGTTGGGTGTTCTGCACTGCATCTGCCCATATACGTCCCACTGCAGGGCACGGGCCTCCTCTACAATCGAGAGTACGATTGAGACGGTCACTATAACGGCGAAGGAAAACATTGTGAGGAAACCTGAATATCTATGGTATGTAAGTCCGCCAACCCGCACTAGCGTGGTGGACTATACGGCCTAAACCCGTAATGGGAATAATTGCTATTTGAAATTAACATCACCTTGCTATTTTTGAGCCTTAGCATATTTCTATTTCTGCTATTGATAATTGCCCCCCCCCCCCCCCACAGACTTTGTAAACAAAAAAGTCTGATCGTATATTATAACCACTGACACATAAAATTACACTCACAAAATTGACTGTTGAATTTCTTTTTTAAACGGGTTCGTAAAAGAACTAATTCCATCATTGATTACGAGTACATGAGATCAGCGCCTGATCTAGGGTTCTGACCGCCCTAGGCTAATTCTGAGGACGCGCCCAGGAACATTACAATGAGCCTAAAAAGTGGTATTTAGTTTTGTTTTGTTTACAAGTGTGAAAATTATTGCATCATTCATACCAGCGGCGTGCAAAGGATTATGACACTGGGTATGCGGCGGAGTACTCGGTGACAAAAACTTTTTCTTTTATAGTTTTTTAGCATAGCCACAGCCACGCGACGGATCTCTAAATCGGAAACCATGCCAACATAACAAGTCTTAGATGTACTACTATTCATGTCCATCTTCTACGGCAACGCAGACAAAACAGCGATCGATCGTCGCGGCGGAAGAAATTCTAATAAGTAAAATAAAAAAAACTCACCTAGTCAGCTTTAAATTTTCACATATTCAAGGTTCCGGTTAGTTGAGATTACTATACCCATCCCGATGTAAATAAACGCAAGATTTCGGCCACCTCATTCATTCATTTGATAAACATACATTTTTAACACAAACATCACAATCAAATAACATTTGAAAAAATAAACAAACACACTAGTAAAAGGAAATGACTAGAATTAATATCGAAACTTAGTAATAAACTGTTAAATGTACACACTTTCAAATGTTAAAATGAAAAATCTTACAAACATACTAAGTAGTATAAAATAATAAACAATGCAAAAACACATAAAAAAAGCAAAATGGCCCCCGCGAAACACAAAACATTTCACCAATAAAACCCTACTAACCAAAAATGCATAATGTGCATAGGTGACTTATTAGATTCCCGCCTATTAATTTTACTTGGATTATAGGAACGAACATTTCCGATCACTCCCGACAACTGCCGAACTTCCGAGGCCTGCCGCAGGAGTCGCGCCTTTCAATATTCATGGGTGTGTGCGTTTGCGACTGTGCACGGACACCAAAATTACTACACACATGCAAACAAATGTCATGCGGGACGCGGCGGCATTACTTGGTTGATTAGGTACATTATTTTGCTTTGCAGCGCCGCTTGCTTTTCGCGTGGCAAACATAATGTTTGCGTGATTGCAAATAGGTGCTATTTATAAAATATTAGGCGTTTTTAAGTTATTATATTTTGTTTATTCATTTATTTACTATAAATTAAAGTCATCTAAAACGTACGAACGTTATAATAAAATATCTGTGAATGGCAAGTAAAGCACTGCATTTCTGCCTACAGGGAGTGCACGCCCCTGATTCATACAACCTATAAAAGTTGTCAGATTGATCTGCAAGCGAAACTAACGTTTTCCTTTAATCTGAACGATATTCAACCTTAGGTTGGCAAATCATTTTTTAGTTGACCGAATTGGGATTTTCAAGTGGGCGTGGATGGTCAAGTCCGAAACTATGAGGAATAGCGAAAAATGCTCAAAAGGACTTACGAGCCCGATTCTGATGAAAACTAAAACTGCATACTTAGATTTTTGATAAATCAATATGCCTAGCTAGAAATCGAACCTAATGATTTTGAAAAAAAAAAACACATGCTGTATAATAATAATAGATAAAAATAGGGATCAAATTTTGCGAAGTAATGACACACATCAAATTAAAGGAAAGAAGTAATTTTAGGCAAAATTAATTTTTTTTTTGAGTTTCTTGGCACCTCACCACCTGCATTAGTAGAGGAATGTTAGAATTTTCATATTTTTTGAATAATTTATAAAATATTTAATACTATGATTTCGATATGGTTTTGATGAATTATGACGTATTTCGTCTTATGAAATACGTAGAATTATAAAATTCCTCTACCAACGTTGGGCGACCAGGTGTAAAAAAAAGTGAAGAAAAAATTTAATTTTGCTTAAAATGACATCCTTTCTTTTATTTGACGTATGTCATTATTTTCCAGAATTTGATCTTTATAAGCAACAATATCGAATTGTGTAATAATACAGCCTGTGTTTTTTTTTCTAAATCATTGGGTTCGATTCCTAGCTAGGTATATTTATTTATGAAAAATCTAAGTTTTACTTTTCATCAAAATCAGGCTCGTAAGTCTTTTGAGCATTTTTCACTATTCCTCATAGTTTAGGATTTGGCCATCCAAGCCCACTTGAAAAACTCGCTTTGTATATTGATATACGATCAGGATTACGGATTACTAAGACATCTAACGGCCGGGTGCAATACTCTGTCTGTCTTTTTCTACCCGTTAAAATCGCTAACTCTAGTATGAGTTCTGTCATTTTTCGGTTTCAATAATCGTAGACAGATGAATAAACATATCTATGATTTGTATCTATCAATGGGAGGGCTCTCGCTAACCATAGTTAGGAAATTCCATACAAATTAAAATATACGCGTTTCGATAACGATTCGAACTACTGTAGTTATTCGTGTTTAACTAGCTGTCAACGTTTTCTAATATCGCTGCAATATGGTGGATAATACGTCGATTAACCCAGATATGTGGTATTTTTATGGAAAAAATCAGCAAAATAAAGTGACATTAATATATTCAGTGATGAAAGTGATAACGAAATGTTTAAAGCTGGTGTATTTGACGCCGATTATAATTTATGTGTATTAAAAAAACTATGTGAATATTCTAGTTCAGAATTTATTTACAGATTTACTTTTTAGATGAAATAATACATCAGCTATTATGTTTATTTCTACATTTAAACCCAGCCCGCAAGGAACCTTCCCCCTGGTAAGCATACATATCAAATATTTCATTAAGTTTTATAAGTGTATTGAATTATTCCAAAATCATATATTCTATAATAAATGTAACAGCTCGGGAACAATAATGTGTCACTGTTCCATTAATTGCTGCTATCATTGTGGTTTTACGTACTGGGGAGAATGCATGTTCAGTAGGTAACTATTTTTGGGTATCAAAAGCTACAGTCAGCCGAATCATTACTGATGTGCCTCGGGCTATAACTGAGCTATATTAGCAGTATGTAAAAATATTAGACCACACACAGCATGGGTTTCATAAAATTGCAGTTTTCCCAAGAACCTTTGGTGCAATTCATTGCACATATTATATTCCCATAGAGCCACCTGGTTAGTAATGACTACCTTTAGATATATTAGGATTAATCAATAATTATGTATTAATATTGTCTATGATATTAACATAAATCTTGGTATTATGTATCAGTTATCTGATCACAATGTATTAATCTTAATATTTTTATTTTTAGATTCAAATATAGGAGAAGAATTTAGGAAAATAAAGGCATTATTGTTCAAGAAATGTGTATTGCACAGTTACTTTTCATGAATGTATTGGAATGCTAGCCTGAGGCTCATTACACTGCTATATTTAACAACTCTGCTAAAAGGTATTTATCTCATACTTTATATTTTGAAAGAATTCAAATTCAAAATACTTTATTGTGGTACATAGGTGAAAATGGTGTTACATTCAATTGTTTTGTGCAGCTATGACCCGCCATATTGGCATACAATAATTTAAGATACAACAAATATGACAATTAAGTTGGAAGAATGGTTAAGAGAATATATTAAGATTAATACACATTTTTGTAAGTAGTTTCCTAATAATTCCCTAGTTTCAAAAGGGTACAGCCTGACGGAAATCATCAAAACATATTTTCACTTTAAATCTTTTATTTTTTGTAAATAACATATTTATTGTCAGTACAATGTGAAGAAGTTATATAATAAAATAGTAATAGATATCTAATTGGAGATAGTGCGTATCCACATACTACTTTATTAACAACACTGCTCAATGTCTGCCATAGAGTATTGCAACAATGCGGCTCATATAAAGTTATTATAATTAATATTTTGCTCTTCCATCTTTTACATCTTTCTTTCATCTTTACTTCAGGTCTTATGATGTTTGGAAAAGAAGATTTCCACACCATTCACTGAAAAAAAGTCTTTTGGGATTGCACACAACTTTAAACATAATGAGTGCCACAGCGGTGTCAGATAATATTTAAAGAATGAAAAGCATTGCTGATGTGGAACATGAAATTGACATACCAAACACTGCTAACATAAATATTAATTACTTATTTGAAATTAAAATAAAGTTTCAGAACTTTGTCAATAATAAAGATTAAAGATTTTTCACAAATTATCTTTGATATTTTATTTACCCATAATACAATCTGCGGAAAAGGGGGTTCTTACATTTTATTTGTAAATACCATTGACTTATATTCTACCATTCTAACATTGATATCGATGGTAAATACATTTTTATGTGATATGTAAAATGTGTAACAGTTGTTTTCTCTATAACTAGTCATTACAATTTCGAAAACTTCTAGCATAGTAAGATCACCTGAATAAATTATTATTCTTAATTAGATTTATATTGTTTTAATTATTATAATATTCCTCAGTATTTATTTGTAGATAAGCACTGAAATGATTTCAGGTCTTTAAAGTCATATTGATTACAAAACTAAAGTAATGCAACCACGCAATGTTTTATTTTCACACTTTTCTTCGTATTTATAAATATTATGGTCTCTGATTCAATTTAAATTTGTAACTCTATCGCAGAAATAGGGCCGTAAAATTCATTTTTGAATTCATTCTTGTTGGTAAACATTGATAATTGTAAACTTCTTTTTTACATTTGACATATTATAAATCAGTCATACGATGCGTTTTGTTGTTCTATGTAAGCTTTGTATGAATTTTTAATTTGCCTTTATTTGTCACAATACTTACATTATTAATATATTTTAACGTTTTATTCTTCTAATTATACATTAAAGATGATTTATGATAATTCTAAAATAAAGTTAATAATTAACCTAATAAATATTGAACTCAATTAAAAGTGCAAATATTAAACGTTTGAGAGGAACGGTTCTTACCAGAGATATATGCAATATCTACGTTCATCGTTGATAAACTAGTTTAGTTTTTGTTATCGAAACATCGGTTAAACCACAGTTAAACAAAGATAGAAGACACGTATTATCGGGGATAATTTTTACCGCTTAACTGTCAATATATTATTGCACCCGGCCGTAAGAAGGCAAGAGAGTTATCATGTTCTAACTTCATGGTAAATTGAATTTTATTGCTGAGGAGTTGAGGTGATTTAAAAATGCAGTCACTTGGTCACACTTCTGTTAAGATATTTAAAAAAGACGGGAGGCATCATACTAGTGAAACACTTTTGCAACTGCTCAATTATTTATTTGAAAATTATAGTGAAATGTTTAAAATTACTCACTCCCTCGACCGCCGACCGATTCTAATAATAAGTCAGCGTTTGTTATACCTACAGGTGCTATTTTAAATTTCGTTTATTGTTATAATCTCAGGGACTCGTAAGTTTTTTCAGTTCACAGTTTAGGTTAAGTGTTTTGTCTGGGTCTAGTTAAAATATGTAGGGTAGATGCAATGACGCTAGATTAATAGTGCATGCGAAGATAAGACTTCAGTTCAGCGCGCCCCCCCGATCCTCGCGCCCTAGGCTGCAGCCTAATTAGCCTAAGGGTTAATCAGGCCCTGCATGAGATCGTTTAAAACTATTATCTGATCGGCTTTGTGAATCACGATCGCAAAATTTAGCATATTTATTTAATTTGTGAAATCTTATTATCTTACTTTACTTGCTATTTGTGACTGATTTTATTCATAGCCTTAACCCTCTCAATCGTTTTTTATATTACTTCAAGCGTATTATAGACTTCATTAAACTGTTGAACTGGATAATGTTATGCATTTATCAATGTTATGACTATTCACGGCCATTTTGTTTACTACAGATAAAATATTAAATTGTGTCATAATTCACTTTCGGGACATTGACCTTGCTATCTGCACGACCTTCAGCGATTGCTAGGTGTTTTTGTTTTGTCGTGAATACGTCACAGCGACCACATGGTGGGTTTCCTAATCATCATCTCATCTGATTTGATCCGTGGTGCTTTACAGCTGGCTTCTCCGGCTGTGAAAGTCTTTTTGTGAAGTTATTTACCTCTTTAGTTCAATATTTTGTCACCCGCTTTGCACGGACGGAAGTGGACATAAAATTTTCAACTCCTCCTAGTAATTTAAATTTCTGATTAATTTCATTGCGGGTTAAAGACAAGTTAGACATTCCCGGAGACTCGCCGAGCTTCAATGCTCGGTGTCATTACTTTGCGTGCCACTGTTGATCCTGGCTTACAGGAGTTGCAGTGGCGGGTGTGAGGGCGGGACAGTCTCCATAATCAACATCTCAGCCAAAGGAAGTCCACTGCTGAACATAGGCCTCCCCCAAGGATCTCCACATCCAGCTGTTGTCGTCGGCCTGCATCCAGCGACTTCCTTCAACATTAGCCAGGTCGTCCGTCCACCTTGTAGGCGGGCATCCGACATTTCGCTTGCGTGTACGTTTATCATGGTGGGTTTATCAGAACAATAAGATTAGGGTGCTCGCCCCCTATCACATCATTGGATGGAACATACAAGGCGAAATTTGGGTATCCTGGCACCTCTGCCTTTTAGGAAAAAAGGCGTGAAGTTTTGTGTGTAATATAAACGGAAGTCTACTTGAGGTATCTTACGGTTTTTGAGTGCGTGGTGGCCTGTTGATAACAAACCAGACGCGGCTGCCAACATGGGCACAATGGTCGCGAGTTCAAATCTCATTGCACACACCAAGGAAAACATTGTGAGGAAACCTGTATACCATAGCGATTTGTAAAATGTCTATGGTATGTAGAAATCCGTCTGGCACTAGGCCAACGTGGTGGACTATATGGCCTAACCACTCTGAACCTTACTCTTGATTGTGATAGGGGCCCGTTCCTTGCAGTGGGACGTATATGGGCTGATACAGATCGTAAGTTCGAGACAAAGTTCAGAGCCTATTCGATGCAATCAAACAAATCTTTCCTCTTACAGGTAATTATAGTTTAGATAATTATCTTTTGTGTTTACGATCTTCCAATTATATCTATGACGTCGAGAGCACAGACTTAATCGATGTTTGTATACGAATCATTAGAACGTAGTAATTTGATTAATTTTTGCAGCAATTTTCTTGAATGAACGTCATAAGTTCAAGGCATTAGGCAGGTTCGGCCCCACGTGGAATATTGCTCTTACCTTCGGGCAGGGGCACCCCAGTACTAGCTTGTACCTTTTGACCGCAATCAACGTCGGGTAACTCAAATCATCGACGACCAAGTTCTCCCCGATCGGCTTGATCCTATGGTTTTTTTATTGCAATGAATGGTAAGACGAGCATGTCGTTTGCTTGATGGTACTCCGAGGCACTTCGAAAGAAATGTTTTTGTGAACCACACGAATTTGTTTCTGGGTGTTTGTGAGACCGAAAAGTCTATTAGTTTCTGATGCACGACACAACTCGATCTTAGTGTGGGGTCAGGACTATACTGGGTATCTCAAGACTGCTACCGAAAACGAAGCCGGGTGGTAGTTTTAGTGGCTACAAACACAATGCAACTAAAAATTTCGCATAGAAACGCGACTATTATTTTTTATGATTTTTTAAATATCGTCATTTTTGGGTGGTAAATCCATAGTTTTTGCTAAAATGATAATTTAAACTCTTTTATACTTTAGAGTATTTATAAATAAAAGAGTATACACTATTATTTTAGAAAAAAATGTATTTACCACCCAAATATGGCCATAGGAAAAAAAAAAACAAAAAAAATTGTCGCTTTTTTTTCCAACTTTTTCTGTTGCATTGTGTCTGAAGTCGCTTAAACTACCACCCGGCTTCGTTTTCGGTAGCAGTCTTGATATACCCGGTATATGTGACTGTTGGGTTTATTTATTTATTTATTTTAATGGTGAGATGAGCAAGCCGTTCGCCTGATGGTAAGCGATACGATCGCTCATATACAGTTGTAAAATTAAATGTATCATAAAGCAATGCGTGGCATTCCACTGCGCTCGCTATTCTAAGACCAGATCTAAATCAACAAGTTTATTAGTCTCAAAAAACCTGTATTAGTTACCAATGCTCAAACGTGTAAATATAATAATAATAATGGGACGTTAAGCAAAAAACATCCGCTAGTTAAGAATAATGAAGGAATGATCGCGGGTTAGAACCAAAAACGAGTTTCGTGACGCATTTGAATAAAAACATTTCTGAGAAATTGTGCACAGAAACTTGAGCAGGTGTTTTGTTAAAAACAATAATTAATTATGTTTTGAAAAATGGTAATGTCACAGGGGGTGTGGTGATAGGTTGGTAATATAGACGCGACAGCCAACATGTTTAAGATGCGGGTTCGATTCCCAGGACATGCCTCTTCAGAATCATTTGTGTTTTGATAGTCAATCTACACTCTATAACGGTAAAGGATACTATCGTAAGGAAACCCGCAAACCATAACACTACGGAAGAGTTTCTATAGTATGTTAAAGTTCAGAAATATTTTATTTTAATGGTATTTATGTTCGTAAATTAATAAAACAAGCGATGAAAGTCAAACACCTGATTTTAATATTAGGAAGGATTTATTAAAATAGCTATCAACAACATAAACGTAAATGAGTTAAATAATGTTAAGAGAAGATAAAAATTTAATGAAGTCTTGATGTTCATAATGGTATTTTATACATATTTTAATTGAAATTGCCACTGTACAGAAAAAAAAGTGAAATCATTCACTTAGTAATATCAAACGCCCAGCTGACAGAGATCCGCAATTTTTCCGCTTTTATTTTGGCTAAACAAGGCTCTCGGCCATTTTAAAGTGAAGGACCTGTTAAATAGCTGATTAATGATTTTTGACTTCTATGAATAACGTTTTTGAGTCAGCTCATATTAACGGCATTTGGATACTGCGTTAAGTCCTTATGTCCTTACTCTTAAAATAGACAAAACTAAAAAAAATTGATTGCAAAGTAGTATAGTGTAGGTGTAACAATACGAGTCCAGTAAATAAATAAAATAAATAACACCCAACAGTTTTTTTTTTATTGCAATGAATGGCGAGACGAGCAAGCCGTTCGCCTGATGGTAAGCGATACGACCGCTCATAAACAGTAGAAACATTCCACTGCGCTCGCCATCCTGAGACATAAGATGTTAAGTCACAATATGTCCAGTAGTTGCTCTGGCTACAATGTCCTTCAATCCGAAACACAACAGTGCATTTAAGCAGTGTTGTTTCACGGGAGATATAGACATTGCGGTGGTACCTACCCAGATGGACTCGCACATATGAGAGACCTACCAACAGTCACATATGTACATAATCTTGACCCAACACTAAGATCGAGTCTTGTGTCGTGTATCAGAAACTACGAAAGACTTTTCGGTCTCACAAACACTCAGACCTGAAATAAATATTTGTTGGCCGCACAAACATTTCTCTCAGTGCGGGGATCGAACCCGCGGCCTCTCGTTTCACAGGCGGCGTCTAACATATAAACATTTAGAATAAAAGTTTTACATAATGTGACGTAAACGGAATTTGGGAGGAAAACATTGGCATTTTATAATGCAGGTGTCGAATAAATTATTATAAATCTAGATTTAATTCGGAGAAGCGTTGTGCCTAATTTAACGAGGAAGGTTATAAGGAAATATATTTGGAAAAATGACATACAGACATAAAATTATTGATGATATCCATTTGTGAAAGAAATGTTGAATCTTCGTTATTTTTATGACAAAGTTACTGATCATACATAAACTCACGCCTTTTTACAGAAGGGGTAGGCAGAAGTACGAGGGCACCCACATTTCGCCTTGTATGTTCCGTCCCACGATGTAATAGGTGGCGAGCCTATTACCATATCGGGCACAAATTCCTGATTCTGGGCTGATAATGAGTAAAAAAATCCAATATCACTTTTCTCAACCCGGGATTCGAATCCGAGACCTCAGCTTTGTAACTATACCCTAGTACAACTACGCCACTGAGGCAGTCCGACAAAGTTGGCTTAACAATAAGTTAGTATGATGGCAGCTTAAGCCCTATAGATTGATTCAAGTAATTTAATAAGTTCAGTTGCAGTCAATCAAAACAGCCCTTTTCGTATTGAGATAGTATACTAGAGGGGACACTGCAAACAAAATGTTTGTAACAAAATGAAGGGTACCGTACCGCTCCTTCTATTTCTGTCTCTATCACGCCTACGCAGTAACATTATCTTCTCTCTCGCTTCACTGTGTTCCCGTGTGCACGCACCATGCGCAGAAATTTTGTTCCCGATGTCCGCTCTAGTTTAATACCTCAATGCTGTATTCTCGTAATTTTGACAACAGCGTCACGCGAGCGCTTTAGCGTATTCTACTGCGCGTTTTATGTGCGTCATTCAGATCGGAACTTGATCGGTTGGTATTCATCTATTTATTTGACGTCTTAAATTACAGTTTTAGTCCATTGAAATGTTACATGAGCTTTGCATTATAACTTCTTTAATTTTTAATTTAGGGCAAAAAGTTATGTAAACATATTTGTAGGCAATACAATTAGCTATAAATTATGTTTTTACAAATTTTTCGTCAGACGTATAGTTTCCGAGATAACGCGAAAAAAGTGCTATCACCCCTTTTTCCAAGATGGCGGCCGAAGGACAAGGGTGGCGACCCCACAAACTTGAGGTTAAGCTTCGGGTAAAATTTAGAATAGGGTAGCACGATTTGGTGGGGTGCGGGGTGTGGAGGAGGGGAGAGGGAGTGTCCCATCTTATCTGGTACCACTCCCGTGAAAAGGTAATGCACCATTCCTGAGATATATCAATTTAAGTAACCTAACCTACAAAAACACTTGTTGTCAATACAAATTTGCTTCTGCAACGTCTCCGGCGCTGCGGGAAGTGCAGCCCCTTCGCCCTTGCGTAACAAAGGATAGGCACCCACGCTCGCCTCTGCAGCTTCGGCTTGCTGGTCGCCTCCGGCGACCAGCCTCAGCCGCTCCGGCTCGCACGGGTCCCTATCCTTTGTTACAGCGGGCGGGGGCTGCTCTCCCTCCGCGCCTCCGGCTTTTTATATACACTCTAGGGTTGGTAGCCAAAAGACTACGTGAAGTCGGGGTGCTCTGAGTCGGTTTTGGAGCACATTCGACCTAACTGATTCATAAAGTGGGTGCACTAACTTCCTTCTCAACATAATTTCTAAGGCGTTATAAAACATATTATAACACAACAAAACACAAACAAATCAATATTGGTATGACGTAGATACGAAATCCGCCAAAAACCATCAACAAAACATTCTTAATTTTTTTATTGACATTGACACCTGAATCAACTCGTATAGTTTTTATGGTTTTTTACGTTCCGTTTCACCGATTTTTACACCATAGACAACATATTTGACTTAGTACTGATGATTTGTTTTTAAATCCCCTATAAAAACGTTCCGTTTTACCCAATATGTGATTTGAGGTTAGGAACTATTTATATTAATTACTCGAAAACTATGCATTTCCTTTGAATAGGAGTGATAAAGTTGTAATCAGGAACTCAATCCCTATCACCTGTGATCACTTTTAGCCCTCAAATCGTGCTACCCTGAACTAAAGTCCGCCCTAAGCTTCTATTGACCGCCCAAACATATCCCAAAAACAAAATTGCGTCCTCTAAGAAATGTAATATTCGGTCCTTAAATTGTAACATTTCAATAGTCGACGTGCAGCATGTGTGCACTTTCGATTTTCTTATTATAGAAACATCCTACAAATCGTATCAGCATATTAATGTAAAAAGTATTACGACTGATGTACAGTTGACGCGCAGCACACGAGCAGTTTACTCATAGCTAAACAATTACAAGAATACAACTTATAAAAGAATAAATCTTTTATAAAATCGATCCCATTGTTGTCAGCAAGACATTACCTTTGAGCGATAAGAGCGCCAAATGTACTCTTATGTTTGTGATTTTCGTTCTTTTTGTTTTTGCTTTTGGTGTACAATTAAGTTTATAAATTACAAAGTTATGTCAATATTCTATTGTATCTTTCATAAAGTCCAGTAATTTTAACCAATATGAAATATCCAGTTGACATAGGTTAAATTTACAGAAGTTTATAATATCATACAAAACATATTTCTCAGTTTAGTGGCACACTACCGACATTTAAAATTCCATTCTACTTACCCCATCATTTCTCGTTCTCACTACAGCGTGGCGCTAGAATCGATATAATAGTTTTCAATATTTTTCATGTACGAAGTTGCACCCGTATGCCAGACACTAAGCACCAGCCACAAGATAGTCAAAGACAACACAAAAAACAGCACAAGACACACGATTAATTGAATTAAATGAATTAATTGAACGATTGATTAAATTAAATGAATATCCAGCTCAGCGCAATACGCACAATGCGTCAAGAAGCGCACGTGACTCAATACAAAATGACAATCAAGAAATAAGCAATAAACTACCCTCAAATGGTTTATATTTAGGATATTTAATTAATTGTGGTATTTCTCTCATATGTGAGAGGCCGCCTGGGTTGGTATTACCACAATGTCTATTTCTCTCGCTAAATAGCAGTGTAAATGCAGGATTGTGTTACGGTTTGAACGACATTGTAGCCAGGGTAAGTATTAAGACATGGCATATTATGTCTCAGGAGGGCGAGCACAGTGGAATGCCAAGCTTAGTTTTGTTATTCATGGTGTTTTTTGGTTGCAGATAGAATACTGCACCATACCATCATGCGTCATCTATACCTATAAGTAAAATTGAAGTGTCTGTTTGTAAAGTGAAAATTAAAAAAAATGTCCAACTACATATCGTTATATACGCGATACCTATAACGAAAATGACCTTAGAATTTTTTTGTCTGTCTGTCTGTCTGTTTGTTCCAGCTAATCTCTGAAATGGCTGGACCGATTTTGACGGGACTTTTATTGTCAGGTAGCTCATATAATAAGCAGTAACTTAGGCTACATTTATTTTAGAAAAAATCTTTTATTTTAGAAAAATAACGTTTTTGTTAAATTCCACGCGGACGAAGTCGCGGGTACAGCTAGTTTTGTATAAAAATATTTAACAAGAACATAATCTATTTAACTGCATAACATGGATACGTTTGTTTTCGAATACACACAAATGTTCAGGCAATTATAAATTAGTTTTAGATGTTAATAGGTGTAGCAAATGCAAATTCATTAATATAGATTTCACCCATCCATATAAATGTGTTCAGACACGTGAGGCTACGTCATACTTAGGTATTAACACGTTCTCTGCGGCAGTGATTTTTCGATACTTTCCATTCCTGCGGTACAAGGTCTATTAGACCTGGTATCGTATCATCATCATCATATCAGTCACAGGACGTCCACTGCTGAACATAGGCCTCTCCCAAGGATCTCTACATCGACCTGTTGTTGTCGGCCTGCATCCAGCGACTTCCTGCAACTTTAGCCAGGTCGTCGGTCCACCTTGTAGGTGGGCGTCCGACATTTCGCTTGCCTGTACGTGGCCTCCACTCTAGAACCTTTCGGCCCTAACGGCCATCGGTTCTGCAAGCTATGTACCCGGCCCACTGTCACTTCAACTTGCTAATCCTATGGGCTATGTCGGTAACCTTGGTTCTCCTACGGATCTCCTCATTTCTGAGTCGATCTCGTAGGGAAATACTGAGCATAGCCCTCTCCATGGCTCGTTGGCTGGTATCGTATAAGAAACTTAAATATTAACAATAATGAATTTATTGACATGAACCTGAAGGCGTACGTCAACAGCTTGTTTGTGTAGAAATTATAGCTATAATAAAATATAAGGTCTAATGCATCTTGTACCGCCCTGAATAAAGGAAGTTTTGTGTAGATTTTAGAGATGAGAAATTATAATATCAATAGTTTCATTAGTTTTAAAGTAAGAGTTTTAATGTCAAATAAAACGGCGACAGAAATGAAAAAACTACATTTGTTTATGGGTTTACATTCTACACATTGAGTTAAAAAAAGTGTGTGTGTGCATTCTTATCTCCAGGTGTGTCGAAGTTACCTGTACAAATGTATGTTGGAATGCAAACAAAATGTTACTTATTTGTTCTAACACAGAGAACGGAAACTTACAAAAAACTTAATAAATAAAATAAACAGTTCTGATGACTCGCCCGTCTTTCACAAATGAATCTTTAATTAGATTTAATTGTATGACCACTGTCTTAACGAGCATTCATGAATTTAATTAGTTTACAGCCCTTTTTCGTCAGTTTTGACGCCATATCGATACGTGCGTTTCTATCGAATGCGATCCACCACTGGCTACAATATGCGAGAGATACCAGGCCTCTTCGACCTGGTTTCGCACTGGTATGAAATTTTATTTGTTCCTTGCGGTACCAGGTCTAAAACACCTCGTACAATGTAAATACACCATTTTAATAACAAATACTCTATTTTAATAACACATCTTAGATATATATTTATATTTTTCCTACACCGAAACAAATTGAAGTTATGCCCTTCGCACGACAGAGAAGTCTATGATTTTCTGAGCCGCAATTAAAGCGCGATCTGTACCAGGTCTTTTAGACCTGGTTTCGCACAGGACGTGTTAAACGGGGGAATTTTCGTTTCCACGTGTCCGGCAAACGAACAAATGTCAATGTCAGTCAAATAGCTATTTTTATCTTCGATCAAATATATACTAGATACGGGGACCGGAACAAAATCACACGCCAAAAGTGACCGAGGTTGCTTATACTTATACATTTGAATTTCAAACTATGAGATGTAGCAAAAAGTCTTTAATTATTATCAACTTCAGGTAACAATATAAATTATGATTTATTGTGTTTTGGACCATACTAATATCAGATAAGAGCACACGCTTATTTGTGCTCTTATTTCTGTTGCCATTTTTTAGGCCGTTACTTACAATCTAGTGTATATTTGATGGAAGCATTTCATGGTAAACGCTTACCGCACATGAACTTCTGTGACAGAAATTCCCAACTTTTTTCTAGAAGAGGTAGGCAGAGGAGCGAGGAAACCTACTATTTAATGTAGGGAAATATATTTTTTCAATTAATATAAAGTGTGCATGAAGTGCGTGATGGCCTGTTGGTAAAAGGACTAGATGCGGCTGCCAACATGTTCAAGATGGTCGCGGGTTCGAATCCCAGGGCACACCTCTGACTTTTCGGAGTCATGTGTGTATTTATAGTTAATTACCACGCAATAAAACGATGTAAGAATTATGTAAGTCGTCGGTATGTAAGTCCGCCAACCCGCACTAGGCCAGCGTGGTGGACTATATGGCCTCACCACTCTAACCGACCCAGGATTCGAACCCGAGACTTCACTTTTGTAATCATACCGTAGTGCAACTGCGCCACCGAGGCTGTTTATTGCAACCAGAAAATTCAAAATATTTTTAAGAAATATTAAAATTAAAGTAACTATGACGATCTTATCTGTAAATTTTCCTACAGACAACAATAGGATGCAACAAAAGGAAAAAGGATAGAAATTCATTCAATTACTTTTGAAACTGGCAGCCAAAATGTTGAATTCCGACTATCAATTTAGAATATAGCAAAGGATACCTCAGACATCGATTTTGAGGCCAATCGGTTCACAAAAAACGAGTAAAATTTCCTCGTAATTGCTAGATTTTTATTTTATTTTATTTTTTTATTTTTTTAACTTATTTTATTTGGGTGGCTCACAGCTATCAATAGTGTAACGGAGCAGAAATATATCATGTAAGCCAAGCTCGCCAGCCGCATCACAACTCTGCCAAGCCTGCCATCTGTGATGCCCAGCCAAGCCAAAGCCGTTACAACTCCGTGCCGGAATTGTCAGCCACGCCATCTATATTAACTATACTAAATAATTAGTGACGTCACGTCCGAATGTCAAACGGAGCCTATAAATACTCGGGACGTTCATTCGAACGCTCTCTTTGGAACGTGATCGAGTGCTAAGACGAAACTCTGTCCGATAGTGCTACAAGTGAATAAATTGTATTAAGGAATTGATATCTTGCCTTTATATTTTCACATCTGTTTCACTCAGAAGTGGGATTATGAAGCGCAATCGCCCTGCATCAAATGGCAATGGAGTTCGCCCGCCTGGTTGGGACGAGGAGGAACAATACAGTACCAGCGAGGATGAAGATTACCCACCGCCAAAGACAAGTAAGTTACTCAAAAATTTGCTGGAGAAAGAAGTTAATAGGGCGATATCCCAGCTTAACCATGAAGCGTCACCGCTCAGTCATTCGAACCATCGTGCCGCGTCACTCATACCAGAGTTTGACCCTGAGGGAGAAGATTGCACGGTATCAGGGTGGTTGAAGAAAATTGACCAATTAGGAGATATACACAACTGGAACGACAAAATAAAGGCCTTTCACTTGCAAGATAAACTTCGTGGCCAAGCACGTAAATGGTATAACCGACTCGACGAATATAACTATACATGGGCGGAATGGAAGCACATGTTAATAAGAGCATTTCCTAAGCATAAAGACTATAGCATATTACTAGACGATATGATGCAGAGAAAGAAGCTCCCGAACGAGACAATGACAAAATATTATCAGGATAAAATCGCCATGTGCTTCCGTTGTAATCTATCTGACGCCGCCAGTGTCTCGTGCATCATCAGGGGCTTACCAAACTCCTTGCAACCAAACGCACGTGCATTCCAATGCCAACGCCCAGATGAATTATATGAGGCCTTCCTCTGTGCCCTTGATGATTACCGCTCACCTACAATTGAAGTACGCGTACCGAACAAAGATCCCAAACAACTGTCGGTTCCAGGAAAGAAGGTTAACCCAGAAATTGATCCTTGTCCACGTTGTAAGAAAACTGGCCATATTTTACGAAATTGTACCCTACCAGACCAACGAATCTGTTTTAAATGTGGTTTGCAAGGCCACATTGCCACCCACTGTTCAACTACGCCAGCTAAATATAACAAGCTCTCCGTCGAATCAACCAGCAGTATTAAGGAAATCAAGGTGGTACAAAACTACAATGATATTTATAAAAAGGTGGTGAAAGTCAATGGCATTTTTTTAAAGTCCTATATCGACACAGGAAGTCAAGTGAACGTAATAAATTCTGATATCGTAAATATTCTGAAACTTAACGTTACTCCTACAAGCACAATTCTGAAAGGTTTTTCTGGTGGTTTACTAACTAGCCGTGGTATCGTACAAATAGACCTAGAAATTGACAGCATACAGTTACGATGTACCGCACATGTCACAAATATTGATATGAAAGATATCCATATCTTGATTGGTCAACCAGTCATAAACGGTGATCACGTGTCACTGATGGTGGCTAATAATACTGTGACGTTAAGATTGGATCCTGTTCCTGACCCCTCTACAGAATTTGATGTAGTCGAAGATATTAATAAATTTAAAGTAGTAACGTCAAGCAAAGAGTCCTTACTACCTGGTTCCTCGATTATCAAAATACAGGTGGTAGGAAATATCGAAGGAACTGTCTGCACAACACCACGGCACTACGAATTACAAGGGGTATCTTATTCTATACCTGCAACCTTGCTTCGGGGTGGTGAGGGCTACATAAAGGTTGTCAACACCGGGAGCGAGAAGATTGATTGGGAAGCCGGCAAGACTCTAGTACGTGCTGAAAGCTGTGACGAGCCATCTAGTCCGCCAAGCCAGGTGAGCCAAGCCAAGCCATTAAATCCTAACGTGTCCGATATTTTGTTTAACGAGCCAATTCTTTTAGCCACTGATAACTATTCATTGACGTTGCCCTCCAACTTAAAAAAAAAAAATCAAGTCACTAACCTTTGCATAGGTGGGGTGCCAATATCCGAAATTCACATAGGTAACTTAAATAAAAACAATCGTGATAGTTTGATAGATTTATTATTAAAATATAAACATAATTTTTCCGATAACACAAGAGATCTGGGTTGCACAAACTTGTTACATATGAACATAAAACTTACCACGTCACAACCTATATATCGTCAACCTTATAGACTATCGCATTCTGAGCAACATATAGTCAATAGTAAAGTCCGTGAGTTACTAGACGCAGGTATTATCAAAGAATCTGAGTCGGATTATGCCTCGCCGGTTATATTAGTGAAGAAAAAGAATGGTGACAGTCGATTGTGTGTTGATTATCGCGCTCTCAACAATATTACTGTAAAAGATAGATACCCGTTACCAAATATCGATGACCAAATGTCAAAACTGGCCGGTATGAATTATTTCACGAGTCTTGATATGGCCCAAGGTTATCACCAGTTATTAATTGCACCTGAAGACACTCATAAAACCGCTTTTATTACACCTGAAGGTCACTATGAATATTTACGCGTTCCCTTCGGCCTAGCAAATGCACCCTCAGTTTTTATGCGTTTAATAAATAAAATTGTTAATTCAATCCGGTGTTCTCAAAATGACAGTTCACAAAATGAAATTCTTGCATTTTTAGATGATCTATTACTACCCTCAGTTGATTTTAATTCTGGAAAAAATATGTTAGAATCAGTGTTGAAAAAGTTCCAATCAGAAAACTTAAAATTGAATATGAAAAAGTGTTATTTCCTTCAAAACAAAGTAACTTATTTGGGGCATGACATTTCTCGTGAAGGTGTACAACCTGCTGAACTAAAGTTAATTGCCGTTTCACAATTTCCTACACCTAAGAATATCCATGAAGTGCGTCAGTTTATAGGACTGTGTAGTTATTTTCGTAAGTTTATTTGTAAGTTCGCAGTTATAGCGCGTCCCATAACGGAATTAACTAAGAAAAATGTTCCATGGGTATGGAGTGATAAGCAAATAAGTAGTTTTCAAGAATTAAAACGATGTTTGTGTTCGAAACCAGTGTTAGCTTTATATGATCCTACGTTACATACAGAGGTACACTGTGATGCATGCAAAGTGGGGATAGCTGGTATATTGTTACAACAACAATCTGATGGCACTCTTCGTCCTGTTATGTATTTTAGCCGCGTAACATCTAAAGAGGAATCTATGTATCATAGCTATGAACTTGAAACATTAGCAGTCGTGGAATCTCTACGTAAATTTCGTGTATATGTAATTGGCAAACTCGTTAAAGTAGTCACGGACTGTACCGCTGTCCGCGCCACTCTCACGAAACGTGACATAATCCCGCGAATTGCAAGGTGGTGGTTGCTAATACAGGAGTACGATATTAGTATAGAGTATAGGCCCGGTGAACGTATGAAACATGTCGACGCGTTAAGCAGAAATCCAATTGACTCTGTGAACATTAACCGCCTCGAAGTATCAGATTGGTTCTATACCATTCAGTATCAAGATGATAAATTAAAAAATATCATTGAACAACTAAAAGGCGGGAAAGCCGGAACTGATATAACAAATAATTATGTGATATTCAACGATAGGTTATGTAGGAAGACTCTTAATGGTAATCGACTCGTAGTCCCCGATGCGGCTAGGTGGAAAATTGTTCAGATGCACCACGATGAAATAGGTCACGTAGGTTTAAAACGTTGTGCAGATCTCATTAAAAGAGATTTTTGGTTTCCTAAGATGTCGCGGTTTATTCGGAAATATGTAACATCCTGTTTGCATTGCGCTTATGGAAAAGGACAGTATGGCAAGAAGGAAGGCAAATTACATCCGATTTCTAAACCGAGTGAACCTTTTAGAATGATCCACGTTGACCACTTAGGACCATTTTGTAAGACGAAAAGAGGGTATGCATATATGATAGTCATGACTGACGCGTTTTCGAAATTTGTAATCGCCGAGCCAACTCGTACGGTCAATTCAGTAGAAACAATAAGAGCGCTCAAAAGAATATTTGCTTTGTTTGGGTATCCGGATAGAGTGGTAACCGATCACGGAAAAGCTTTTACTAGTAGATATTTTAAGAAATTTGTATCAGACAAACAGTTCAAGCATACATTAAATACAATTGCTTGTCCGCGTTCAAATGGACAAGTCGAGCGTACTAACCGTACTATTTTAAATGCTTTACGAGCTAGTGATCCTAGTGAAGCAGCCAATAACTGGTGCAACTGTTTGCCTGATGTCATTTGGGGTATTAATAACACTTTTAATGAATCTACTGGGTATAAGCCGTATGATTTAATGTTTGCACGCAGTGGTAGGCCTGTTTGTGATGTGGAAATTCCAGATCGCGTTTCTGAATCAACCCAGTCCAAGCGTGATAAAGCTAGTGCACGCATTGCTAAGGCCAGTGCCAAGATGAAATATAATTTTGATAAACATCGCAAAAGTTGTTATAACTATAAAAAGGGCGACCTTGTTCTGTGGAGGCAAGCTCCTACCAGTAGCGCCGCAAAAATTAATACAAAATTAGATGACTTATACTCCGGTCCCTACATTATAACTAACGTTGTTGGCAATGACAGGTACAGGATCAGGAGCATAAAGGGCCTAAGAGGTTACAAAAAATTTACGGGATTAGTCTCTGCAGATTCTCTGCGACCATATTATAGTTCAGCTCTTGTAACTGACAGTGCCAGCAGCTCTGATGATCAACTAGAAACCGAAGACCTTATTGACTTACTGGAGAGCTAATGCAAAACTATGTGTTCCCATTGCGGGAGCAATTGTTACAGGATGGCCGACTGTAACGGAGCAGAAATATATCATGTAAGCCAAGCTCGCCAGCCGCATCACAACTCTGCCAAGCCTGCCATCTGTGATGCCCAGCCAAGCCAAAGCCGTTACAACTCCGTGCCGGAATTGTCAGCCACGCCATCTATATTAACTATACTAAATAATTAGTGACGTCACGTCCGAATGTCAAACGGAGCCTATAAATACTCGGGACGTTCATTCGAACGCTCTCTTTGGAACGTGATCGAGTGCTAAGACGAAACTCTGTCCGATAGTGCTACAAGTGAATAAATTGTATTAAGGAATTGATATCTTGCCTTTATATTTTCACATCTGTTTCAATAGCAAACAAACATATATTAAACAAATTGTATACAAAAGATAGCCAATTACGAGCTACCGCAGATAGGTTACAAAAGTTACAAAATCTAATTGTCTTACTACTCGTATCTTTAAAGTTAGTTATCAGGAATTACAAAATTAAATTACTCATACTAAGCGTAATAAATATTAACTAAAATAATAATAATAATAAAAAAAAAACATTTAAACAAAAGTAAATAATGATGCTATCGAAATTTTACGCCAAACAGATATAAATCATTAATAAAAAAATAAAAACACTCAAATTGTAAACTAGGCGGTTAATCGCCATGAGCATCAATAAAACGTTTGGTTAAAACATTTCTCGTAAATGCAATTTTGCTACAGAATAGATCTATGCCTACATCTTGAGATACTTCGTTAAACGCCTTAGCAGATCGCAGCATGAAGCTATTGGCTCTGTAATTTGTTCGTGCAAGCGGAATGGACAGAATATTCTTTCGTCGTGAATTTGTGAACGGACAATACAGATTTATTTTGGCCAGAAGTTGTGGACAGTCGACCAACGACTGGGCGATTTTCATTAAGAAAGAGACATCAGCAATGTGTCTGCGAACTGACAATGGTAATAAATGGAACCGTGCGCACCGCTCCTCATACTCAACCTTGGGAATTTTGAACTTGAATCCTAAATACCTCGTAAATCTCTTTTCACTACTGATTCCCTCTTATACGTCATAGCGTGATGATATATAGCCTATAGCATTCCTCGATAAATGGACTACCCAACACAAAAAGTATTTTAAATTCGAACCAGTACTTCCTAAGATTAGAGGTAACAAACAAAATCTTCAGCTTCATATATATATATATTATGATTGTGGTTTTCGTTTTATTTATATTTCTTTTTGAACTCTTGACTGCCTCGGTGGCGTAGTTGTACTAAGGTACGGTTACAAAGCTGAGGTCTCGGGTTCGAATCCCGGGTTGGGCAAAGTGATATTGGATTTTTCTATTCATTATCAGCCCAGAGTCAGGAATTTGTGCCGGATATGGCGATAGGCTCGCCACCTATCACATTGTGGGACGGAACATACAAGGCGAAATGTGGGTGTCCTGACACCTCTGCCTACCCCTTCTGGGATATAGGCGTGAGTTTATGTATGTATGTATGTTATATTTCTTTTTGTGTGCAATAAAGTGTATAAATAAATATTAGTATAGATTTATTTACGTAAATATGAGCAGACGCCTTTTCCCATGAGTTGACATTCTAGCTTGCAAAGCAATGGCTTGCTATTCCAAATGATCTCGGCGCCGACCAAAAGCCAAGCGTATCGTCATAACGCAAAAAAATTATGACTCCAGACTGATAAAAGATAAAAAATCTATTTTTCCCAACCCGGGATTCGAACCCGGAATTTCAGCGTTATTATTTTCAGAAACAGAACAGTGTATCTACACTGCTGTTTGGCGGGATTATAGACATTTAGGTACCTACCCAGACGATATTTCCTATATGAGAGACCTAGGTACTATTATAGATGAAGAGCCCGTGGCCGCCAGACCTGCGTAATTTTATAAAACCTGTATGTCTGCGCATGCCTCTGACATAAGCATCACACGATCAGCTATTATGAAATTCCGATCGTGGTTGCTTTGGAAGTTATGAGCTTTAATGTTTCTGGCAAGATGAAAGAACCATCAAAAGTATCTGAATACCAAGGAAATATTTGTTTGTAGTTGCCGTAATAACATATATAAAATTTGGCTTTTATACTATAACTTCGGCAAAATTACATGTTATTAAATATTACGCTATCTATAAACTTTAACATAATGTAATTTTGTCAGCGTTATAGTATAAAAGCTGAATTTTATAAATGTTATTAAAGCAACTATAAAAAAATATTTCCTTAGTAGTCAGACACTTTGATGGTTCTTTCATCTTTCCAGAAACATTGAAGCTCATAACTTCCGCAGCAACCACGATCGGAATTTCATAATAGCTGATTGTGCGATGCCTATGTTAGAGGCATGCACACATAAACTTTCAGGTTTTATAAAATTACGAAGGTCTGGCGGCCACGGGCTCTTGGTCTATTAGTGCATCTACACCTAAGCCAAACTGCACCGGTTTGTCACTTAATACCTGTCAACCTAGCTTATAAAAATAAACAAAGGTCAAAATATTATATTATGAATAACGTAAGGTAATTACTGCGAACCTTTTTGACGTCAATATAGCTAATTAAAAATTCATCTAATGTGTTTTCAAACTATAAAATATCTTTGATATATATTTTTAAAAACGCATTATGTATGTTTGTTACGGAATCTTTGAAATCGAATTTCGAACAATCCAAAACGTCGGATTGACTTGTTATTCTGCATTTTTTGACCAATGACAATATAATAATTAAAAAATATTTTTTTTTTATTCTTGTCTAAAGGATTGGCAAGTTGAAGTGGCAGTGGTCCGGGCACATAGCTCGTAGAACCGATGTTCGTTGGGGCCGAAAGGTTCTTGAGTGGAGGCCACGTACAGGCAAGCGAAATGTCGGACGCCCGCCTACAAGGTGGACGGACGATCTGACTAAGGTTGCAGGAAGTCGCTGGATGCAGGCCGCTTCCAACAGGTCAGTGTGGAGATCCTTGGGGAGGCCTATGTTCAGCAGTGGACTTCCTGTGGCTGATATGATGATGATGATTCTGGCCCGGCATAGCGCCCACATTGCACTAAGTGTGCATTGTGAGCGCAAATGCCGCCCAGACAGAGTATCCATTGGCATCAGTCGGCAGTCCCATGCCAATAGATATAATTATGCCGGCCTGCTAAAATGCCTCTTCACACTACATCATGACACTATGACATCATCTTATCTACAATCATTAGACATTTAACTTTTTTGAAAAAATATTGTGGTTATTTGCGCGCAGCTGTCTTTTTTTTTTTTTTATTGCAGTGAATGGCGAGACGAGCATGCCGTTCGCCTGATGGTAAGCGATACGACCGCTCATAAACAGTAGAAACATTCCACTGCGCTCGCCATCCTGAGACATAAGATGTTAAGTCTCAATATGTCCAGTAGTTGCTCTGGCTACAATGTCCTTCAATCCGAAACACAACAGTGCATTTAAGCAGTGTTGTTTCACGGGAGAAATAGACATTGCGGTGGTACCTACCCAGATGGCCTCGCACATATGAGAGACCTGCCACCAGTAAAATTGAGTACCTATCCATTGGCATCAGACGGCAGTCCCATGCTAATAGATACAATTATGCCGGCCTGCTAAAATGCCTCTTCACACTACATCATGACACTATGACATCATCTTATCTACAATCATTAGACATTTAACTTTTTTGAAAAAATATTGTGGTTATTTGCGCGCAGCTGTCTTTTTTTTTTTTTTATTGCAGTAAATGGCGAGACGAGCATGCCGTTCGCCTGATGGTAAGCGTTGCGACCGCTCATGAACAGTAGCAAAACCAAACAACACCTTGATTTACAAAGCAATGCTTGGCATTCCACTGCGCTCGCCATCCTGAGACATAAGATGTTAAGTCTCAATATGTCCAGTAGTTACTCTGGCTACAATGTCCTTCAATCCGAAACACAACAGTGCATTTAAACTGCTGTTTGACGGGAGAAAAAATGTCTGTCTTCCTTTGATAAAACAGTCGTAAATATATGGTTTTTAGTGCAAGCAACTAAATTATAGAGTAAAATACTAAAAATAAACGCTTTTATAAAATAATCACGAAGCAATGCTTGGTATTCCACTGCGCTCGCTATCCCGAGACATAAGTTGTTAAGTCTCAATATGTCCAGTAGTAAATCTGGCTATAAGGTCCTACGAACGGAAACGCAACAGTACATTTACACTGCTGTTTGTCGGGAGAAACAGACATTGCGGCGGTACCTACCCAGGTGGCTTCTTACATATGAGAGTCTACCACCAGTAAAAATATAACTAAGAGAGACTTTTCGGTCTCACAAACACCCAGACCTGAAACAAATACCTGAAGATCACATAAATATTTGTCTCGGGGCGGGAATCGAACCAGCGGCCCCACGATTCACAGCCGACGTCTAACCAACTGCACCACGGAGGCTGGTATTATATGCGTGGAAGATTCTCTATAAATACCTAGCACGTCTTATTTTTTTCCTGTTATTGTTACCAATCAAAATATCACTTATATTTTTATTTAGAATTTTGCGTCTCTTCTTTTCCAGGAACAAACTTTTCCTTTGTTTGGGAACATATTAAAAATATTTGCCTTTAGTACTGTTACCAATTAAAATATCTACATGTTACGTTCATCGTCCTGTTACATTAAAAGAACAAAATGTAATTTAATATTGACAATATTTTTTGGAACGAAGTTGCTTATCGCGCGGTGTGAAAGGGGGCTAGACGGAAAAAATTCTCACGAAAAGTTGTAACGACACTTTAAAACATTTGACAACCGTTTTTTATTTCTTTATTTGAAAATGTAGTCATACATTTTATTTAACTATAATAGAGGCAATAAAATATCCAAATAGATATTAATGTGTTAAAGGCTATAGTAAAAACTAAGAATACGCTGAAGCCCAAAATTAAGTGGGAAACGTTGCGACTATTTCTAATTTTCATCAAATCAAATTGGTACAAAAGAAACATAAATTGCATAAATATGTGAAAAAAAAACATAATGATGGTGATACCCAAATGATTCTTTTAATGGTGACATATAATTAAAATGGAGCAGGAGCGTGGTGGTACTGTTCTTCAAAAAAGGTGATAACACTTTGCTGAAGAACTACAGGCCCATCTCGCTCCTGAGCCATGTCTATAAGTTGTTTTCGAGGGTCATCACAAATTCGCCGGTTTCCGAAAGGGTTTTAGTACCATAGACCATATTCATACGCTACGGCAGGCTATACAAAAAACCGAGGAGTATAACTTGCCGCTTTGTTTAGCGTTTGTGGACTATGAGAAAGTCTTTGATTCGATCGAGACCTGGGCTGTGCTACAGTCTCTTCAGCGGTGCCACATAGACTATCGGTACATCAAAGTGTTGAGGTGTATATACAACAACGCCACCATGTCGGTCCGAGTACAGGATCAGAGCACGAAGGCTATTCCACTACAGAGAGGCGTGAGACAGGGAGATGTCATATCTCCGAAACTGTTCACTGCCGCGCTGGAAAATGCCTTCAAGCTCTTGCAGTGGAAAGGATTCGGCATCAACATCAACGGTGACTATATTACTCACCTTCGATTTGCCGACGATATTGTAGTCTTGGCAGAATCGCTGGAAGACCTTAGCACTATGCTCGAAGACCTTAATCGAAGATCATGTCGAATATCCATGTTGTGCCCACCCCTATTAGAGTAGGGGGCTCGACTCTCGAAGTTTTAGACGAATATGTCTATTTAGGACAAGTGGTCCGGTTAAGCCCTGGTCTGTCGAAGCTACGCACAGCGTTGCGTTGCGCGGAATGCGGTGTCAAACTCGGTTTTGTATGAAAAACATTGACATTTACATGACGTTCCGCTGGAGTATGCGTCAGCCAGCGTCTGCGGTAAGGGGTCAACCGGGTGACGGGTAGACTGGTCTTTGGTACTGTCACAGTATGCGTCGGTGTAGAGGGGCAAGTGTGGTGAAGTGCGGGGCGGATACACCGCACAACGTGCCGTCATTCTCATCATTTCGTCGCGGTAAGCGTACTTGCGTAATGGATTTATTTGAGGACAATATTTCTATCAATTTTCGTTTGGTTTAACTTTTGTTTAGGCTGTGGCGCGTCCATCGACTATGTACTGCCGCGCAGTACGTTGAATACAGTTCACGTGCGTTTCCAATGACAATGGCGCAATATAAAATCACGTAGGGATACAACTTTAAAACCTTGCGTTGGTAAAAAAAATACAGTTAAAAAGTAGAAATAATTAGAATGTAATAAGTATATGATTATAAAATGGAGTCAATTACATTTATTTTATTGTTATAAAAATGGCATACGGAACTGTATGTTAATTGTTCTAAGTACCTAGTACTTAAAATATAGCAACGGAATTAGTTCCCAACTGATCAGGGTACAATTGGAGTATAATTGGAGACGATTTATTAGTAAGTATCTATATAAATTCAGTCTTTATCCGTATTCGCAGGGCACTTTATCAGCCCATATACGTCTCACTGCAGAGCACCGGTCTCCTCTACAATCGAGAATACGATTGAGATTGGTTAGGCCATACTATAGTCCACTGCGCTAGCTGGCCTTATCCCTATATGTGCATAGAAAGAAATACAAACAACAAACCCAATAAAAACATCAATCGTTTAAGTGCACCCGCTTTTTATATGAGTTGTGTATCAGCCCATATACATACATTCGATGCATAATGGTTTAGACTACAGGCCCGTGGCAAAAAGTGACGGGTCAAATGAACCACAACGAGACCTATTTAGTAAGATACAGGGGCTTAAAATAATAATATTTAGCACTATGCCGTCACTTGTAAGCTGTCCGTCTGGATGCAGATGAGACTTAAAAAGTACCGGGAGAGGGTGTATATTTTGGTCATATATTTTTGTACGGCATTTCTACCACCGATAAGTCCATGAAAAATAATAGAAAGAACACGTAGTGCCGTACAAAAATAATGTGTCACAAAGCCGAAAGAACGTTAAATATTCCGGTAAATTTGTCTGTAAATTTGGTCATTTGATTTTATACGGCATCAGTTCCAGACTGTTGCAATACTTCTTCTAATCCATTATTCCGCAACGCCGTACAAAAACCATGCGAAAAGGGAGAAAAATCGGCGGTTGCAACCCACTCCCCTGCAGTACTCCGGGGGGTGATTTGACACAACATAAAATTAATTTATTTTCAAAGTATTTTAGGCATAGATAACATTTTTTCACATGCCGTACATTTTCTTTTGATACAAAAGTCTGTAGGGCGGAAAATAACTGTCGAAGAATCCATGTAACAAAACATACTTTAGGGTGATATTTAGTATGATATTTACTGTACAACATTTAGACACTTTATTTGTATTTAATGCAATCGTCTGTAAAAAATCAATGCCGTACAAATCTGAAGGTTCACATTGATAAAAGGTAAAAAACATAACAAAAACTTATAATGTTTAATTCCTTTTTTTAATGTTTATTGCATATACATATATATTTATTTATATATTTTTATTGTACACGATACAATACAAATACAATCGGCGGTCTTATCACAAAACGGCGATGTTTTAGGGACAACCGAGGATGCACAATGGATTAGAGCGGCTATAAATATGCAATAAATAGGTGGTCACACGAAAGAAACAAATAAATTACAGAGGATAGATAGCTAAATATTCATTTAAATTATGGTGTTTTGTAAACATATTTAAACTATACAAATAAGAAATGCACACTACTAAAATTTTATGTAAAAGTATGAGTAGTGGTTTTAAGAAGCTTCTTGAAAATTAGAGTAATACAGCATATACATACACAATATATATTAATATTTTATTCTAGTAAAAAAAACAAATGACACTTTATGGCGACTTTGTAAATGATTGCAAATTAAATAAAGATTAACACTTGTTGCGCATATTTATAAAATGATTATAATAAAAATAAATATGAGAAACAATCCAAAAAGTGATATTACAATATAGTTTATTTAAAGAAATAAAAAAATAACTGTCCACACAGTGTCAGCTGACAGCAAAAATATTATTTAACAGCTATTTTATTTAGAAGGCAGCTTATATGTATTTAAATATATAAACATATATGTTTATGTATTACTATATTTGCCGTGCCGAGAAGAGGATTCGGACGTCTACGTTGATTCCGATACCGACTCAGTCGGTGATTCAGAATCACAATCACAAAAAATAGTAATACTGAGCTTCATAGATTTCAATTTATGGATATAATATAAACTTAGTTTCACTTTGAAAGCTAGAATAATGATTTATACATGTTATTATATATTCTCTTTAAGAATATGTTAATGCCGTATAGTATTACATGACCATAAAGTACTCCTGAAATGGTAGTGCCATTTTAATCAGCCAAAAATTATGTTCTGCATTAATATGTACGGCATAACTTTTTCTTCATACGTTTACCTGAGAACTGTTTATAACAGCAATAATATTTAGAAAGTTGTTATATTTCATTAATCTACGATCATTTAAACTTTTGAAATAATTTGAAAAAACTCATATTTTGTTGTCCTCTAATTTCTTTTTAAACATTTTTTATTGAATGGCAATACTATATAACAATTGTATTTAGCAATATCATGTTAAAAAATAAGTTGCCGTACAGGATCAAATGACTTTTCAGCTTTAAAGGTCAAATTTATGACAAATTTAGGTATTATTGATATACATTCAAATGAACAATAATTTAGTGACGGCATTTTTTCAAATAGTAATTTTGAGTGCTAGGTAATGTTATGAAACCAATGCCGTACTTTTTCAAATCACCCCTCGGAGTACTGCAGGGGAGTGGGTTGCAACCGCCGATTTTTCTCCCTTGTCGCATGGTTTTTGTACGGCGTTGCGGAATAATGGATTAGAAGAAGTATTGCAACAGTCTGGAACTGATGCCGTATAAAATCAAATGACCAAATTTACAGACAAATTTACCGGAATATTTAACGTTCTTCCGGCTTTATGACACATTATTTTTGTACGGCACTACGTGTTCTTTCTATTATTTTTCATGGACTTATCGGTGGTACAAATGCCGTACAAAAATATATGACCAAAATATACACCCTCTCCCGGTACTTTTTAAGTCTCATCTGCATCCAGACGGACAGCTTACAAGTGACGGCATAGTGCTAAATATTATTATTTTAAGCCCCTGTATCTTACTAAATAGGTCTCGTTGTGGTTCATTTGACCCGTCACTTTTTGCCACGGGCCTGTAGTCTAGTTGTATATTATCGTCGTAGTTATTTACAAAATCCACCTGCAAGATCTACTACAAGAGAACTATCGCCATTCGACACAATTAGCACCACTCTCCTAGCACCTAGAGAGCATCATGTTACGATATGGTGCAATCTTAAATATGTAGTTCCTCAATGTAGTATTAAGTTCTGTGTTTTCCCCGTTTTTCCATTCTCACTCCATCAGAACCACCTCTATGTATATTGTAATTTATGCTACTTACACCTATGCATATATATTTTGAGCTCTGTGTTATGAATTCTGTTAAATACTAAAATAAAATTATTATTGTAAAAATTGTCTATCAGTATTGTTCCAGGTTTTGCTTGTGAAAATTTTATAGGAAAATAATTTAACCGTTATGTAATTTACTTTTACCCAATTACGGTACGATCGATAACGATAATTTAAGAATGGATATCTAAATAAATCCAGTGAAATTTAATTTGATCGAACAATAAGTTGTTTAGGCGAAAAAAGATGTATACAGCAGACGCGTATTTCATTAGAATGATACGAACCACTTTTATCACATATCAATATTGCGTAAATCATCTCGTAAACATATATACCCAGGCTTTTTAAAATGACGCACAAACATTTTTTTAAAGAAATTATATATATTTTCGAACATAAATGATAGTTATTTGTTGTCATGGAAATTCAAGAAAACTTCAATGTGAAATTGTCATAGTAACGTTGGTTGTCAATGAAAAGTTCTGCTATTGTTCAACGGTTTTATGCACAGAGTAAAACCTATATGAACCACCTTTTTTGTTATGTGAACTACGTTGTATGACGTCACGACGTTGCCGCTTACCGCAGTGCCGCGCGTATCCTTCGACAGACCAGGCCTTTAGGCAGGTCCAACTTACGATAGAGAGGTCAATCGGCGAATCCATCTCGGTTGGGCAGCGTTCGGAAAACTTCGCGACGTCTTCTCGTCCAAAATACCTCAGTGCCTAAAATCGAAAGTCTTCCATAGTTGTGTGTTACCAGTGATGACATACGGCACCGAGACGTGGCCTCTCACTGTGGGCCTTATTAAAAGGCTCAGTCACTCAACGAGCCATGGAGCGGGCTATGCTCGGTGTTTCCCTACGAGATCGAATCAGAAATGAGGAGATCCGTAGGAGAACCAAGGTTACCGACATAGCCCATAGGATTGGCAAGTTGAAGTGGCAGTGGGCCGGGCACATAGCTCGTAGAACCGATGGCCGTTGGGGCCGAAAGGTTCTTGAGTGTAGGCCACGTACAGGCAAGCGAAAGGTCGGACGCCCGCCTACAAGGTGGACGGACGATCTGACTAAGGTTGCAGGAAGTCGCTGGATGCAGGCCGCTTCCAACAGGTCATTGTGGAGCAGTGGACTTCCTGTGGCTGATATGATGATGATGATGATGATGATATAATTAAAATTACATAATAAAACCGTAATACATTGATTTTCGATCCTCCTTAATAAATTTATTATTATTTACAATTTTAGTTTGTTACCCTGCTGTCAATCATCAACCCTAGATTTGACTATGTATATTTGCCAATTATTATTAAAATTGAGCCTACTGATTAAGTTTATATTACATTATATTTGTTATTTTACAAAAAATTGTCGTTAACCACAATTTTTGTCCGCGAAGATAAACACGGCACGTAGTAGCTGTGCTTTTGCCATTGTAGTGCAGTTTATTAAAATGAAATAAAAAGTTACAGATGCATGTCCATAAGTAATGTAAGTTGCATATTTGTTTTATTTGTTGATTTAAAAACGAATGATAAGTAATGCCTTCAGCATATTGGAAATATTAGATGGCCGTGAAAATCGCGCCATCTATTAGATTTTTACGGAACAACTTATTGTAATAGATGTTTTCATATCGGTGATAAGTGTCTGTTTATTTTAATAGTTTTTATCCTAATCTTATATTGATCGAATGGTAAGGTTAGGACTGCCTCGATGGCGCAAAGTTGGGGTGTCGGATTCGAATCCCGGGTCGTTTTTTTAATTCATTATCATCGCATAGGCTCGACCCCTATAACATGATGGCACGGAGTACCCAAGGCGAAACGCGAGTGTCCTGGTAGCACCTGTTCCAACACCTAGGAAAAAGGCGTGTGTTTATGTATTTATAAATGTTGTGTGGTAGGTCTGCCGACTTAATACCATTTGGCTTCTAAATCAAAACATATTAAATCAAAAAATATTGGGCTTGCCCTATTCCAGAACCCTAGGCACGCCACTGCCGTAGATAGATGTTTTTAGTGCAATCAATTAAATTAGAGTCTAAAAAAACTAAAAATACTTACTACCTTTTCTTATCTTCCAGCACCCCACGCTTTGTAACAATAAAATGTATGTACTTTACTGCATTTTGTAATTGTAAACTCCTTATCAATTATTTTTTGCTTATTAATTGGATCGTTTATAGAAGCGTGTTTTTTCAGTTTATTTTAAATTTTAATTTTTAAACTATTATTTAATTTTTTTTTGTAGTGCGTGGTGGCCTGTTGGTAAACGAACTAGACGCGACTGCCAATATGTTCACGGTGGTCGCGGGTTCGAATTCCAGGGCACACCTCTGACTTTTCGGAGTCATGTGTGTATTGATAGTCAATCACCACGCACTAAAACGGTGAAGGAAAACATCGTGAGGAAACCTGCATACCATAGCGATTTATAAAAATTTCTATGGTATGTAAGTCCGCCAACCCGCACTAGGCCAGCGTGGTGGACTATATGGCCTAACCACTCTCAATCGTACTGTCGATTGTAGAGGACGCCCGTGCCCTGCAGTGGGACGTATATGGGCTGATACAGATACAGATTTAATTTTTATACCTGTCGTAATAATACAAAGTGATGTCGTTTTCAAACATGTTAATATTTTTATTAGAATTTAATAATACGATTTGAATTTAATTATTCAACAATATTGTTATTCAACAGGATTCTGTTTGAACTTTTTTTATATTTTGTTCAGTTCTTACACGTGCCGTTTTGAGTTACATAAGTATATTTTCATTTATCATAAATGAAATTGTCTGTCCGTCTACATGTTTTCGCACTTAAAACTACTGCTCTGAATTGCAAATCCTGTATGATCAATGTATTGTAAACTTATTTTGAAAAGAGCAACGCTAGAGTTTCTTGCCCGTTCTTCTCTGGCGAAAGCAGCCTTATAATAATAATAAATAATAATAAATAACACCCAACAGTCACATACATTATGAACTGGGTGGTAGTGGAAAAAAGTGACTTAATCTAAATAATGTATGACATTTTATGGATTCAACAAATATTTTCATTTCGATTATGAAGAAAAGAAAAAATGTTAAACACGGTTATTGTCAAATTGTTAAATTTTTTATTATTCAATATACATACCAGGGTATATCAAGACTGCTACCGAAACCGAAGCCGGGTGGTAGTTTTAGTGACTACAGACACATTGCAGATAAAAATTTCGCATATTGAAAGACATTGTAGCATGTACATCTTAAGTCTCAGGATGGCGAGCGCAGTGGAATGCCAAGAAAATATTGAAAAGGATGTAATATGGGGTGAAAGTTTGTATGGAAAGTCTAAACAGTCAGGATAGGCTGTCAGGATACAGACAGAATGGCGAGTAAACATTTTTGAAAACTAGCATTATGGAGTGATAATAAGCATGTGTGTATTGATAGTCAATCACCACGCACTAAAACGGTGAAGGAAAACATCGTGAGGAAACCTCCATACCATAGCTGTATCAGCCCATATACGTCCCACTGCAGGACACGGGCTTACTCTACAATCGACAGTACGATTGAGAGTGGTTAGGCCATATAGTCCACCACGCGGGCCTAGTGCGGGTTGGCGGACTTACATACCATAATTTTTTTTATAAATCATTATGGTATGCAGGTTTCCTCACGATGTTTTCCTTCACCGTTTTAGTGCGTGGTGATTGACTATCAATACACACATGACTCCGAAAAGTCAGAGGTGTGCCCTGGGATTCGAACCCGCAACCACCGTGAACATGTTGGCAGTCGCGTCTAGTTCGTTTACCAACAGGCCACCACGCACTTCCCATACCATAGCGATTCATAAGAATTTATATGGTATGTAAGTCCGCCAACCCGCACTAGGCCAGCGTGGTGGACTATATGGCCTAACCACTCTCAATCGTACTCTCGATTGTAGAGTAGGCCCGTGCCCTGCAGTGGGACGTATATGGGCTGATCCAGATCCAGAATAAGCACGGAAATATTTAGATGAAAAATGTAACCAGTGAAGTGATTGTGACAAAAATTAATATTGTTACTTTTACCATTAATGAGAAATAAAGTTATGCAGTGTTTTATTTTCGCATTGAAGAAGAAAAGGGGTTGAATTTTGTTTTAAAAAGTTTTGTAAGGTGGTTTAGAGTAGGAGTGAACAGACTGAAATCATTAAGATAGGAATATAGATGTAGGATTTAAATGTTATGAAGAAAGATGAGTAGAATGGAAGGTTAGACGAATGACTGATATGGAACGTGGTTTGAGTGAAAGAGATGCGTAATGGAACTATTTAAGATGGAAAGAGTTAGATGATGAATGATTAAGATGTTGAAATATGGAAGGATGGATTAGAGACAACAGTCTGGAAGACATTGTGAACGGAAGATGAAGATTTGAATGGATTTGCTGGAATTAAATTTGAAATTATCCAAACAATCTTTGATTTGACCCGAGACGGAACTATTACCATATATATTTACAGTATACTCCTGTATCTTCCTTTGTTTTTAGATAAAAGTAGCAAGTCCCCTTTGGTACCCAGCAGAAGACCTATCCTTCTATAATGACGCACATATTATCGCCAATGATAGGCCACGATGCATTCTGCAATCAATGGCAAAATTATTGCATATCTCTAGACGAGCGTTTCCAGGAGATTATTTTTACATATGCGTAAAATTACACGTTCCGCGGTATAACATACTAGATTTGACATTGCTTCATCTAGTATATGCACAAAAGTTACTGAGGGTGGGTGTATTTAGGAATTATTAATTGTTAGGCATGACAAATTTAATTAAAAACTCAGTTTCTTTCTTCGGTAAATAACAATTCATATACTACAATTTGGCAGGATACTCGCGTTCTAGACGAATTGCTCATAGAATCGCGAATACACAATGGGCGCAATAAAAGTTTAAACGCAGAGCTTCTACTAGCGTTAAAACGCATGTCGGTACAAGGTATAAGTTCAGAATTGTTTTCGGCAAGCAAGTCTCAGTGCCCCGCGATCAGCGGATGAATTATAAAATAAATAAATAAATAACACCCAACAGTCACATACATAGTCCTGACCCCACACTAAGATCAAGTCTTGTGTCGTGGGTATCAGGAACTACGAGAGACTTTTCGGTCTCAAAAACACCCAGACCCGGAAGAAATATTTGTGGGCCGCACAAACATTTCTCTCGGTGCGGGGATCGAACCCGCGGCCTCTCGTTTCACAGGCGGCGTCTTACCAACTACGCCACGGAGGCTGTCAATTAACAAGTCTTCACGTGTCTCGTCCATTGTTTTATTGAAAATTGAATACGTGCGCCTGTCATTGTGGACAATCCACAGCAAACGGATCGGCCACGATGATAGGTGATCATAGGTATTCTTACAATAGTTTACCGACAAATACCGAAAACCGAATACAATTTTTATACCAGTATGAATGCACTGTTGTGTTTTAGTTTGAATGACATAGACCAACATTTAGTGGACGTAATGGATTTCGGATGTGGATACCTTTTAATATATTATATTTACTGGTCATAGGTGTCTCATATGTGAGAGGCCGCCTGGGTATGTACCACCACAATGTCTATTTCTCCCGTCAAACAGAAGTGTAAATGCACTGTAGCCAGACTAACTACGGGACATATTAAGCCTTTATGACAGCCTCCAGACTTTATGACAGACAGCCTCCGTGGCGCAGTTGGTTAGACGCTGCCTGTGAAACGAGAGGCCGCGGGTTCGATCCCCGCACCGAGAGAAATGTTTGTGCGGACCACAAATATTTCTTCCGGGTCTGGGTGTTTGTGAGACCGAAAAGTCTCTCGTAGTTCCTGATACCCACGACACAAGACTCGATCTTAGTGTGGGGTCAGGACTATGTATGTGACTGTTGGGTGTTATTTATTATTTATTATTTATTATATCACATGTCTCAGGATGGCGAGCGCAGTGGAATTCCAGCATTGCTATGTAATTCAAGGTGTTTGGTTCTGCTGCTGTTTATGAGCTGTCTTATCGCTTACCATCAGGCGAACGGCATGCTCGTCTCGCTATTTTTTGCAATAAATAAAATATATCTGTACACATTCTACAGAGTCTGCGGTCCCGGCGTTGTGAGACGAATAAGAGACTCGCCGAGATCCGGAGCTCATACTCAATTCTTCGCATGCCACTGTTGAATCTAGCTTACAGGAGTTGCAGTGGTGAGGGCGAAAAAGGCTCTAAACTGTAATGTACTGCATCAGCCCATATACGTCCCACTGCAGGGCACGGGGCTCCTCTAAAATCGAGAGTTTTATTGAGAGTGGTTAGATCAAAGTCAACCACGCTAGCCTAGTGCCAGACAGACTTCTACATACCATAGAAATTTTACAAATCGCTATGGTATGCAGGTTTCCTCACGATGTTTTCCTTCACTATTATACTACGTGGTGATTTACCATCAATACACACATGACTCCGAAAAGTCAGAGGTGTGTGTGATTCGAACCCGCGACCACCGTAAACATGTTGGAAGCCGCGTCTGGTCAATTACCAACAGGGCCTGTTGGTAATTGACCAGACGATATGAAATAAAAATAATACAACAATAGGTTATGGACGGACACCGTTTATTAAATTAAAATAATGACAGAAATTGTTTTTTAAAAAGTCAATTAATGAAAATTTACTTAGTGTTTGTACTTAGTACTCAAAATTAACTAGCGGCAATTAATCAATTTGTAACGCTATAAGCGGCCGAATATCCGGTAGCCGGATATCCGGCGCTCCGGCCTCGTAGCTAGCCGAATATCCGATATCCGGTATCCGGCCAAATCACTATCCGTTTCATCCCTAAAAATAATCCATTACTAATATTATAAATTCGAAAGTAACTCTGTCTGTCTGTCAGTCTGCTACGGTTTCACGCCTAAACTACTGAACCGATTTTAATGAAATTTGATACAGAGATAGATTAGACAACGAGAAAGGATATAGGCATAAATAAAAATTTGTATTCCCACGGAAAGCGCGATATAGACGAGTTTAGAACGTAAAGAATTCAACATCTAGTAATATATATATATATATATATATATATATGTATCAGCCCATATACGACCCACTGCAGGGCACGGGCCTCCTCTACAATCGACAGTACGATTGAGAGTGGTTAGGCCATATATATATATCGCTCATCCAAAAGAACAATGACGTAATTACGTTTTAGATTTTTTTCGGAAGAAATGTTTTAAAAGTTTATTAATAATATAATGTATTTCCAATCATTTCGATGAAATCTTTAATTATTTTATGTACACACATAAAATAATTACTATGAACGATAATTCAAAACAATTTCGTGCGAAAACCCAAGAATTAAAAAAACATATAATACAATCAAACAATTTCATCATTGTAATTACGTCGATGTTCTATTGGATGAGCGATATATATACATATATATTTATTTATTTTATTATTCAGTATTCGGCCGGATAGCGCGCTACTATCCGGTATCTGGCCGGATAGTGAAAATAGGCCGGATAGGCTGGATACCGGATAGTTACCGGATATCCGTTTCATCTCTAATAATAACCCTAGTGACAACACTCTTTGTTTTGCATTTCTTTTTTGTTTCTCCCACTACAAGATTTAAAACGTTTCTAACTTGTTTCATTCTGAATGGATTTATAAATTTCTTTGTTTGTTAGAACATAGCTATGGATAAGTTTTGATAAATAAAATAAAAAAATGGAGTCAAATACTTGAAATGTCTCTCCGCACGTTGCTTGTTACAAATGCGGTTGTTAGAAGTGTAATTTGTTTCCCTATTTTTTTTTCCCTAATTTATTTAACTAGGATATTATTCATCATATTATGTGAAACTGATCTTCTAAGAACACATTAAGGATACCTGATAATACTTTTAGCAATCGGACAGAGGTTTTTGTTATTATATACAGGGTATATCTGGACTGCTTCCGAAAACAAAGCCGGATGGTTTGGTTTAGCTGAGTAGTTTTAGTAACTACAAACACAATGCAACTAAAAATTTCGAAAAAGTAGTTTGTGATTTTTAAAATATCGTCTTGTTTGGATGGTAAATGCATCTTTTTTGTTAAAATAATAATTTAAACCCTTGCGTATCATAGCGTCTTTAAAAACAGAATGGTGTGCACTATTATTTAAGAAAAACTATGTATGTACCACCCAAAAACGATAGGAAAAAAATTACAAAAAAATTGTTGCAATTTTTTAAATTTTTTTAGGTGCATTGAAAGTTGCATTGTGTCTGAAGTCACTAAAACTACCACCCGGCTTCGTTTTCGGTAGCATTCTTGATGTAAATATTATGTTTCTGAAATCGACTGATGTCAAAGTATTTGCACCCGAGCAAAGTCGGGATGGAAGTCTAACAAATGAATAAAAGGCAAACAGGGCAATTTAAAACCCGTTTCAAAATTATGTTACAAAATATTCAGTATCTAAAATCTAAATGTTAATGTGTTCCTAGACTTTTATTTGGAATTTTTAATTAGATGTTTGGATATTATTAATTACAAGCGACTAAAAAATCTGTCGTTTAATTTTATGTTGACAGTTTATGAATAAGTTATTTCAAAGTCATTTCCTGTTGTTCAGCACTATTGCTTGTTGTGATCTCCTCTAATTGAAGAAACACAATGTTTAAACTGCAACAGTACATTAGCAAAGCTCGTAAAGGGTATTATTTGTTGGATATCAAAATAAAAAAATAAACTTTTTGGGCTATAGCCCATGTAGGCTGTAGCCAAGGGCCGAACTTTTATAATATGACATTTTCATTCAACGACATTATGAAATAGGGCTCAATCATTAGGATTAAATGGGTAAATTTTATTAAAATAAATAACATGTTTTATTGTCCTATTATTTCTTTTACAGTAAACCTAGATTACTGCAAGACAGTTTTGTGACGCAATAACAATTAGTTGAATATAGTGGGCATATAAGTCGTATAACATAATTTCTGGGGGTTACTCTATAAAAACGATTCGAACTTCGAATGTTCGGATTTTCGACGTTCGGAGTTCCAAGATTTCCACTTCTAAAAATCATTACTATTCTCTATTATACTTATCATTTTCTCCGAACTTAGTCTATAGTTGCGACGTATGATAGAGGAATTCATTTTGTGGAGTATCTAGGCACTAGTCCGAACATTCGCAGTTGAAACCTTTGGCCTTTTCATTATCAGTCTATAAATGTAGCTATCGAATTATTTATCGATGTTCCACGTTGAAAAAAAGCTATTTTTTAAAGATTTTATCGCGAAATTGGTTTAATAATTACATTATTTAAGGGGTGATCGATCAACAAATCGACTACCCTGACAACTTTCAAGAATGGCCCCATTACTATTCGGCGTCTTTCAGGCGTACGTCAATGTTTATGTATTCAAGTTCCTTTTATATTCTTCCTACGGCTACATTGTGGTCCCATGTACAATTTTATCAAGCACACTATTACAATTTGCAACAACTACAATATGTTCTAGTGACACTGACATTTCGATAAGTTTAAAGCTTCACGGAAAAGCCAAAAAATGTAAAAATTTAACCAAATTCAATAAAATCCGTTAAAAATAGTTTTTAAAGTTATTGTCAGGACTGAATTATGTAAATTACTTCTAGATCTTTCGTTCGCTATTCAAATAATGATAAGACTAAGTGTAAAAAAAGAAAAAGAACAAAAATGTTACTGCATTATTCAGAGCCAGTATTTGAAAAACAAGATTTTTTGAGTTGAACACCATATATTTTATAAAGAACGTGTTCCATTAATTATTATTTAAAAATGTAGATTGAATCTATACGTATCATAAATTTGTAACTGACAAATATAATAATACATGGAAAATATTTGAGAAAAACTAGTATGAGGGACTGTAAAAACATAAAATAATCCAAAGGAGAATACTCATTTTACTTTGAAACTCAGTGCGGTGTGAAGCTTTTTCTCCCTCGATGAAACCTGCTTTTATGTGTAGGGAAAACTATATTATTATTATTTTATGAGCCCTTTGATTCCCACTGCTGGGCAAAGGCCTCCCATTTTCAATAAATATAAACATAATTACGACAAAGGCCATAGTTCTTGGAGACATCACTTGAAGTCCAATAAATAAAATTGACTTCGGCTCTGTGAACAAGATGTGAAATGTGATGATAATGATTTTATTTGTAAAAATTTCTCACCCGGGATAAACAAGAAGGAAAACCATGAAAATGCTGTAAAAAAAACAAACAACGCCTTCAATTACAAAGCGAAGCTTGGCATTCCACCGCGCTTGCCATCCTGAGACATAAGATTTTAAGTCTCAATATGTCCAGTAGTTACTCTGGCTTCAAGGTCCTTCAATCCGAAACACAACAGTGCATTAAAACTGCAAAAGAAAGGATTGAAATAGACATTACAAAATTGCATCCCTTAAATCTTGGAACATTATAAAATGGAACAAGGCGGGATGTCGCGGGAGGGGATGGAAAAGCAGCGCAGAGGCCAACAGACACATTGAGTAAATCACTACACATTAAAAAATTAAAGTTACTTTCCGTCTGTATATCCCTGATCATGGCTTACAGGAGTTTTAGTAGCGGGTGTGAGGGCGGGACAGTCTCTGATATCCCTATGTATGATTAGATCGTTAAAACTATGCAACGGATTTTGAAGCGGTTTTTCTCAATAGATAGAGTAGAGTGATTCAAGAAGAAAAGTTATATGTATAATACATATTGTAACAATTACCAGTTTTTAAGAAAAATATAAATTGTTTTATACACATAGTGTGTACTGTGTACTAATTGTCTATCACCACGAACTAGAACGGTGAAGGAAAACATCCTGAGGAAATCTGCACACTATAGCGAATTGAATTTCTAAGGTATGTTAGTCCGCCAACCCGCACTAGGCAAGCCTGGTGGAAACAAACCACTCTCAATCGTACTCTCGATTGTAGAGTAAGCTCGTGCCCTGCAGTGGGAGCTATATGAGCTGGTACATTTTATATTCTGTTTCTGCCCATACACATCTCACTGCAGGGCACGGGCCTCCTCTACAATCGAGAGTACGATTGAGAGTGGTTAGGCCATATCGTACCAATACATTTTATATTACAGGCCAATAATTTGCTGGTGGAAATATTTTTTTGCTTATAGTGTAGACTGGGGTCAAAAATATCTGCCTCGAGCTAAGCGAGGTCGTCTCCTAATACATAAAATAAGACAAGTTAATAGTCATTATGTAACAAAACCAAATATTTAATAAAACACTACTTAATTCTCATTTTATTATGCAGTTTTTAAATAATTTATTATTCAAAAGACTTAATTCCACGAAATGTTGAGATTAAGCTTCCTTTATCAAAGAAGTTCGCATTAAGGAAATACGTTAGAAAATTTGAGACCAATATAAAAATAATAAAATATTTGATGGTTGGTTCCTGAAGTAGAGCTAACGGCTTTATTTTATATATTGCTATGAATGGCGAGACGAGCATGCCGTTCGCCTGATGGTAAGCTATACGACCGCTCATGAACAGTAGCAAAACCAAATACAATGAATATCAAAGAAGTGTTTGGCATTCCTCTCGTCATTCAAAGATATAAGATGTTAAGTCTCAATATGTCCAGTAGTTACTCTGGCTACAATATCCTTTAAACCGAAACACAACGGTTCATTTACACTGCTGCTTGGAGAAATAATAATAAATAATATAATAATAATAGTTTTTATTATTGGCACAATAAAGTTAAACTAAACTACGAGTAAACACTTTTTATGCCTAAAATATTGTGCCAACAATGAGCCACTCTTTCAGCTTGTATACTGCGATATCACCTGAATAATACCGCAGCGCTGGTTTTCAAAGAGAAGCTCAAGTGACACACAGACGTCCAGTCGGTACAAAAACAAATTGGAGCACAAAACAAATAATAATTATTTATTTAAAAAAGACAATGCATATAAAATAAAATAATACAAAAATCAGCCATCAGCAACCGCATCAGCTAAAAAAGAATTAAAAAAAAATGTATTAGTAATAAGAAAAATATAAACTATCTGAGTGGGTAGATTGTTGCAACGATCACCTCACAAACATTCATAACCGTCATTATGAGCCACGCGTACGATAGCCAACGCACATCTTAAGACTAATTTAAAAGTAATAAAGGTAATTATGCTATTCATCTTGTTTCACGAGTGGCATCAAAACAACATAATTTTCGCAAACGGGCACTTTGAAACAAATTACAAGTTCCGTCCATGAACTTTAGAAAAAAAAACACTATTTCATGGAAACAGTATTTCATGGAATTCAAACTAACAAACACCATGTACAAGCTACTAATAAACTTGCTAAACATTTAAGATTGTTGCTTTTGTTTAAATAATAAATACTTCTTTAGATTCTGTATCAGCCCATATACGTCCCACTGCAGGGCACGGGCCTCCTCTATAATCGACAGTACGATTGAGAGTGGTTAGGCCATATAGTCCACCACGCTGGCCTAGTGCGGGTTGGCGGACTTACATACCATAGAATTTTTTATAAATCGGCTATGGTATGCAGGTTTCCTCACGATGTTTCCTTCTTTAGATTATTTTTGAATTAATATTTGTTATTTTTAGCTCGACATGGTGGAGGAATATTGTTCCAACAGCGAGTGGCAGCGTATTTAAATGAACCTCTGAAAGCAGAAGTCCGATGTTGAGGAATCGCAAGTGCATTTGTTGCCGAACGGGTCGCATATTTGAAGTTGTCCTGTCTCCACATCAGCTTGTCATACAAGTATTACAGTTTTTTTTTTCTTTTATTACACCAAACAACAGGGTAGCCAAGTGTAGTTCGAAATAAACATCATATTAAGGCTCAAGGTGCTATTGAGAGGGCTATGCTCGGTATTTCCCTACGAGATCAAATCAGGAATTAGGAAATCTGTAGAAGAATGTATGGGTAAGGTTTTTTAAAGTGGTAGAGCTGTCTCACACGAGATTCACGTGAAGCTACAATTGTTTTTTTTACTCTGTGAGCAAACGCGGTACCCAGGTTTGATATTTTTTTTCATCTCCTAATATTCAAGCACAATTTTAATTTAAAGACTAACGGCCATTTCATTGTCAGGCTATAAACGTAGCAATCGAATAATTTATCGATGTTACATACTGTTATAAAACTATTTTTTGAGGATTTTATCGCGAAATTGGTTTAATCATTACATTGGAGTGAATAATCATCAAACATATCATGACAAGTTTCAAGAATGGTCCCATTACTACTCGGCGTCCTTCAGGCGTACGTCAATGTTTATGAATTGAAATTCCTTTTATTTTTCCTACGTCTTCACTGTGTTTCCATGTATAATTTTATCAAGTAAACTAGTGCAATTTGCAACGACTTCTAAATGTTCCAGAGACACCGACATTTCAATAAGTTTACAACTTCACGGAAAAGCCAAAAAATGTAAAAATCAAACCAAATTCAATAAAATCCGTAAACATATTTTTCAATAAATTATGTAAATTACTTCTAGATCTATCATTCGTTATTCAAATAATGATGACACTAAGTGTAAAAAAAGAAAGAGAACAAAATATAAATGCATTATTCAGAGCCTGTATTTGCAAAAACAAGATTTTTGAGTTAAACACCATATTGTTTATAATGAACGTGTTCCATTAATTATTATTTAAAAATGTAGATTGAATCTATACGTATAATAAATTTGTAACTGACTGATGTTTTTACATGGATTTTTTTTAGAAGAACTGTATAAACGCAATAGAACTCAAAATTATATCAAATCAAATATTTTTATTGTGTGGGGGTTAACATAAGCTGTTACAATTTGTTTATCCGTACAACTTTGACCCGCCAAATTGGCATACAATAATATAAAATTTTAAGGTATCCTATACTTCTTAGAATCTTAAACTTCTTATATTTTTTTGCTAATACCCTGGATTAACACATAGGATATTTTTTATCCCGAAAAATATATTATAGTGTTCCTGTGGGATGAGCAAGAAATTTAAATATATTTGTTACTTTTAAACTCAAAGGAGTAGGATAGAACTAGACATCACAAGATTGCATACTTTAAATCTTTTAACATTATGAGACGGGACAAGCTGGCTTATAGCGGGATGGGATGGAAAAGCAGCACAGAGGATAGCAGACCCATTGAGTGTAAATCACTACACAGTAAAAAAAAATTAAGGTTGCTTTCCGTCTGTCTGTCCCTATGTATGCTTTAAGCGATTTTTGCTATGGTATGTACTCGTAAAGTCCGCCAATCCGCACTAGGCCAGCGTGGTGGATTATACTAACCACTCTCAATCGTACTCTCAATTGTAGAGTAGGCCCGTGCCCTGCAGTGGAACGTATTTGGGCTGATACAATTTATATTAGCGGCCAATAATTTGATGGCTGAAATAATTTGTTGCTGATAGTGAATACTGGAGTCAAAATTTATTGTAATATTATTTGATTGTTTTTTAAGCTTCGCTACTCCTGTATGGTACTGTGACTGTTGTGCGACATGTTGTGACTGTCTATTATAAGAGATACAATGAACATGTACCTATATTCATGTTAATGTATACTTTATTTTATTCTCCGTTTGTTGGTGTTAAATAAATGAAATAAAATAAACAATATCTGCATCGAGCGAAGCTGGGCCTTCCCCTAGTAGATAAAATAAAGACAAGTTAATACCAATTATGTAACAAAATCAAATATTTTATAAAACCACTACTAAATTCTCATTTTATTATACAGTTGATACATAAATTATTTATTATTTAAAAGACTATTATTCGACGAAATGTTCAATGCTCAATTTGTCAAACATATTTCCTTAATACGACCATCCTTGGTAAAGGAAGCTAAATCTCAAAATTTCGTCGAATAATAATCTTTTAAATAATAAATAATTTATGTAACAACTGCATAATAAAATGAGAATTAAGTAGTGGTTTTATAAAATATTGATTTTACATAATTGGTATTAACTTGTCTTATTTTATGTACTAGGTGAAGGCCCAGCTTCGCTCAATGTAAATATTTTTTAACTCCAGTGTACATACACTATTAGCAACAAATTGTTAACCGCTACTATAAATTGTATGAGCCCATATTCCTCCTCAACAATCGAGAGTACGATTGAGAGTGGTCAGTACAGTCCACCACGCTGGCCTAATACGGATTGGCGGACTTTTACATACCATAGAAATTCATACAATTCGCTATGGTATGCAGGTTTCCTCACGATGTTTTCCTTCACCGTTCTAGTGCGTGGTTATTAACTATCAATACACAGTGCACACTATATAAAACAATCCATATTTTTCTTACAAACTGGTAATCTTTTATAATGTGTATTATAAAAGATTACCAGATAAACATTCCTCTTGAATCTCTCTATCTATTAAGAAAAACTGCATCAAAATCCGTTGCGTAGCTTTAAAGATCTAAGCATACACAGGGTTAAACAGACGAAAAGCAACTCTAATTTTTAATGTGTAGTGATTTACACTCAATGTGTCTGCTGTTCTCTGTGCTGCTTTTCCATCCCGTCCCGCTATATCCCACCGAAGGACATTGTAGCCAGAGTAACTACTGGACATATTGACATCTTATCTCTCAGGATAGCGAGCGCAGTGGAATGCCAAGCATTGTTTTGTAATTCAAGGTGTTGTTTGGTTTTGCTACTGTTCATGAGCCGTCGTACCGCTTGCCATCAGGCGAACGATAAGCCCGTCTTGCCACTAATTGCAACAAAAAAATCCCTTTGAGTTTAAAAAAGTAACAAATATTTAAATTCATGCTCATGGGAACACTATATTTCTGAGGATAAAAAGTAGCCTATGTGTTAATCCAGGGTGTCAGCTATCTCCATACCAAATGTAATCGAAATCCGTTGACAATCGTATTACACAAGCATCCGTAAACAAAAAGACAAAATTTCTAATAAGTATAATGGAGTTTTTATATGGAGACCATTTATAGTATCGGTAAAAATATCGTGGCTCCCGATATCAATACTGCTTAATATGTTATATAGCATTTTTATGGTTTGTCCTTAAACTTTTTCCCATTTTATCCCGGGCGACAGATTTTTACAAAATATAATTATCATCACATTTTACATCTTGTTCACAGAGCCGAAGTCAATTATTGAATTGGACTTCAAGTAATGTCTCCAAGAACTTCGGGTCTGTGTTGCAATTATGTTTATATTTAATGAAAAAATACATTTTTCCCTACACATACAAGCAGGTTTCATCGAGAGACAAAACTCTTCGCAGCGATACTTAGTTTCATAGCAAAATGCGCATTCTCCTTTGGATTCTATTACGTTAATACAGTTCCCCATACTAGTTATTTTCAAATAATTTCCATGTACAGACATCGGTCAGTTATGAATTTATTATACGTATAGATTCAATCTAGATTATTAAATAATAATTAATGCAAAACGTGCATAATAAACTACTTATAAATGGTGATTAACTCAAAAAATCTTGTTTTTGCAAATACCGGCTCTGTTAGTTCTCAGTTCGTTTTTTGTTCTATTCCTTTTTTTACACTTAACTCGTTATCATTATTTGAATAACTAACGAAGGATCTAGAAGTAATTTACATAATTAAGTCCTGAGATTTTATAGAATTTGGTTTAATTTTCACATTTTGTGGTTGTTCCACGAAATCTGTAAAGTTATCAAAACTTCGGTATCTCTGGGACATATTGTAGTCGTTGCAAACTGTTATTGATTAGGGTAGCGGCATGGAGGTATTACACTAGAGCGGACATCGGGAACAAAATCTGTGCGTATGGTGCGTGCACAAGGGTACACATTGAAGCGAGGGGAAGATATGTTACTTCGTAGGCGTGATAGAGACAGAAATAGAATGTACCCTTAATACTGTTACAAAAATTTTGTTTGCAGTGTCCCCTCTAATATAATATCTCAATGGGTAGCGGCTCCAGTAGTCAGCCTTTTAAGCGCAAATTACAAATTCATACTCCTGGGAAATGAGTAATATACGAGTAAAATAAAACTTGGGTATAATTTTAGGTAAAGTATTTATTACAGTTTGGTATAAAATCAACATAAGTCATAAAGGATAATTATAATGTCTTACACAACAAAAAATCAATTAACAAGGCACATTTTACCAGTGCTCAGCCCGCAAAATCCACTTCTCAGACATACTAATCCAGTAATCGGCCATTGACTATCAGCCGCTGCCAATAAACAATCCCAATCCAACATTTGCCGTTTTAGATTGACAGCTCAATCTTTTTTCTGATACTATATTGCCAATAATCAATCTCAGTAGTGACAAAACTATGGCAACATGGTAAATGACAAATCGAAAAGTAGAAAACAATCCAGATTGACTTCAATCTAATTTTTTCGATTGATTATTGGCATCGGCCGTTAATCTATGAGATCAATCATTTTTATATGCTTAAATTAGGAACATAATTTGACAGTAATCAACCTAATGATAAATGCCTAATATCTATATATGCAAGTACCTAATGGAAGTAAACGTAAATAAATAGCTTTCTTATTTAATTTCTTGCAAGGAATGTCGAGACGAGCGTGTCATTCACCTGATGGTAAGCGATACGACCGCTCATGGACAGTAGCAAAATTAACACCATGAATTACATACATTAACTTACGTCCATTCTCGTTTATCGATCCCATGGTTATCTGGCAGAAACTTCAAGCAATAAGACCGCCACTTGTGCATTTTTTTGATTTTATTTGCATGTTATTCTGTGTCATCATCATCATATCAGCCACAGGAAGTCCACTGCTGAACATAGGCCTCCCCCAAGGATCTCCACAATGACCTGTTGGAAGCGGCCTGCATCCAGCGACTTCCTGCAACCTTAGTCAGATCGTCCGTCCACCTTGTAGGCGGGCGTCCGACATTTCGCTTGCCTGTATGTGGCCTCCACTCGAGAACCTTTCGGCCCCAACGGCCATCGGTTCTACGAGCTATGTGCCCGGCCCACTGCCACTTCAACTTGCCAATCCTATGGGCTATGTCGGTAACCTTGGTTCTCCTACGGATCTCCTCATTTCTGATTCGATCTCGTAGGGAAACTCCGAGCATAGCCCGCTCCATGGCTCGTTGAGTGACTTTAAGCCTTTTAATGAGGCCCACAGTGAGAGGCCACGTCTCGGTGCCGTATGTCATCACTGGTAACACACAACTATCGAAGACTTTCGATTTTAGGCACTGAGGCATTTTGGACGAGAAGACGTCGCAAAGTTTCCCGAACGCTGCCCAACCGAGTTGGATTCGACGATTGACCTCTCTCTCGAAGTTGGACCTGCCTAACCGGACCACTTGTCCTAAATAGACATATTCGTCTACAACTTTGAGAGTCGAGCCCCCAACTCCAATGGCACCCCCATTGGAGTTGGGGGCTCGGCACAACATGGATATTCGACATGATCTTCGTTTTATCCATGTTCGTTTTAAGACCCACCTGTTGGGAGACTCGATTAAGGTCTTCGAGCATAGTGCTAAGGTCTTTCAGCGATTCTGCCAAGACTACAATATCGTCGGCAAATCGAAGGTGAGTAATATACTCGCCGTTGATGTTGATGCCGAATCCTTTCCACTGCAAGAGCTTGAAGGCGTTTTCCAGCGCGGCAGTGAACAGTTTCGGAGATATGACATCTCCCTGTCTCACGCCTCTCTGTAGTGGAATAGCCTTCGTGCTCTGATCCGGTACTCGGACCGACATGGTGGCGTTGTTGTATATACACCTCAACACTTCGATGTACCGATAGTCTATGTGGCACCGCTGAAGAGACTGTAGCACAGCCCAGGTCTCGATCGAATCAAAGGCTTTCTCATAGTCCACAAACGCTAAACAAAGCGGCAAGTTATATTCCTCGGTTTTTTGTATAACCTGCCGTAGCGTATGAATATGGTCTATGGTGCTAAAGCCTTTTCGGAAACCGGCTTGTTCGGGAGGCTGGAAGTCATCAAACCTGCGTTCGAGACGATTTGTGATGACCCTCGAAAACAACTTATAGACATGGCTCAGGAGCGAGATGGGCCTGTAGTTCTTCAGCAAAGTGTTATCACCTTTTTTGAAGAACAGTACCACCACGCTCCTGCTCCATGCCTCTGGCGTTGAGCCCTCGAGGAGAACGGAATTGAATAGCCTCTGAAGGACTTTCAGTATCGGCGTTCCACCCGCTTTCAGAAGCTCTGAAGTGATTCCGTCCTCACCCGGCGCCTTATTGTTTTTAAGTTGTTTGAGGGCCATCTCAATCTCACACAGGCTGATATCTGGGATATCATCGCTAAAGTGTCGGATCAACTCGGCTCTCGGGTCTTCGGCCGAGCTAACAGTAGGTTTGGCAACCGAGGTGTAAAGCTGTCCGTAGAACCTCTCGATCTCTCTTAATACCTCTGCCCTCGTCGATACCACACGGCCATTTATTCTGTGTACTTTTCTGTATCTGGTGTACAATAAAGTGTTAAATAAATAAATACTTAGCAATGCTTAGCCGTTGGGTCTGGAAGGTTCTAGAGTGGAGGCCACGTACAGACAAGCGAAATGTCGGACGCCCGCCTACAAGGTGGACGGACGAGCTGGCTAAGGTTGCAGGAAGTCGCTGGATGCAGGCCGACGACAACAGGTCAATGTGGAGATCCTCGGAGGAGGCCTATGTTCAGCAGTGGACTTCCTGTGGCTGGGATGATGATGATGATGAATGCTTGGCATCCACTGCGCTCGCCATCCTAAGACGTCTCAATATGTCCAGTAGTTACTCTGGCTACAATGTCCTTCCAATCGGAACACAAAAGTGCATTTACACTGCTGTTTGCCGAAAAATATACATTATACCCACGCGGTCTCTCACATACGAGACCTACTTTGAGATGAAGTTACATACATTTATAAACTCACGCCTTTTCTCAGAAGGAATAGATAGAAGTGCTACAGATCACCCATGTTTCGCCGTGAAAACAAAAATCCAGTATCACTTTATCCGACCCGGGATTCGAACCCAAGACCTCAGTTCTGTAATCGAACCGTGGTACAACTGCGCTACAGAAACTTAATTATAAATAAACGGTGCAAATGAAGATCTTATCTTTATAGATATTTTCAGACAACAATGGGATGGAAAAAAAGAAAAAAGATTGACATTAATTTATAATATTTTTAAATATTTAATTAATAATGGTTTCTTAGATTTAAGCGAATGTTATGAAGTAAAACTATTATTATTTTTACATTTTTTAAACAAAATCCGCGATAAAATCCGTAAATAATAGCTTTATTTCAATATTTAATACATATCCCTCATTTCTCCGGTCTCTCATATGTGAGAGGCCGCCTGGGTATGTCCCACCGAAATGTCTATTTCTCCCGTCAAACAGCAGGTTAAGTGCACTGTTGTGTTTCGGATTGAAGGAGATTGTAGCCAGAGTAACTACTGGACATATTGCGACAACATCTTATTTCTTAGGATGGCGAGCGCAGTGGAATGTCATGCATTGCTTTGCAATTCAAATTGTTGTTTGGGTTTACTACTGTTGAACTTAGCGAACGGCATGCTAGTCTCACCACTCGGTACAATAAAAAATAATTAACTGGTAGAAGCGTATTATTATCTGCTCAAATAGGGACATACCCGATTATATCTACCTGTCACAGTCAATCACGCAAGAGTTTCGAGTATCAGCCTATATACGTCCCACTGCAGAGCACGGGCCTCCTCTACAATCGGGAGTACGATTGAGAGGGGTTAGATCATAGTCCACCACGCTGGCCTACTGCTAGGCGGACTTTTACATACCATAAAACTTTACAAATCGCTATTATATGCAGGTTTCCTCACGATGTTTTCCTTCATCGTTATAGTGCGAAGTTCAATTGATATTTGAATATGAATTCGTTTTGCTACACCATATTTTTTTGTAAACATTATTAAGACTGAATTATAGAAAAACTTTATTACATAAAATTATTATGTAATAAACCAGTTGTTTGACGTATGCGGGAATAATTGCAAATTACAGGTTTTTGTATGGCGAAAATATTGCTTGGTCAATTTTGTCTGACTAAAATTATCATAGGCAATACAATAATTTGTTTGCTGCAAACCAAATTACAGTTTTTTTATATTGCTACTAGCGGCCCGGCCCAGCTTCACCCGGGTACAAATAGATTTCTGTACAATAATATATACATATTATACATATAAACCTTCCTCTTGAATCACTCTATCTATTAAAAAAACGGCATCAAAATCTGTTGCGTAATTTTAAAGACTTAAGCATACAAAAGGACATAGGGACAGAGAAAGTGACTTTGTTTTATACTATGTAGTGATGAATGAAATGAGCATGCCATTCATCTGATGGTAAGCGATACGACCACTCATGAAAAGTAGCAAAACCAAACAACATGAATTACAAAACAATGTTTAGCAATCCACTGCGCTCGCGATCCTGAGACATAAGCTGTTAAGTCTCAATATGTCCAGTAGTTACTCTGGCTACAATGTCCTACAAACCGGAACACAACAATGCATTCACACTGCACTAAATTTCTATAGAATTTAAAGTCCGCCAACCCGCACTAGGCCAGCGTGGTGGACTATATAGCCTTACCACTCTCAATCGTACTCTCGATTGTGGAGGAGACCCGTGCCCTGCAGTAGGACGTACATACCGGGAATATCAAGAACACTACCGAAAACGAAGCCGGGTGGCAGTTTTAGTGATTACAAACACAATGCAACTAAAAATTTCACAAGGAAACGCGACAATTTTTTGTTTTTATTTTTTAAATATTGTAATTTTTGGGTGGTAAATCCAAAGTTATTGCTAAAATAATAATTTAAACTCTTTTATACCTTAAAGTCCTTATAAATAAAAAGATATACACTATTATTTTAGAAAAAAAATGAATATACCATCCAAATACGACCATAGGAAGAAAATAACAAAAAAAATCGTCGCTTTTTTTTCAACATTTTCTGTTGCAATTGGTCTGAAGTCACTAAAACTACCACCCGACTTCGTTTACGGTAGCAGTCCTTAGATATCCTTTATAGGCTGTTGTAGTACATCGAATTCGGGCTCAATATTTGAGAACCACTGCCTTAGACGAACTTATGTTTTTCGTAAATCACGTATGGTGTCAGCAATTTGTTATTTAAATGAGTAGTCGTGACTGAACTGATGGTTTGATTATTAGGGTACTCAGGAATGACTTATAAGTATTCGCAATTCGTGTTCATATGAAGGAGGATGTACACACATTTACAATTGTTTAGAAATAATATGTCATAGGATAGGCTGCTGCCAACAGGTCGATGTGGAGATCCTTGAGAGAGGCCCATGTTCAGCAGTGGACCTCCTTTGGCTGAGATGATGATTATGATGACTTCATTGGATATTTACTTTTGTGTAAGTATATCCAGTTTTGTAGCGTGAAGTGTCCAGAAGAATCCAGAAGTGCGTGGTGGCCTGTTGGTAAACGGACTAGACGCGACTGCCTACATGTTCACGGTGGTCGCGGGTTCGAATCCCAGGGCACACCTCTGACTTTTCGGAGTCATGTGTGTATTGATAGTCAATCACCACGCACTAAAACGGTGAAGGAAAACATCGTGAGGAAACCTGCATACCATAGCGATTTATAAAAATATCTATGGTATGTAAGTCCGCCAACCCGCACTAGGCCAGCGTGGTGGACTATATGGCCTAACCACTCTCAATCGTACTCTCGATTGTAGAGGAGGCCCGTGCCCTGCAGTGGGACGTATATGGGCTGATACAGATATCCAGTTTTGTGGGCCAAATAAAATACAAAAATAACGTGGGTGTATTTCTTCAAACACTTAAGAAATCTTATATCTTTAAACGAGAAATTCTTGTATATATATAAATATATTCTCTGGATCTCGGAAACGGCTTCATGGATTATTATAGATATACTGCGCGACTGAGCGAGTATTGGATCGAGAGAGAATACGTATAAAGTACGGTATGTTCCGCGGAGCGGTACTAGGAATAATTTGTAAAAGAGAATAAGACCATTTTCAACTGTATTGGAATTATAAATAGTGAAAAGTACAAGAAGACTTTAAGCTTTTAGTGAAGTAATTCCTTCAAGTGTTCAATTCCTTTAGTCCAAAAAAAAACCGAGCAAAGCTCGGTCATCCAGGTACTTTCTTTTAAAGATAAAAGTTGCTTTTAGTCGATTTTTGACATGGTTTATCATTCATCACTATTATAATTGCACTATAAATCAAATTAACACATGTATATATAAGAATTATTATTTTCTGTCACCACAGATTTAAAACAACTTTTGCAGATTTATAAATGACTAGATTTTGCCCGCAACTTCGTCTGCGTGACAAACTTTATTTACAATATGTTTCACACACTTAAAAATCGGTAGATACCTTTATTCACTCGATGTCAGATCGACAGCCTGTGTGGCGCATTCCGTTAGACATCGGCTGTGAAACGAGAGGCCGCGGGTTCGATCCCCGCACTGAGACAAATGTTAATGACGCCTCCAAATAGACTTTTCAGGTCTGAGTGTTTGTGAGACCGAAAAATCTCTCGTAGTTTCTGATACACATAAGACTCGATCTTAGTTTGGAGTCAGGATTATGTATGTGACTGTAGAGTGTTATTTATTATTTATTTTTATTATATTGAGACTAAACATTTTATGTTTCTGGAAGGCCAGCACAGTGAGATGCCAAGCGCTGTTTAGTAATTCAAGATGTTTGGTTTTGTTACTGTTGAGGAGCGGTTGTATCGCTTACCATCAGGCGAACGGCATACTCGTCTCGACATTCATTGCAATAAGAAAAGCTTAATGTTGATTAATGCCTGGATAGCGACAGTATACAGCAGTTAAGGACCCATCATAGAAAGGCACGTGTGTTCTGTTATAAGTTTTATGGATATTTGGCATATAAAAAAATCTAAATCTGCCTCGGTGGCGTAGTTGTACTAGAATACGGTTACAAAGCTGAAGTTTCGGGTTCGGGTCCCGGGTTGGGCAAAGTGATATTGGATTTTTCTATTCATTATCAGCCCAGAGTCAGGAATTTGTGCACGATATGGCGATAGGCTCGCCACCTCATCACATCGTGGGACGCAACATACAAGGCGAAATGTGGGTGTCCTGGCACCTCTGTCTATATGTAAAAACTAAATTAAGCCGAAGGTCAAAAGTTCCACCTGATAGATAAATAAATATATCTTCTCAAAACCATCAAATTTATTTACTACACAGATTTATGTATAAAAACTTTGATATATTAGTTTCACGTCAAACGGCAGGTTTTCAACAATAATTCTTAATTAATCAACTTGTATCGATAAATTATATCTTTATAAAAAATCCTAGATATTAAATTATATTTGTGATTTATTAGTTCTACAACGTATTTTTTTTGCATATATCCTGCATACTAGCAAACAGCTGATCAAATCATCTGATGGTAAGTGATCACTACAAATGAACCTCCACAACGCATCATGAATGTTTCCCAGCAAATCGGGAGAACGGGGAGGAAAAAGGATGGGAAGGGAAAAGGGGTATTAGGCATCCGGCAATCTCACTCACCGAACGAAATGCAACAGCAAGCTATCACTTCACGTGGATCTCCTGTGAGACAGTGGTACCGCACTGGACGAGCCTGTTACTCGCTAACGCTAGAGTTTCTTGCCCGTTCTTCTCTGGCGAAAACAGCCTTGTGAACCGGGTGGTAGTGGAAAAAAAGTGACTGAATCTAAACAGTGTATGACATTTTATGGAATCAATAAATATTTTCATTTCATTTCATTTCATTTCATTTACTCTATAAAAACGATACGAACCTCGAATATTCGGACGTCGTACACAAATCTTCACTAATGTGCCTAGATACTCCACAAAATGTTGGATTCCTATATCGTACGTCGCAACCATAGACTAAGTTCGGAGAAAATGATAAGTATAATAGATAATAGTATTGATATTTAGAAGTGGATATCTTAAATTTTACTCCGGACGTCAAACATCCAAAAATTCAAAATTCATATCGTATTTTAGAGGAACCGCCCTGCACATTCATGCTGTCATGATTGACTACAGCATGGCTCTAAGACTTCCAAAATCAAACCTATAGCACTCTCACAAGGGACCTACCAACTACATTCTTAAATATAGGAGTCATTGTAACTAATCTATACATATAAATAAAAATGAAGTGTCTGTTTTAAGAGTGAAAATAAAAAAAAATGTCCTACTATATATCGTTATATACACGATACCTGTGCCGAAAACAAAATGATATTTAATTTTTTTTTGTCTGTCTGTCTGTCTGTGTGTCTGTTTGTTCCGGCTAATCTCTGAAATGGCTGGACCGATTTTGACGGGACTTTTTTTGTCAGGTAGCTGATATAACAAGAAGTAACTTAGGCTACATTTATTTTAGGAAAAATATTTTATTTTAGAAGAATAAAGTAATGTTGCAATGCCCGCGCGCAGCTCACGCGCATGCCACCACTGGGCTGTCACGTCGGGCGCCTCCCACCACTTCTCCCACCAACGAATCAATATCACATTTACAAAATATTGTATACAAAGAAATGTTTCAATAAAGTTAATACAAAAAATTGAAACTAAATGTGTAACGGGAGTTTACCTCCGCTCGCTAAGAGATGGCGCCACCGTAGAATTAGATCGCGGTATGGTTTCGTTACTTAAAATAAAAATGCAAAAACCACAAAAAATAAGTAAATGAACTTTTTTGTTAAATTACATGCAGACGAAGTCGCGGGCACAGCTAGTAACTAATAAGTAACAAAAAAGGAATTCCTATACAAGAAACATGTTTTTGAAATGTTTTTTGCTACATTAGTAAAAATGATTTATAGAGGTTCATACTCTGAGTAATTACAGTGTTAGGTATAGAAATTCTAACGTTATATATGTGTTTATATTAATTGAATTATGTTATCTTAGATATATAGGCGAATGTTACAATTTGTATCTCTGTATCAGCCCATATACGTCCCACTGCATGACACGGGCCTTCTCTACAATCGAGAATACGATTGAGAGTGGTTAGGCCATATAGTCCACCACGCTGGCCTAGAGCGGATTGGCGGACTTACGCATTAAATAGGCAGAGATATTTATTGCAATGTTTTTTTATATGCAATAATAAACTGATTATTTTCCGTTTCAGCATACAGATTTTTCGCTGTGTATTTAAATTACACGTGATATCAAAAGGTATTGCCCTTTTCTATAATTATTACTAAGTTGTTATAAAAATTACAAGCTATGACGTTATTCCGTTCTTTTGAGCAAAGCTTTGGTTACTGATATAGCATACTGCGTTTCTTTTGAACCCAATATAATCTTTATTCGCGTGAGCGTTAACGCACCACATTTTTGTTTTTTTTTTAACTAGGCCCAAATCGTGAGATCTATCACGCGACCAGACACGTGAGTGGTCACGTTTTAATACAAAAGTACTGTATAATTAGTATCATTAATCAAAAACATTTAGTTACCCGCACTTCACTTATTTTTTACTGGTGGTAGGTCTCTCATATGTGAGAGGCCATCTGGGTAGCTACCACCGCAATGCCTATTTATTACGTCAAATATGCATTTACACTGCGTAAATGCACTGTTGTGTTTCGGAGTGAAGGACATTGTAGCCAGAGTAAGTAACTACTGGACATATTGAGACTTAACATCTTATGTCTCAGGATGGCGAGCGCAGTGGAATGCCAAGCAATGCATTTGTAATTCAAGGTGTTGTTTGGTTTTGCTACTGTTCATGAGAGTTGTAAAATAACAAGGTGATGTTAATTTGAAATAGCAATAATTCCCATTACTTTGGTTGCTTTCTTGATCTAACTTGGTTCAAAAAGTCTATGCAAAAAAATGATTAAGAAATTGATTATAAATGGATAATAAATCATATTGATATTAGTGATTATTGCTACCAAATCGGTTTTGTATAGTTATTATTTAATACCGGTTATTCGACGCGTCAAATAAAAAAGAAATATTGAATTTATTTGTAATCATACAAGGAAATCGTAATAAATGGCCTTGGCAAACGACAATTTGAAAAATAAATAAGTTAAAATGCGTTCAATTAAGTAGTAGTTTTAGAATTTAGATATTAATCTGAACATTTAATTGCGTTTATTATTATATTTATACTAGCAAAATGGAAATAAACCTAGTTTTTTTGGTAATACGGAACAATAATAAATTTAAACATTAAAATGCTATAAATAGGAAACTGTGGCGCCATTTGCGAGACGAAAATATGGACAAAATGCATTTTTCTCATCATTATATTCTTATATAGTCTCTGTAGTGTATTGATAAATTCATACTCTTAGCATCTGTCGTCTCGAACTATACACTACGCGAACCAAGGGTGAGTGAGATAGATATAGAAGGAGATAGATCATAGACGTGGAGGACGGAACGGGGTGTGAAGACGTGGTGTATAGCAAACGAGCCGATAAATATTAATAATTGTATTCTACTACAATGTTACACATATTAACCGTAAATAGTGACTATTACAGTCTCCTTCTGAGACAATAGGGTATTTGCCTCAATTTTTTTTATTCCATATATGAAAAAGTTTCCACATCCAAATATCAAGCGAATAAAGAATTTTGTTAATCCATTCAGAAATAAACAAGTTAGAAACGCTTTGAATCTTGTAGTGGGATTAAAAGAAAAGGGATGCAAAACAAAACTAGTGACGTCACTAGTCCTACATGACAGTATGCGGGTGTGAAAGAGACGGTAAGATGTCCTCACCTCACTCCCACTCATTTAATTTTTAGCCGACTTTGAAAAACGGAGTAGGTTCTCAATTCGAATGTATGTTTTTTGTTTTATTATTTATGTTTGTTCTGTATCAGCCCATATACGTCCCACTGCAGGGCACGGGCCTCCTCTACAATCGAGAGTCCGATTGAGAGTGGTTAGGCCATATAGTCCACCACGCTGGCCTAGTGCGGGTTGGCGGACTTACATACCATAGAATTTTTTTTTTTTTTATAAACCGCTATGGTATGCAGGTTTCCTCACGATGTTTTCCTTCACCGTTTTAGTGCGTGGTGATTGACTATCAATACACACATGACTCCGAAAAGTCAGAGGTGTGCCCTGGGATTCGAACCCGCGACCACCGTGAACATGTTGGCAGTCGCGTTTATGTTTGTTACCTCATAATATTACTGTGTGAACCCATTTTGATTATTCTTTTTTTGATTGACTGCTGGTGGTTGTCATTTGGTCCGATAAAAATATGGTGAAGATCTGATAAATATCTTCGGATCCGAATATCTTCGGATCTTCTTTTAGAGGACTCATCAAAATTGTGTGGGATTCCAATGGTTCTTTTTGCATTAGGATTTCAAAGTTAAGCTACAGTGGGAGGGAGAAAAGGGGTAGGGGGTAAATCCTAGTATTTGCTTTATGTTACAACTTACAAGGTACTTTAATACTGTTTTGGTAGAAATGTTAAATTTTATTGGTATTTATGTTTATACACAAAATAATACCAAAAATCGCTCTAGCCCGTTGATAGTTCGTCACAGGCCTTGTTCCAATATGGTTCTACAATTATATTGAGAAAATAAGAAAATCAAAACATATTTGTTGTTCAAAATTTATAACATGCCTAACAAATAACAACTTTTTATATTATTCAATAAAAATACTAAAAAAGTTAATATGCATAAACAAAACGTAAATAACTATTTTGAATGCCAACTTAATTCGTTTCGGTTTCAAGAATGTGCAACAAAAAATCTAGGTTTCAAAATATTATTTACTAAAGTGGTATGGTCGACGTCATTGATCGGACGGACAAATCTTGTGGGAATTTCTGTTTGAAAAGTCGTGTTGTCTGGTATGGAATTTTAAAAACACTAGCTGTCCTACCCGGCTAAGTCCAAGTGCAGACGCTTTTTGAGTACAGTTCACATCAACAATACTGGGTATCTCAAGACTGCAACCGAAAACGAAGCCGGGTGGTAGTTTTAGTGACTACAAACACAATGCAACTAAAAATTTCGCATAGAAACGAGACAATAATTTTTTATGATTTTTTAAATATCGTCATTTTTGGGTGGTAAATCCATAGTTTTTGCTAAAATAATTATTTAAACTCTTTTATACCTTAGAGTATTTATAAATAAAAAGGTATACACTATTATTTTAGGAAAAAATGTATTTACCATCCAAATATGGCCATAAGAAAAAAATAACACAAAAAAAAATTTCGCTTTTTTTTGCAACTTTTTCTGTTGCATTGTGTCTGAAGTCGCTTAAAGTACCACCCGGCTTCGTTTTCGGTAGCAGTCTTGATATACCCTGTATAATATATCGCGAGTTTTATATTTCAACTCAATGTGACCATCCTCGAGTATCTTGCTTCTAAGGTTTAAGAATACTTTATTTCTCATTCTGTATCAGCCCATATACGTCCCACTGCAGGGCACGGGCCTCCTCTACAATCCATAGTACGATTGAGAGTGGTTAGGCCATATAGTCCACCACGCTGGCCTAGTGCGGGTTGGCGGACTTACATACCATAGAAATTCTTATAAATCGCTATGGTATGCAGGTTTCCTCACGATGTTTTCCTTCACCGTTTTAGTGCGTGGTGATTGACTATCAATACACACATGACTCCGAAAAGTCAGAGGTGTGCCCTGGGATTCGAACCCGCGACCACCGTGAACATGTTGGCAGTCGCGTCTAGTCCGTTTACCAACAGGCCACCACGCACTTTTTATTTCTCATAAGATTACATAAAAATTATTTACTGAGAAACGCCACTTTTCCCGTCATCCATCTTTTATATCCCTTTCTGTCCCATCTCATTCCATTCCATGACTGGAAGCATGCAATCTGTCCTCTTCTGTCTCGTAGCACCCATTCAATTTGAAAGAGTAGTAAATATGTATATTTTTATTCCCGAATCATCCCACGAAAACACACATTTTGTCGAGATCAAAAGTAGCCTATATGATAATCCAGAGTGTCAGCTATTTCGAAGCCAAATTTCATAAAAAATGGTCCAATAGTTTGAGCGTGAAGATAAAACAAACACACAAACTTTAAGTAAGATTCCTTTTGACTTTTGAGCATTGAATTAAAATATAAGTATGTATATGTATGTCAAGCTTTATGACGTAAACATAATAAATATTGATGCATCATCATTAAAATCACATAAGTCCCTAGATGAACAAAGGCTTCTCCCAAAAATCACCTCATCGACCTGTTGTAAATTTGGAAACGAATAATTAAATTATAAAATAATTAAATTGGTAAACTGAATAGATACGGCTGCCAATATGTTCATGATGGTCGCGGGTTTGAATCCCAGAGCACACCTCTGACTTTACGTACCCATGTGTGAATTGATAGTTGATCACCACGCACTATAACGGTGCAGGAAAAAATCGTGAGGAAACCTGCATCACATAGCGATTTGCAAGTACTATGGTAAGTATATAAAGTCCACCAACCCGAACTAGGCCAGCGTGGTGGACTACATGGCCTTCTTTTTTGTTTTTGATAGCCGTCACAGGCATTGTGGGCAGCACCAGACATCCCAGGGTGAAGGGCGCCCCGATTTACGTCCGCAAACCGCGCCGCGCAAAACCATTGCTGGGGGACATGGCCTGACCACCCACAATCGTACTCTGTTGTAGAGGAGGCCCGTACCCTACAGTGGGACGTATACGAGCTGATAGAACACAATATAAATGACGTACTAACATTTTAATCATGAATTTCCTTTAGCCTTTATGAAGAGAGTAGATTGTACTCTTTGGGTGCTAGAGCCACGCTGTTAGTCATGACTCAGCATGAATGTGCAGCCTCGTCCGAAGCGGTACCACAGTCACACAGGAAATCGACATGAAGCGACAGCTTTATAGTCGCGTTTCGTTCGGTGATTGAGATCGCCGGGTGCCTAATACCTAACGTGACCATACGTCCCGCTTTGGGCGGGACAGTCCCGCTTTGGGCGGGACAGTCCCGCTTTCAGGAAGTCGGTCCCGGTTTCCCCAGCAAGACCGACATAGTACCGCTTTTGCAAACAGACCAAACAATAATTTAAAATGTATATCCCGCTCTAAATGCTTTACCAAACTAATTCTAAAAACCGTGGGGTCGAATTATTCCAGCTCTTTCGTAAATACAATCTTGATTTGTAAAACATTTCTACAATTATTAAGTACGTTATGTGCCTGCCTGGAAGTAACGCACCTATCGAACGAATTTTTTCTTATATGGACAAGTGATAAAACACAGTTGAGTGCCGCAGTAATTCAAGCTATTTTGATTACGAAAATTCAGTTTTTCAGAAAATTCAGAGTTTTACACTTATATAATAACTTGTAAAAACTTTATTGTTTATTATTATATATTATATATATTTTATTAACTTTATAGAATTGTTCAACTTGCTCCCCTCCTCTCCATTCCTAACCAGAACCACGCGTGCTGGCTTGCGAAGCCATAGCTTGACGGTCCACACCATCCCGGCGCGAACCAAACGGTTCTCAAATTCGTTTTTGTGCCGCACCGTCAGGCTGTGGAATTGTTTGCCGGCGCACGTGTTTCCTTCTTCCTACAATCCTGGGTCCTTCCGTCGCGGTGTGAAGAGGCACCTTAGCAGGCCGGCATAATTGTTTCCATTGGCATGGGACTGCCGTCCGATGCCAATGGATACTCTGCCTGGGCGGCATTGGCACTTTCCATCAGGTGCAATGCCGCAACTATGCCAGGCCAGTATAAAAAAAAAAAAAATTATTTCATTCCGCAGATGTCCCGCTCTGGCACAAAAAAACAAATGGTCACGTTACTAATACCCCTTTCCTCTCCCATACTTTTTCCTTCCCGCTCTCCTCCTGAATTGATGGCTATTTTCAGCTAAGCGAATTGATCCTCTCTTTGTTTTAAATTAAATAAACGCACATAATCTTTAACTAGTTATGAATTGTCATTTATTTTTATATTACAAATCTTTCAAATAGTTGAAATGTATTAATTTACTCAAAATAATTCCATTAGTAAGTCGACAAAAACGTGGGAGCACGAATATTGATGTTACTTAAATGCATGGGAGTGATGCACATTGTTACATCTTTAATAACTTGAGAATCATCTAGACACAATGCGATCAATAAAAAGTTACCTATAAAACCTATTTAAATAAGAAACTCATTAAATTCCACAAAAATAAGTGTGGGAATTTATTAAATTTTCTAAGAAGGCAACGAAATAACAATCAATTTCTGTTATCTTTTTCTTTATTTCGTTCACAAAACAATCGAATAACCCGTAACCATTCTTAGTAACACAAAACATAACAGCCCCATCTATCGTATGCATAATTAACTATTTCTAAAATACATCTACATCCGCAAAGAAGTTGCCCACATAAAGTCATAGATGGCGTTATAAACGATTCACGTATTCTCATATTTACAATGCCCTTTCAATGTAATTGTGCTCCTCTTATCCACCGTGTATTGTAATTTCGTTCCATATACATATATTATCATAATAATGTAGCTACATAAGGTAATTCTATTTCTTATTATCTACCAGATGGCATTGCATTCGTCATGAATCATGCATTTCTCCATCTCGGATATTCTTACAAATAACATGTTGCTTTGAAGTATAACAGTTTAATTATATCTACTGATCAGTAGCAAAAATATTATCCTAATTACTATTGTACTTGTTTACTTTTTGAAAACAATGTTTCATAGTACTTTTTTATTTTTATCGGCCCTACCAAATAAGAAAAATTGTTTGTAAGGAAGTAAAACGATAACGTGGTTTTAAGTCAATGTATCCGAACGCATACCAAACACAGCTGTTCGTAGGCCAGGTAATGGGTAAAATATTACCCATAAATTGGGTAGACTTCGTTTATTTGGATGATTTTTTACATAATATCCAGAAAATATGTAAATTAATTTTAGTAACTACTATGCAAAAGCTTTGAATGTGTTGTACATTTTCGTAGCCACAAATAATTAAAGCCTTTGTTTTGTCATAGTTAACGATATATATAGATTGTAGGTATATAACAATAATACTTTTTAATTCGGCATAATATAATATCTTGAATATTAATTATATTATAATTATCGTATTTATATAATAAAATGTGTGCTTTCTATCACTATCATAACTTAAAACAATTGTGATACTTACGCGTTAGCGACCAAAATATGAAATTATTATATATGAAATCTTGTCGGATGTAAAAGTACATGGCTGGTTTATATCTATTCGGAAAATAAAATGTTACGCTTGCAACCCAACCTAGTGCCATGCCCTCAAACGAACGGGCAACGGCAACTGTTTATGTAAACTTTGTGACAAGTGAATACTGTTTCAAAATAGTTTCGCGTCGCGTAATTTTCAACAAACCTTGGAATAATTTCGCACTAACACACCGTTAAACTTTTTATCCGCGTTTCGTAAACCTAAAAAAACAAAAACAAGTGCAGCTGTTCAGTGATTGTGTTGTGAAAGAAGTTCCATGTTCAAATGTTTATTTACGTGATAAAATAAAAAAATGTTTTAAAAAAAATACAAATGTAAGTGCGTGTGAAAAGTTTAAAATTAAACATGTCGTTTATCAAAACGAAATAATGATATCGCAGCCAAAAAATAGAGTGCAAGCTATTAAAAGTAAATTCGAGAATTTGAACAACGAAACCGCGCCGTTGATAAAGAAAACTTCACAGCTGTTCAAACACAAGTATGGAGCTGACGAGTGCAACGAAAAATTCTCAGAGAAACCGAAAATTAGTGAAAAAGTTGTCGAATCGGATTCTTCGAGTGACGATTGGACCCCAAAACCTAATCAAAGTTACTTGTATAGCAAAAGTGATGTAAAAAGAACATATAGTGACACTAAAAGTAGTTTATCTAGGCAAACTAGTGACCCAGGTAAGAAACTACATAGAAGCCACGCGTTTCGTTGTGATCGTAGCCAGATGGGTCCTAAACGACATGGTAGCTGTAACGGCAGGTCAGAAACCAGTGATTTCGCCCTTAAAGGTGAGAAAAAGCTGAGCAAAGAGCGTCTAAAAAGACTAGGTAACTTTTTAGAGGAACAGATGAAAAAGGAAAACTTTGTGCCATTAAGTGATGAAGCAAGCATGCATAATTCAGTGCCAGATGACCAGGTGCCAGCAGAGATCCTGGATCAGTACGCTAAAGTTAATAAGCCAAAGAAAAAAGAGGAGAAATCTGAAGCAATGACCGATAGTGGGGTCAGTTCGGAAACTGAGAACTTGGAAGAAGATAAATCTGGCCGTATTAAAAAGTTGATGACACAATTTGATAAGACTGAAGAGGTTGAATCTAAAACTAATCTAGAGTCTATGGACGACTTGGCAGCTTCCAGTGAGACAATGAAATTGGAACGTAAAAATCCACATTTGATTCTTACTGATACATTGAAAAAAGCTTTAAAACAACCTTTGCCAACTGGCCCACCACCTAAAAAGCCTCCTCGTACATTTGTAGTCTCACCAATTCTCGAAAGTCCTGAGAAGCAAAGAAAAGATCCAAAAAAAATGCTTGAAAAGCTAGAACAAGTTTTGGAAAGACGCAAAGCACAGAGTCCTAAGGTCTCAAACCTTGAATCTACTTCTAAACCTAAGGAAATGCATTATTTATGTACTGAAATTTTGGATATAACTCAACGAACATTAGTTAATAGCCCATCTGATCCTATATCTCGTTGCTTTAACTCTCTAAACTGTACTGTTGGCAATTCAATGTCCAGTCTTCCGTACACACGACTCAGTACTCATTTGGAGAGTGAATCTGAGGTTCGTAGAGCATGTTCATGCCTCCATGATAATCCCAACGAAGGTTCCAGACTTAATTCATCATTTACAGACACAAAATGTCCAAAATGCCAGAAAAATGATAAACATGATGGGTTTAAATGCCATTTAACTTGCAAATGTGAGGCAGATCGGTCAAAGTTTTACGTTGATGAACATATTTATGATGAGCCGTATATTGGGGACGATGAGGCAGCTAAACGAAGTAACTACGGAACGCTGAATACCTTGAAGATCAAAAGCCACAGTAAGAGCTTGGAGGATTTGCGAGCGAAGGTAAGAATAGATGATAATTAATTTATTTGTATGTATTAATTTTACTTATTAAACTTGTCTGTCTTGACGTAGCTATGTAATTAAGTTATATGTAATATCCTAGGAAATCCTCTATTTGGTAGTGAATATATCAACCTGTAAAGTATGTTAAATGTATTGTTAAAACATTTAAATAACCTATTTTGCATAAAACACCTTTTGAATATATTATATTCTTTATAATTTTACACAATTTATAGGTATTGTCTAAATCCAAGGGTGTCGCCAAGGGGGGGCAGGCAGGGGCAGCTGCCCCCCCCCTCCCTAGAGATTAAAAAAATTGCCAAATGTAAAGCAACCAAAATCTTTGACTTGGCTTGCCTTGGCTTGGCTTGCTTATTATTTTTTGGCATTATATACCATACTATTGTACAATAATATTGACCGTCTGGGGGCTGCTGTCAATATTGTGTAAGTTGCAATCACATTTTTCTCATTCTCCATAATATTTGCCCCTCCCTAGGCCATCAGCTGGCAATGCCCCTGTCTAAATCTTATTTTATGAAGATATTTTTTAATACACTGTGCTGGTGCTTTTGGAATGAAGTACAAAAGAACTGAGTGCCTATTTGTGAATATCAAAACTAGGCCAAGCTCATGAAAATGTTCAACTTAAAAATACCAGAAATATTTCAACATTAATGAATGAAGTTACTAAAAGAAGAATATTGAGTTATCTACTGTAAAAAAATTGATATCAATCTCTAAGGAATTATTCAATATATCATTAGAAGCTATTGTGTGCCTTAGTTAAACATCCAAGCGATACCAAGCCAAGTGTTGGCCATATTTGTTATGGGTTTTCACAAGTCCTTTTACTTAGTATAAATTTTGTCTAGGTACAATTCTTTTTAATTTTACAGTTGGTTGTATTCATGAAGGAGTTTTGTCAAGATCTTTTAATAAAGCTATGAAAATATTGATGAAAATTGAATTGAACAATAACTATGGATTTAGAATATTGGTGAAGTCTTTCAATAGTTTAAAAAACTTCATTTAGAATAAAATATTTAATGCTGTAATGAAGGATGATTTAAATAGATGATTTTTACAAAAAAAAAAAACCTGAAAGGTACCTACTTTATGTATAGTATGTCACTAAGTTCTAATTTTCAGATTTTGAATGTATAAGATAAAAGTTATCCACTTCTATGAATCAGTAATATTCTCTATGAAACTCATAATTCAATCCGACATTAGTCAAACTGCCGTACTCAGAGACAGTTAATGTCAATTAACAGCCGCTGCCAATAAACAATCCCAATCCAAAATTTGCCGTTTGAGATTGACAGCTCAATCTTTTTCTGATACTATATTGCCAATAAATAATGAATCTCAGTACTGAAAAAACTATGGCAACATGGTAAATGACAAATCGAAAAGTAGAAAACAATCCAGATTGACTTCAATCTAATTTTTTCGATTGATTGATATTGGCATCGTCCGTAAATCATTACTTAGTGTAGATTTTACCTACAAATCTTTACTAAGGAACGGTTTAATTGACATTAACTGTCTCTGAGTACGTCTGCAAGGTTACGACGTTGGATAAAGGATTCGAACATTTCATGACAGCCTCCGTGGCGCAGTCGGTTAGACGCCGCCTGTAAGACGAGAGGCCGCGGGTTCGATCCCTGCACCGAGAGAAATGTTTGTGCGGCCCACAAATATTTCTTTCGGGTCTGGGTGTTTGTGAGACCGAAAAGTCTCTCGTAGTTCCTGATACACGACACAAGACTCGATCTTACTGTAGGGTCAGGACTATGTATGTGACTGTTGGGTGTTATTTATATTATTTATTTTGTAAAGTATTTAGGCATATTTGTACAGTTTTACGTGCGATGTTCAAACATTCGTAGTCAATTCGGAGTGTAGAGTATCTTTTCTGCGCTTATTATTCATTGCAGATTTGTCGCGCCCGTAAAAATATATATTATTAACTAAGCATGGATGAATCCATTCGACCACCTTGTGTTATCAGCTTTATGGAAATTCATTACCAAATGCTTGCAAATATAATGCAGGCTTTATTATCGTTTAATCACCAATAAATGGTTTCTGCTTTGGTGATGCAGTTGTACTACGGTATGATTGCGAACCGGAGGTCATGGTTCGAATCCCGTGTCGGACAAAGTGATATTGGATTTCGCTATTAATTATCGGCTCGGAGGCAGGAAGTGCCCGATATGGCGATAGGCTCGCCTCCTATAACATCGTGAGACGGACCATACTAGGCGAAACTTGGATGTCCTGGTAGAACCTCTGCCTACCCCTTCTAGGGAAGAGGCGTGAGTTTATGTATGTATGTAAAAAATAGTTGCAACCGACGCACACTTATGTTTCCCGTCACGTAATCCATTTTAGTGAAACATCGTGAGGAAACCTGCAACGCATTGACATTTAAATACTATGTACTGTAATTACATCGAAAACGATATACAACCAGTCTCACAAGAATGTCGTTAGTATTCCAACGAGCCCCAATTTTTTGGGGAGGTAAGCTGTGAATTTCCTGTTTCAGTAACCTAGAATATACGGAGCCGGGTCTCTTAAAAAATCCTACGCACATCGAATAATACCCCTTGGTGACCGTCACACCCATTATGAGCAATACCAGATATCCCAGGGCGAGAAAAGCCCTGATTACTATCAAACAGCAGTGTGAATGCAATGTAAATCCGATGTGAAGGACATTCTAGCCAGAGTAAACTGGACATATTGAGACCTAACATCTTATGTCTCAGGATGACGAGCGCAATGTAATTATGGGTGATTATACAAAAGTTGGGTAACTTTTGAGGATATTTTGTTTACTATAATAATTAAATCAAATTATAACAAATTCGGGTGCATATGATGACAAATCTAATGATTATATTGTTCCAAATCGGGCCAGTCACTTTTTTAAGTAAATTATGAGATATTTAAAATTTTCTGAATTTGACTGCCAGGGGACTGACGAGGCTAACATAGTACTGATAAAGTACACAATTTTCTAAGAATTATAATGAAATTTAATAAGAATTAGTACAAATCTCTTAGTTTTAATAATGGCACATGTCTTTTAAGTATTCAAATCACTTAGTAACAATTAAAAATAATTATAAAATTAAAATAAACGTAAATACCAATATCTTCGGCAGCTTTAACTGATATCAGCGATTTCATTGTCATCGGAAAGAACATATTCCTTGTGGGACCAACTCTTCTTCATTGAAATGCCTATCAACACTAAAAATATACAAATAACTAAAATATTTTATAAAAAATAAAAACCGACTTCAAAACAAAAACCACAAAAAATATTAAAATAATAAGTACCACTGCAAAGCAAAAAATAATATTTATTTCATTGTACTTGTGCATGTTGATTAATTTGCTTAATGACTTGACTAGCCAACAAATCAAAATATATGCGTAACTTAATATTTTATTATTTTTTGGTTTTTAGTGGTTTTTTTGTTTTGAAGTAGGTTTTTATTAAAAATTTTAGTTATTTCCTTAAGTACTGAAGTTTTTGTTTTTCTTTGTATTCCGCTAATTTAATGGGGCACTTTTAATTCTGGCCAAGCGAGCCTTTTCGGCTTCTCTTTTTCTTCTAATCTTCTTCCCTAGTCAAATTGCTTTTAGTGGGCCGTATGATATTCTAAACTGAAATATAAAATAGAAATGCTTATACACGGTAGCAATTAAGATAAAAGTGCTCTAAAACAACAACAAAAAGCAGTATTATGGAGACAATTCAATCTTCTAGCGCGATACCTGACAAAGGACTGACGCCAGCGGATTGACGAAAAAGACATAATTTGAGGTTATAATCAGAACTAATGTTTTTTTTGATAATTTCGAATATCAACAAACTACATTTTAACAAATCATAGTTAATTATGTATAAATGATAATAAACCTCAGATTAACAAGAAAATAACGACCCACCACGGGACTGAAATTTTGACTGGCTTTGCATGTGTATAGAAGACAAACACAACCCAAGAACTCGTACAGTTATGGCGGCCGTCAAATTGTGCTGTCCGCAACTAACTTCATTACCAACATTAATACATAAACAGGGATTTGACCTTGACTCGGTGATATATGGCGAGAATTTCAAATTTAAAGAACACACAACGGACTGACGGATGAAAACAAACACAAAGTTTCTTATTTTTTTTTAAATAAATGGGAGAACATTGCATTATGACAGTTGTAGTATATAATACTATGTTCATCACAGATTGTAGTAAATTAGTAAGTTTTCTTAAATCAATGATAATGTTTAATAGATAGTCACTTGATTGTTGGTTTTCGGGATTGTGACATGCCAAAGGACTGACATTTTAAGTATTAATTTTGTTTTTTTATTAACTTGTATTTAAAATGAATAAGTGAAATTGGGTGACCATATAAAGGACTTTTCATTGTTTTAAAATAAGTTGTTATTTCAATAAAATATAATAATACTTTGTATATATTGGCTGATGACAGCGAGTTACCCAATTTTTGTATATTCACCCTTATAAGCATTACTTTGTATATTTGTATTTCATGATGTTTGGTTTTGCTACTGTCTATGAGCGGTCGTATCGTTTACCACCAGGCAAATGGCTCTTCAGTCGTTCCCTCATTATTGAGGATCGTGACTTTCAATTGTCTTGATGATCTCTCTCCACCGGCATCGGTCTTCTGCTTGATGTAAAGCTGCATTAATGGGGACCTTTAGTGCATTGGCAACCTGGTCCACCCATCGTTTGGGAGCTCGTCCTCGTCTTCGTTTTCCCTCCAATTTTCCAACAATGAGCAGTTTTTCCAAGTATTCTGGTTCGCTGGAGCGATATGTCCCAAGTATTGTAATGTTCTGTGTAGGCAGGTTGAAGAAAGAAAGGTACAAATACATGTACCTTACAAATAAATGTAAGTGAACAATTGGCGAGCGATGTCTTCCAGACAACCGAAAGGATTGTCCTTTTGACCTAAGTGTTGTTTAAGATGGATTCTTCAAAATTTCTCCCAATTTAAGTAAATGATAAATTAAGCAGCTTTCGTTTTTCTTATCTATATCTAAAGGCATTCATTTGAAATAGTTACTTACTAGTAACAACGGAAATGCGTCTCATTCATTAGGCAATCATTATACACTGGTCAATTATTATAGCGATATCCCTATTAAAAATCCTGCCATCATCATGATCCCGTTGCAGTCCACTGCTGGCCTCTTTCGAGGTGCGTCACAGAGCTTGGTCTGCTGCTTTATGCAGTCACTGCCTATAAAAATACGAAGCTAACCTAGCAATGCTTAGTCAAAAATAATGGGTCTGTAATTAAGCTATTTTTCCGAACGAATAATTATAAATAAACATGAGTTGGGGATGGTCGCCTAGACCTTCACCTTCCCAAACATTATTACGCAACAGTGAAATGTATATATTTTGCTGTATCATCGTTTCCGCCTTCCGGTATTGAAAACGTTCCAATACGCTCAGATAATTTACTAGTATTTCCGGTTTGAAAATCACCATCTGGACTTTTCCTAACGCAATCATAGAATTAGTTCAGTAGTGAAGACTAGAACTGAGAAATGAAAAAGTCATTAAAGAAACTTGCATGTCAAAGTATGATAAATAACAATTTCATACCGTTTTTAATTCAATTAACACAAAATAGTAATCAAATATATGTGTTTCTCCTTTCATGATATACGTATTCTTACATAACATTAATCTTATTCATTTTGTAACAAAATATTACACTATTGGGAATATCGATTTCAGATTTTAATTTAATTTATTTTACACACCCCTCGGCTGTTCGTTCCCTCCACCTTCGCTTTAACCTTTGGGCGGGGTCACTGAAAACTAATCAATAACTCCCGCGATCGCCATAGTGGCCCGCAAATGCGTTAAAGTCGCAAAAATGATGCTTTTTATCGAAGAAAAGGTTGAAAAACCTGAGCTCGTGATCGCTAGGTACAATGTGGCTAAAGTGAGATTCCATCGGAAGATATGTCTGGTGTGCACGTGCATCAACATGCTGGTCTCAGCAGTAAGGTATCGTGAGGACGTCGCCATTTTCCATCTCAGCTTGGTGCTCAATTTTGTCGCTTATGTTGTCTACCGATGCTCTCTACGTGTGATGGAAGATATTGCCTGCCAACCCCTGGTCAAAGATGAGACTATTGAAATGGAATTCAATTGCGACAGCGCCCTAGGACTGGACATGAAGGATATAGTAATTATTACAAATGTCGCTCAACTGTTGGCTTGCTTTTCTCTGTACTGCTGGGGGCTTATGTTCACCATTTACTTCAAGATTATATGCATGCTGACTACTCACATGTCGAAGCCAGGGTCGGACCAGCCTGAAAAAGAAGAGGAGGAGTATGATTATGACAGAGATGCTAAATCCATAATGTGCAACTGCCCCATGCTGGAAACCGTGAAATATTCTCCGGAGTACCCCGACATCCACCGAGTGGTTAAGACGAAGATCCATGACCAGCAGCCAAGGGAATCGGAGAAGTGTGCCCTTCATGAGAGGAAGGAACCTAAACCCACTGCGAAGATCCTATTTGGCTGCACCCTACCGATACCAGATGTTTAAATGTACAACGGATTTGAAACGATTGGCAATGTACGGATCATAGTAAACAGCTTTACATCTTTGTAAAGCAAAATATTTTGCATTCTACTTATTAGTACTTCTCAAAATAATTGACATGATAATTCAACTGTCCCTTTTTAATTATGCTAATAGTTTTAATAATTTTACATTTGTTGTAATATGCATTCTCGAGTCTCAAGTTACAATCTTCCATGCTTCGTTTTTAGACTTGTAGATATGTTCCATTGTCTGTTGTATTGAGTAAAAAATATATAATTAGAAAAAAATAGAATTGATCAAATGAACATTTTTTTCAGTAACATATCTTCTAACTTAGGTTCTACTAACATTCATATCATAATTAGCTTAAGAATTGTTTTGCATTTAATAGATATCAGTATGTAGTTGTTACCTATTTAATGTAGTTGCATGTAGTTTAGGTATTACAATGTGATATGTTTAGAAGTAGTGTTGTAAACTGTGAAACTGTTCGAATTTACTTGTTTTAGACTGTAGCTACTCTTAATCTTATATTTTTAAACTTTTTATACTGTTTAATTTGCTTTTTAAATTGTTTATAGCGGTTAAATATCATTTTGATGTATAAATGTATCTTAAATCATATCTTTTATATTAAATTAGGTTTACAATGGCTTAATGTGTTAAGGGCTAGGAATTAATGATGGATTCCTATCTAGACTATAAGATTTTATTATGAGATCTGGTATTTTAAATCCTAATTTGTATGGAGTTTTTCTATTTATATTAACAGTATTTAATCAATTCCTATTGCAATTTTATTGGTTTTCTGTAAAAAAAATATTGACACTACATCTATTTGGATAATAATTCTTTCTATATAAATATATTAATAAATATTCCAAACTTTCATACTGTTTAAGAAAATAGTTAGCCTGGAACTTAACTTAAATTTAAACTACACATTGCAACAGCTACATCTTAAACCAATGTATGTTTACAAATTGTGATATTAATCAGAATAATACACAATTGTGTAATGGGTAGATCAGTGGTCTTAACTGGTGATCCATGGACCATTGTTGGTATCTAGGAGCATCCAACGTATTATTTATGGATGGATAAAAAGCCTTTCATTAATTTGCTTTTCGGTACTCTATACAACCAAACCTGTCAGTGGTGAAGAACCACTGCGATAGAACTACATTGACAGCCAAAATTGAAATCTTATCTATTTCAATCTGAATGGCTATAATATTTTTAAAATCTTTTATTACTAGCTTGTGCCTACTCGAAATTGACATTTGTAAGATTTAAAATGGTGTATTTAAATATACATATTCATATTTTAGCTAAAAAAAAAACAAAAGATTAATTATTCCAGGCTAACCATTAGAAATTACAATTAAAGGACAGTTTTTCTTAAAATATATATTTTATATCACTATCTAACGAATGGTTGGTTTATTTAGCTAAAAAAAAAACAAAAGATTAATTATTCCAGGCTAACCATTAGAAATTACAATTAAAGGACAGTATTTCTTAAAATATATATTTTATATCACTATCTAACGAATGGTTGGTTTATGAGATGGTTGTAGGGCAATAGGCCGTTATATAATATGTTTAATACACTATTAACTACTAATAAAAGTTCCCAAGAATAAAATCGTATGTGTTTCGATGAATATTGCAAGTTTGTATTTGGCATATAAAAACTCTATGGTCTTGTTACTTTTTACCAAAAAAAACAGTAAGGGTACGTGCAAAATATTTTGATATAAGTTCAGATACGATATTGTTCTTGGGAGCTATAATATTAATCTAACATTTGTGAATTTATACAAATTTGAAATTGGCTGCTTTTTCATTCTGTTTCATAAATATATTTGCTTGTAATTTTTTATGGAAATTAAAATTGTAATATCTATGTTTACCTTAAAGGTAGGCCAGATGAATGGTGTTTTAAATTGAAATTAAGTTGAAGTTTAGACTATGCGTGAATAGGGGTAAAAGTTGAAAACCAGTTGTATTAAAGAAAAATTGTAAATGTAACATTTGGCGATAAACATATTTTTGTATCTGTATGTATGTTTTGTATGTGTCATTGGTTGGCAAGGCAACGACCAAATCGGATATTGATTTTATTGTGTATATATTTAAATATGTCCCATTTTGCCTTTGTTATTGTAATAATGATGTAATTCTTTGTTATTTTTGTATATTGTTCTAATAATTTAATACTCAACAATGGGACGTGATTGCTTGATATTATTGATTTAATTTCATTTTTTAATTTCATTAGGAGTATGGCGAACCAGTGACACAAATAAACTTTTATATTTTCTGTTTTATAAAATTGAATTAATTTATTTAGAGACTGACTAGGGGACTGATTAATATTATATATTGATAAGTTCTTTTTGTAATCAGGAGTTAAGGGTAAATTCATAAGTATGAATTTCATGTGGAAATTTTGAACGTGAGGGTATTAGGAAAAATGTGTAATGAGCAAGACTGGAATATGAAGAGTTTTTTGTTATATTTTTAAACTGGCAAATCAAAGAAGCTTTTGACTCAAATGGAAGTAGTAGGGTAGGTTGCCTAGTGAATTTTCTAGAAAGTAATATTCTAGCGAAAATATGAGAATAGGTGTCTGTTTATATTGACAGTGCCTTGCAGTTGCTTCGATAATCCAGTTCCTAGGTATAGCCTGGCACTTCCAGTTGTTAACTTACACTGTAGATTGACAAAATCGAAAGGGAATTTTCATGTGGAATAAAAGTAAGAAAAACAGTATTAATTGTGGCAGGGGTTTTAAAAACGCTAAAGCCATATTGTGCCCTTGAATTAGATGGGAAGCAATATTTTTGTTTCGTTCGGTGAGTGAGGTTTCTGATGGCCCAAATACCTCTTCCTTCTGTTCATTTTGCTTCCTATTCACCCCACATTTAAGGCCTGTACTGCGTTTAAGGTCATATTGTTGTGAATGTTAATGGGTGGTGGAAATCACTTACAATCTGATCAGCTGTTTGCTCGTCTGTCGTATCTACACATAAGGTCAAAGTACCTGTCATGCGACACGCGCGAGGGTAGTTCACGATTTTGTCAGTCTATCAGAGTCAAAAGTCTTCGAAATTGTAACATCTTTGATGAAGTTAAAATATGTTTTGTTTATAACGCGCATTGTATTTGTTTCAAGCAATACTCGTAGTAGTGTAGTGTTCATATGAAGTAATTCTGTGTGTTTGTATTATAATGTTCACGTTTAAATTATCTTGATGTATTGTAGTTGTTGAATTAAATAAATGTGTGTCTGTGTGTGTTTTATTTTGATTGCGGAAATATCTAACTACCCACGGGTTTGGTGAATAATGTAGGTAGATAACACGTCTGGGGTGTAATTTCAGCTTAAAACAGTTGATAAATAAATAGTAAAAAATACATAGTGTTGAAGAAAAACTAGTTGTTCTTAGAAATTCGCCGAGTTTCTGCCCTCGATCCAATTATTGTGTCCTTGCTGATAGGTATTGTTATATTTTTAAGATGAACGAAAACATAGCAAGGAGATATCCTCGTTCTTATATCAGATACTAGTGGTTCAGCCCGGCTTTGCCCGGGTGCAGATACAGTATAAAAAATTTTCAATTCCGACTATCAATTTAGAATATCGACCAATCGGACCACGAAACGGTATAAAAATTCCTCATATTTGCTAAATTTTTTCCCTACTGCTTCCCTCCTATAGGTCATAGCGTGATTACATATAGCCTATAGAATTCCTCGATAAATGACCTATCCAACATAAAAATAAATTTTCAAATCGAACCAGTAGTTACTGAGGTCAGAGTTAACAAACAAACTCTTCCTTTTTTGTAAGAATTTATGTGGTATTGAAGTCTGCCAAACCGCTACAGTTCAGTGTGGTGGTCTAGAACCTAAGCCTTCGAATCGAAATATAATTTATAGTCTTCTAAGCTTTTATTACTATTCCTTCCCCTTTCTAAATCTCTGCCGTGCCCAACAGGGTTCTATTGTACACACATTGTACAATATTATAACATCTTCATTAACATGTGGTGTGAACAAAGATTTTGAGTAATGAGTACCAATGGGCGTCTATTATATTTGGAAGAATATCTGTATCTGCCCATATACGTCCCACTGCAGGGCATGGCCTTCGTCTGCAATCGTAAGTACGATTGACAGGGGTTAGTCCATATACTCTACCACGCTGGTCTAGCGACTAGCGGACTTAACATTTTGTTTAGAAATCCCTAAGGTATGCAGGTTTCCTCATGATGTTTTCCTTCACTTTATTGTAAACCAAATAGAAAAAGGTAGACAGTATTCCATGAGAAAAAAATGTGTACAAGTCGCGGTCTTATTATTTAAAGCTATGTCTGCAGACAACCATGGGATGGAAAACGAGAAAGAAAGTTGGGGCAACTCAGGTGTATATTGAATAAATATACACATATCACATATATAAACCTATAAATATCTAAATGTATATATAAAGGTGATATAAATAAATAACAGCAAACAAAGGAAAACGTGGATGGAAGATCTATTTAGTTTGTTAGATGTTCCTACTTTTAATTGAAGAGCAGTTCCACTTCGTGGGTGTATTAATATTTTTGTAAGCTTCCAATGCACAAAAACGAACTAAATAAAAATACAAGCATCCGTATGCAATCTTTATACGTAGTTGTTCGTAAGCGGTCAAGCGTGGATCGACATCCGATATCCACGTTACGGTTGAGAAACCTCGCTCTGTGCTAATACGTACTCTTTCTTCGACTTGTATGGGTTAAATAAATACACCCAACAGTTCATTAGTTCAGTTCCTCGTTCATTGTTTTGTCACTCGCTTTGCGCGGAGGGAAGTGGATAATCATTTATTTCCAACTTCTTATAATTTAACTTTCAGATTGATTTCGTTGCGGGTTAAAGACAAGTTAGAGTTTAGACATTCTCGGAGACTCGGCGAGCTTCAATGCTAGGTGCTTCAATGCGTGCCACTGTTGATACTGGCTTACAGGGGTTACAGTGGTGGGTGTGAGGGCGGGATAGTCTCCAAAAATACACCCAATAGTCATATACATACATTCACATGATCGTAGCCAGCCGTGGGATTAGGGTGGGGCAGCAGTCTTAAAACATATGTGATTAGCAAACTGTACCCACGGTATTCTTCTAAAACACCCTTTATCTATGTTTATAATTCGAATTATCCTAAATACTTTGTTATTACTCACCTGCCTAGTACTTTACCTAGATAATTTATTTTTTTAGAGTTGGTTAGGTACCTGACAGGTCAAAGCCAGGGTGGGGCAAGCGCCCCACTCTGCCCCACCGTGGCTACGCCCATGTACATTCATACATACATAGTCCTGACCCCACACAAGATGCCCTTGTGTCGTGTATACATAAGAAACTACGAGAGACTTTTCGCACGCACAAACATCCAGACCTGAACAAATAAAATACTTGTGGGACGCCCAAATATTTGGCGAAATTTAGCGGCCTTTCGTTTTACAGCCGTCAACTAGCCACAGAGGCTGTCCAAATACACTTCATAATGTTATATTGGAGGGGGCTATGCTCGGGGTTTCCCTACGAGATCGAATCAGGAATGAGGAGATCCATAGGAGAACCAAAGTAACCGACATAGCCCAGCGGATTAGTAAGTTGAAGTGGCAATGGGCAGGGCACATAGCGCGGAGAACTGGTGGCCGATGGGGCCAACATTTTCTCGAATAGAGGCCACGTAGCGGAAAGCGCAGCGTAGGACGTCCACCCACGAGGTGGTCAGAGATCTGGAAAAGGTCGCGGGACGTCGCTGGTTGCAGGCTGCCTCCAACAGGTCACAGTGCAAATCATTAGGGGAGGCTTATGTTCAGCTTACTTTGGCCGACGGCTGGATATAACACAAAAAATCAAAATTTTTAAGAGGAATTGCTTTACGGCCCCACGCTTTCTTTTACTTTTTACGGTGTACCAGGGTGTTGTGACGCAAACTTTGGGCATCCCTAAGTTAATTGGAAATTTGAAAAACAAACATACTGCCTCGGCGGACCAGTTGTACTACAGTATGATTACAAATTTGAAGCCTCGGGTTCGAAAACTTGGTAGGGCAAAGTGATATTAGATTTTTCTATTCAGTATCAGCCTGGAGTCAGAAATTTGTGCCAGATATGGCAATAGGCTCGCCTCATATCACATATTGAGACGGAGCACATGAAGCGAAACGTGGGTGTCTTTGTCCTCTGCCTACCCCTTCTGGAAGAAAGGCGTGAGTTTATGTATTTATATAAAACAGTTTTTTACTCTGCGATAACCTGCTAAACTAATTCTAAGGACTAATTCGAGCGTTATCTAGGTAATTAATTAATTAGACGGTGGATTAAAACGTCCTTGTTACGAGGTTAATCGAGTTAGCACTTTCATTACATTTGTGTTCAGTGATAACGAGGGTTTGGAACCGTGAGGTCCACAGTTCAATGCTCAGGTGGAGCATTCCATTGGATAATTTAAATTGGTAGTACAGAAGGAATTGAAAAGCCGGAATAATTGTATCGAATCATGAGATAATTTTTTTTCGCTTCTCAATATTGTATTTTATGTCCTTACAATTATCCTCAGATGCAGCGTTTTAATAACTTAAGCTAAGTAATATAAAAAAAATATATTGTAATAGTAATTTACTTGTGACTGACCTATTTTATTTTATTGCTATGTTTGGTAAAACGAGCCAGCTATTTGCCTGATGGTAAATGATACGCTCATGGACAGTAGCAAAATCAAACAAGAATAGGGAATATGCATGTCATTTTTTTATATTTTTAATCAATTCTGTATGTTATTACATTATCGGAAAAAAATATAAGTCTTTGAAAATATCAATCAAAAAAGTACAAAAAAATAATCAAAACTGCTATCAGTTTCGAAGCATTCAAACGCCATGTTGGCGCGAACTCGCTGTGACGTCAAAGGTCACGATATGAACAACGTAGTATTTGGGTTAAGTTTCTTTCATGAATTGCTACAGAACTGTATTTCGTGACAAAATAATCCATTTTATTTAATAGTATAAAGAAAGCACAAAATAACTCATAAACAAACGTAAAACAACAAGCTAAAACTTCATAAGAACGTGACCATTGTCGTCACTTTTGGTCCAAGATCCCAGGCCCCCCAGACGTTACTTATTTTCTGATAAAAAATATAAATGGGATAAAGTAGTGTTAGTACGTACTTTGAGTGTGTGCATACCTGCTAGCTTGTGTCGACGGCCAATTCATAGGTACCAGGTGCTAAAGGTAGATAAATACAGTACTGACTTTTCTTAAATTCTCAGTGCTGATTTTTACATATGTTTTAGATAATTTTGTTAAAAATTAATAATAATTATTGCCAGACACTTTCCATCGGCGCTTATCCTTAACAGACGGTTTAAAGCTTCAAAAAAAATAACATATTTTTACTTATAATCTCACTCTTGATTTTTATATATGATACTCAGGGAACTATTTGAACACCCCTGGTCAGCAGCCAGACCAATTGGAGGGGTCAAACATCCCCCCAGACACACATAAAGTGTCGCTATGTGTATGAGCGAATGAAGAGTTCAATCGCAAAAATGTGAAAAACTTTGATGCAAGTAACTTACCACCATGCAAAAGTGAGCTTTTACAGCAGTTTGGACGAGCTAATTACATCACTAGTCTCTGGAAGAATGCCCTTTTTTTTTATTGCTTTGAATGGCGAGGCCGTTCGCCTGATGGTAAGCGATACGACCGCTCATGAACAGTAGTAGAACCAAACAACACCTTGAATTACAAAGCATTGCTTGACATTCCACTGCGCTCGCCATCCTGAGACATAAGATGTAAAGTCTCAATATGTCCAGTAGTTCCTCTGGCTACAATATCCATCAATCCGAAACACAACAGTGCATTTAAACTGCTGTTTGACGAGAGAAATAAATATTGCGGTGGTACCCACCCAGGCAGCCTCTCACATATGAGAGACCTACCACCAGTAATATATGAAGAAAATTAGTATTTTTAGTTCTGACAATAATGGGACGTTGGAAGACAATAAATATCATTTTAACTGGTTCGATGGGGACCAATTGCCGAGCTTTGTCAGTGAATCGCTTCAAGAAGCATCAGGTATTATACTTTAACTTTGAATAATTGATATAACCGTGTAACTCTTTGATTCTTAATTATGTTATTTTTGTAACAGAAAATGAAAGTAATAAGGATGATAATGAAGATAGTCAATGCCAACATTGGGTTGATGATGACTTATCAAACTTAGACGATGATGACAGTAAAGATCACGCTGAATTGCAAAATGTTCAAACTACAAATAATCCGAAAGAAGAAAGACATGTATAGCTTTGTGTAATTTTAAGATATATATTTATTGTCTTCCAACGTCCACCCATTATTGTCAGGACTAAAAATACTAATTTTCTTCCAGAGACTAGTGATGTAATTAGCTCGTCCAAACTGCTGTAAAAGCTCACTTTTGCATGGTGGTAAGTTACTTGCATCAAAGTTTTTCACATTTTTGCGATTGAACTCTTCATTTACGTCACAAACCATATAAGTGTTGATGAAGAGTTGGAGTCGGGCAGCATCTACGTCAATTATTCCGGCCACGTTGTACAGTTCACAAACAAATTTTTGTATAGTGTTAAACACATTTTGCTCTAGTTCTAAGTCACTGAATATCGCCGAGTTTCATAAATGCTATCTGGTACTCTGCATTTTTAAGTAAGAAAGATATCGATAAATAGATATCTCTCTCACACTCAAGCGTACAAATAATGACCTCACGCTCATACACATAGCGACACTTTATGTGTGTCTGGGGTATGGTTGACCCCTCCAATTGGTCTGGCTGCTGCCCAGGGGTGTTCAAATAGTTCCCTAAGTATCATATATAAAAATCAAGAGTGAGATTATAAGTAAAAATATGTTATTTTTTTGAAGCTTAAAAGCGTCTGTTAAGGATAAGCGCCGATGGAAAGTGTCTGGCAATAATTATTATTAATTTTTAACAAAATTATCTAAAACATATGTAAAAATCAGCACTGAGAATTTAAGAAAAGTCAGTACTGTATTTATCTACCTTTAGCACCTGGTACCTATGAATTGGCCGTCGACACAAGCTAGCAGGTATGCACACACTCAAAGTACGTACTAACACTACTTTATCCCATTTATATTTTTTATCAGAAAATAAGTAACGTCTGGGGGGCCTGGGATCTTACTCTATTTCCTTTTCAAGCAATAGATCGCGTTTCGGAAAAATACGCGGCAAATTTGAAATGTCATTTTTTAAGTATTTATTTTACCGATTTAGAGTTGATAAATTTAAAAAATATCTTTAAGGTATATTTCTATATTTCTTTAAGGTAAATTTAAAAAATATCTTTAAGGTATATTTCTATATTAATAAAGATTACAAAAAAAATATTATGACTTATTTTAAAATCTGGTGCATGTTCCCTATTACGAAGCAATGGTTGGCATTTCACGACGCTCGCCATAATATGACATGAGATGTTAAGTTATGTCTAGTAGTTCCTCTGGCCATCATGTCTTTAAAACCGGAACACAAAAGTGAATTTACACTGCTGTTTGGCAGGAGAAAAAAAAAGCTGATTAAAATTCTTATTACTATTGTTGCATATTGGGACATCCCTATTAGATTTAGATTAAAATGATTGTACATGGACATCACTAGTGTGTGAATCAAGATGGCTGATTAATAAAACCTACTAAATGGAAGACTCCTGTGTTTGATATAAACCCAGCCTTGCCCGAGCCCGAACACCAAAATATAAAGATATAACAACTATGAAACTAAATTTCACATTACTGTATCTGTTTAGTTTTTAGATATTGATTACTCGTATGAAGATAATTTTGATTGATCTGAATCAGTACGAACCAAATCTAGTTTGAGCTCTGTCGACTACGAATTCTAATACATACAACAGGCAAAAATAAAATGGTTGGGAATACTTTGTCAAATAAATTTCACATTACATACACTTGTTCTACATATTATGTTTTTTTTAGATATCGAATCGAGACAAGTTTGGTAGTGAGATATCAAAAACATCTTGATCTCTCCGCGCTAATTAGTTTCATACATTAAAAGATCTAATTATAATGGACAATATACAATTTCACATAGTACTCGATTATAATATCTATCAAAAAATCAATCTGCCTTCTCCCCATTAATTACTTTCATATATTTAACAGGTCTAATTAAAATGGACAATATTCAATTTCTCATACGATTTGTAACGTTTTTTGGGTTCCATATTATAAAAGAACAAACTGATCTCAAGAAAATTCATATTGTTGTCAAGATCCAAGAAAACGCGTTGCTTTCTATTCAACTCTATTGTCTGGCGCAGAACGTCCAATGCAAAACATAGGATCCCTCACGGATCTTCATATCGATCTGTTAAAACAATGCATGCAGGGGATTCGTGCAATAATGACCCATCTATGAATGAATCACCTTGACTCAAGTCTTAAGTTATGACAAGAAACGAGGTCTCATTCTTCTTGTTGTAGTGCCTCTGCAACTTGTGAAGGTTGGCAGCCAGCTCAGCATATTGTTCCTTGTCTTATGCGAGGTGAAATAGGTGTCATGTAACGTACTTAAATACGAATTAATATTGTACATATTTAACATTTTTTTCGCAAATATGAACTGACATTACTTATTAATATTTATTTGAAATGTAAGACTGAAGAAGAAGATGTGCAATTTATCTTAAATTGTGTTATGATAGGCAAAACTTGTGTATCCTTTGTTGGAGATGCTTAAATACTGCTTTACTGTGTCTTCTATAATCAAGAGTACGATTAAGAAGGGTTAGGTTAGTTCATCACGCTGGCACAATGCGGGTTGGCGGAATGAAAAATTCTCACAAATCGCCATGATAAGCAGGTTTCCTCTATATTTTCCTTCATATTTATGCGCGGTGTTAAATAAATATGCATGCTTTTGTACGGAACCATACGTACATCTAAATCACCTCGCCTTTTTTGTCTAATCGCTGCAGCAATTACATCGAACGCGGACGGCTCGTCAGGGCGACGTTAGAAATCGAGTAAAAGTGTTGTGAAAGTAGCGGGCGCACTATGACATGCGTCGACACCTGATAGACTCTTTAGGAAACACACACACACCCACATATTATATACATGTATACACTTGACGCCTTCTTGCCTGATAGGGTAGGAAGATGTGAGGCCGCCCAGTGGTCAAGGGGCTTCAGAATTCCACCACTGTATCCTCTTACAATAATAAAGAATAATACACCCAACAGTCACATACATAGTCCTGACCCCACACTAAGATCGAGTCTTGTGTCGTGGGTGTCAGGAACTAAGAGAGTTTCCGGTCATGCACACACCCAGACCCAAAAGTAACATTAGTCACACAAATATTATAAAATAATGGTGCGGGGATCGAACCCGCGGCCTCTCGTTTCACAGCCGGCGTCTAATTGTGCCACGGAGGATGCCTGTCATAAGAGGCGACTAATATCTTCGGGGTCACTGGGCACACAGCGGGGACCCACACTGAGACATAAGATGTTAAGTCAAAATATTGTTTTTTTATTGCTATGAATGGCGAGACGAGCATGCCGTTCGCCTGATGGTAAGCGATATGACCGCTTATGAGCAGTAGCATGATCAAACAACACCTTTAATTACAAAGCGATGTTTGGCATTCCTCTGCGCTCGCCATCCTGAGACATAAGATGTTAAGTCTCAATATGTCCAGTAGTTACTCTGGCTACAATGACCTTCAAACCGAAATATAACAGTGCATTTACACTGCTGTTTGGAAGAAATAGACATTGTAGTACCCACCCAGGTGGCCTCACATATGAGAGACCTACCACCAGTAGACATCTTGTATCAAAACTAACTCTCAGTAGTCTATTTTGATATTATTTCACTAACCATCAGATAAACAATACTACTTGTAGTAGTAAAAAATATAGTTAATATTACACAGCTATTTGCAAATTAATTGGTCACTGGTGGTAGGTCTCTCATATGTGAGAGGCCATCTGGGTAGGTACCACCTCAATGTCTATTTCTCCCGTGAAACAACACTGCGTAAATGCACTGTTGTGTTTCGGATTGAAGGACATTGTAGCCAGAGTAACTACTGGACATATTGAGACTTAACATCTTATGTCTCAGGATGGCGAGCGCAGTGGAATTTTGCTACTGTTTATGAGCGGTTGTATCGCTTACCATCAGGCGAACGGCTTGCTCGTCTCGTCATTCATTGCAATAAAAAAAAAAATCTTAACGCCGATAAATTGAATCATAATTCCCCATAATCGATATTTTGAGATAATCGAAAAATATCGATTACTTATCTCCAATTTATCGGATATAATCGGTACACCCAAATGAATGTTTTGATGTGATTGGCGTCTCGACTAATTTCTAGGAAACTATTATCGATCGGTCATTTTGGCACAGTAATAAAAAAAAAAACTAGCAGAATTTGCGCAACGTGAAAGTTTTTGAAAGTAACTTTTTGCCTTTTTTTGGTTTTACTCAAATTCTCGCCGTTAAGTCAGCGCCAGATGGCAGAGATCCTACCAGGATACCCACGTTTCTCCTTGTATGTTCCGTCCCACGGTGTGATGGGGGCGAGCGTATCGCCATATCAAGCACAAATTTCTGACTCCGGACTGATAATGAATAGAAAAATCCAATATCACTTTGCCCGACCCGGGATTCGAACCCGAGACCTCAGCGCTGTAAACGTACCGTGTTACAACTACGCCAAAGAGGCAGTTGCTTTTTGGAATGGTGAACATGAACTTATGCCTCCCTTAATAATAAACTGACTCCGTTTTATCATTATTTATAACAGAAAGATTTTTAAAGTAGCGGTTGGAGACGATTGGCTGAAGATCGAGCCCAGTGGCGTGCCATAGGCGAGGCCTATGACCAGCAGTGGACACGAATAGGCTGATGATGATGATGATTATTTATAAGACATACTAATGACGGAAGCAGAAACATACAAAAACTTATAACAGTAAAGTTTTTACAGTGTGGGCTATCCTTACATACAGGTATTATATACAATATTCATTATAATTAGCGAAGGAAACATCAAATTAAATAAATGTGTACATAAACTAAACAAAATGGAAATAAACAATAATAAAGTTGGTGATAAGGTACAATTTGAACAAAAATATTGATTAATTAATGAGGAATACTATCACAATTGAAAAGAGAAACGAACTAAATTAGGCAATGGATTACTATTCTGATTTGTTATTGTAATAATAATTAAATATCTACATCAGTGAAGAGTCGGTAGGGGTCGACCTCACCGAACATACACCATCCAAATCGGTGATACCCTCAACATGGGTCAGGTTAAAAGTACCCTGAACCGACGAGAATGCATGAAGACGTTGATGAAAGTGGAGGAAGCGAAAGTAGTATGTCAGGATCGAGCAAAGTGGCGGTCTATACTCTATAGTCTCTGCCTACCCCTATGGGATACAGGCGTGACGATTATGTATGTATGTACATCAGTGTTTGAAGCCGCCTGCATCCAGCGACTTCCTGCAACCTTCATTAGGTCATCGACCTATTTTAATTTATGTAAATTAGATTGTATTGGAAATATGTTTTGATTGCCAAAAATAAACCCACAAAACATTAGTATTCATACTATGATCAAGGTCTTAGTTGTTCTACCACTTCTATAAAATATAGGGTATATCAAGACTGCTACCGAAAACGAAGCCGGGTGGTAGTCTAAGCGACTTCAGACACAATGCAACAGAAAAAGTTAAAAAAAAGCGACCACTTTTTTTTGTTATTTTTTTCCTATGGCCATATTTGGGTGGTAAATACATTTTTTTCCTAAAATAATAGTGTATACCCTTTTATATATAAATACTCTAAGGTATAAACGAGTTTAAATTATTATTTTAGCAAAAACTATGGATTTACCACCCAAAAATGACGATATTTAAAAAATCATAAAAAAATAATTGTCGCGTTTCTTTGCGAACTTTTTAGTTACATTGTGTTTGTAGTCACTAACGCCCGAATACTGGAACGCCATTCAAATAATAAGTTGCTCTTAACAGCGCACGGCCCACTTAGCCAGTACATTTAAGCGGGATTAACGTAGTTAAGCACAACTTATATTTAAGTTGCGTTCCAGTATTCGGGCGTAAAACTACCACCCGGCTTCGTTTTCGGTAGCAGTCTTGAGATACCCAGTATATAATCTACACAGTCTTCGTCACCCTTATTTTACAATTATTAAATTAAAAAGTTAATTTAAATAGTTAATCTGTATTCAAAAAAATCTGTATGTGTATCTGTAAATCTAAGAAACCATTAAATATACACTAGATTATAAGTAGTGGCCTAAAAAACGGCAAGAGAAATAAGAGCACAAATAAGCATGTGCTCTTATTTGATTTTAGTATGGTACAAAACATAATAAATCTTAATTTAAAGGAATATGGTTTATTGTTACCTGAAGTAGATTATAATTCAAGACTTTTTGCTACATCTAGTATATATTTGATCGAAGTACATAATATTTAAAGCTGAAAAGTTAATTTTGTGTTCCCGGAAATGAGAAAGTAATTCAAACACGTATATTTCACGTTTTACAACCGGCGCGGCGTCTTACCAACTGCGCCACGGACGCTGTCAAATATACAACAATGTTAAAAAATTGTACCTAGGATTTGATTTTCAAAACTAGGCTTCAGATAGATCTAAAAATAAGTAGGTGTAAAGCTTTTTCTCACCGAGAATCGAACTTCGCAATGTCACACTTGTATGACGCATAATAACAGTACATGAATGATTAGCATTACTCAAATCCATTGAAATTTTTTATACTCAATTCAAATTCAAACAAATACTGACCTCGTTGTACATACAAGCTGAAACCAATCTTAAGTATATAGGAATAAGGTTTAAAACACCTTGAAGATTGTAAGCAAGTCACAATATTTGAAATGTATGGAAACGGTATTTTTAGTACAAATCTTATTTGCTCTAATTTATGAATTACAAGTAGTTTTAAAATTACGTAAATACATACACCCAAATGTGTTTGGTCTCACTTAATCTCGACCCTTTATTAACAATTATTTTTGTTTTTTTTTTTATGAATCACAAACTAACTTTCTGGCCTAAACACTGCTTATAAACCTTTCCATTCCATCAATCTATTTATTAAAAAAAATGTGTGTATATGACGTATGTTTTTTTTATTGCATTGAATGGCGAGATGAGCATGCCGTTCGCCTGATGGTAAGCGATACGACCGCTCATGAACAGTAGCAAAATCAAACACCTGGAATCACAAATCAATGCTTAGCATTTCACTGCGCTCGCCATCCTGAGACGTAAGATGTTAAGTCTCAATATGTCCAGTAGTTACTCTGGCTACAATGTCCTTCAATCCGAAACACGACAGTGAATTTAAACAGCTGTTTGGCGGGAGAAATAGACATTGCGGTGGTACCTACACAGGCAGCCTCTCACATATGAGAGACCTACCACCAGTATTTTTTGAATAGTAACCACATTTAGGTATTGATAACTAGCAGGATAAAATGGGGAAATATTGGGAACTTCCCGTTTGGTTAAACCCCTCTCCTAATAATACACATTGTATATGTGAATACGAGACGAGTGGGTTGTGTTATGTAATAAATAAAATAACCTGTACGTCCCATTGCAGGGCACGGGCCTTCTTTACAATCATTATGATATGTTTTTTCAAGTGAGATTAATTCGGAATAAAAAGCGTTTTACAAAATCAGTGTCGTGTTAAGAACGTTTTCTGGTGTATTTTTTCAGTAGAAAAATATATTGTTGTGAATAAGTGTAGATAGGAAAAAGTGTGTTTTTAACTGTTTCAATATTCGATCAAATATACACTAGATTGTAAGTAACGGCCAAAAACATTAAGAGAAATAAGAGCAGAAATAAGCTTAATTAAAATAAGCAATATAATAATATTGCTTAATTATATTATAATTTAAGACTTTTTGCTACATCTCGTAGTTTGAAATTCAAATGTATAAGTGTAAGCAACTTCGGCCACATTGGGCGTGTGATTTTGTTTCGGACCCTGTATCTAGTTTATATTTGATCAAAGGTTTTAAATGACTAAAATACAGTATGGATGGAAACAATATCGTATAATAATGAAGTAACAAGGAAAAAGTGGTTTAAAAATATACGATTGTAACTATAGCTAAAAATATGGAAACTGATGTGATATTAGTCATTTGTGGTGCATTTTCTATGCGTATGTAGTTTAATTAATTTGGCTTATTTAAACTGGTTTAATACTGTCATTTAACGCGGCGTTTTTTTACCCGTCCGTCAATTGAGAGCGGTTTTTTTATTGCTAAATATTGGATATTTTAGTGATTAAATAAGTAGTGTTTTCAAAATGGAAGAAGAACTGATGGACCAATTTTTAGATGAGTTAAAAGTGACGTTGGATTTGATAAGTGATGACAAAAAAATTGCGGAAAATATTAAAGGGAAGGTTAATTCAAGGATAAAAGGATTTGCTTTGAAGTTTAGAAGGTTGAAGGCGCGGTTAAAGGTATTTATTTTATTTTTAATATATAGTAGGAGTTTAAATAGATAAATTCCTGACTCCGGGCTGATAATGAAAAAAATCCAATTCAACTCCAATCCAACCGTTTTCCCAAATGGAATTCGAACCCTAGACCTCAGCTTTGTTACCATATCGTAGAAGTAGTAATTTATAAACTATTATGTATTTATGTATTATTGTGGGGATTATTATTACTTAGATCATTTATAGCTTCAAAGATTAGAGAATATGAAAATGAAAATTTTACTAAATGACATCACATTTCAAATAGGTTTTTTACCAATACCCTAATACACTATTCTATCCTTTTTCCCTCACTTATAAATAAACTTAAATCCTGATTCACAATGTTAGCTCTTTGTGCATTAGGTCATTCACTTTAGGTGACTGTCGGGCCGCCATAATTATCTCACGCCGTCCTTAGTCATTGATCGTCCAGCCTTTTATTATGTCGATTGAATTTAAGGAGTGTTATAAATTCTATAAGTGCGTGGTGGCTTGTTGGTAAACGGACTAGACGCGGCTGCCCACATGTTCACAGTGGTCGCGGGTTCGAATCCCAGGGCACACCTCTGACTTTTCGGAGTCATGTGTGTATTGATAGTCAATCACCACGCACTAAAACGTTGAAGGAAAACATTGTGAGGAAACCTGCATAATTAAACTCCTGAAAAGTAGAAGTAACTGAAATATTTTTTAATTGGAGTGTGATTACTGATATCTGTTATCATTATCGGATGATAAGCCGATGTGAATGACACTAATTGAGACCACAGATTGTCCTATTTAATGCAGTTTAGTGGCTCAATTTGGTGAGTAAACAAACAATTGTTAATTTAGAGTTTGGAGAAACCGATAAGATTCTAACGGAATTTGCCACAGAAGATGAGACTGTAAAGTTAAAGAGTTTGAGTATAAAATTGATTGAAGTATTTTATTTTATCATGATATACATAGACGTTATCTTGTAAAATGTAATGTGTATTGAAAAGTATATTTGATGAAGAAAACACAATGCAACTGATTGAAGCACAGTGAAATGTAAACATATTATCTAACAAAGAATGATAATCCACTCAATTGGACTCAACACATCTATAATCCAAGCGGATGCTCATGAAATGAAAATAATTTATTGAATTCATTAAGATGTTTTTCATTTAGATTCAGTATTTTTTTTATCAACCACCCGGTTCGGAAAGCAGTTTTCACTAGAGAAGAACGGGCAAGAAACTCTAGTGTTGCTCTTTTGAAAACCAGTTTACAATTTAGTGATTATTACAAAAGTTACAAGTTTAATCAGAGCAGTTTATTAATAATTTGTTATAACATTTTAAATACGAAAGTTTACTTTATATCATATAAAGCTGAGTGAAGGGAAATCGAACGAAGAATTAGCATCCTCTGGGATATTATGGTTGAGCAGTGATCACTTACCTAACATCAGCATGGGTGTAGCCAGCCATGGGCACAGGGTGGGGCAGCAGTCTTAAATAATATGGGACTAGCAAAATATACCCGTGGTCTTACCTGGGTTAATTTTTTTATACAAAAGATTACATACACTCTATGGCACTCTGTATCTGTATTTATAGTTCGAATTATACAAAACACTTTTTTATTGTTCACCTACCTACCTTTACATCATCTATTCAAAAATGTCTCTAACTTCAGCCAATTACGCTCTGGGCGTAAGTCAATTTGTTTATCAGTCAATTTATAGGTCTATATCCACCTATAGATAGTACTTTACCAATTTTTTTATATTTAGGGTTAGGGTTTGGTAAGGCACCTAGCTTTAGGTCAGAGTCAGGGCAAAGCCTCACTCTGCCCCACCGTAGCTAAACCTATGCTATCAGATGACCTGTCTACTCGTATGCAATAAAAAATAATATAGATTTCCAGATTGCTAATATGTCTATAAAACGTCTGCAACTGGATACAAGTTAATTGCAATTTGCAATAATACACAGGATACCGAAACGAGGCAAAGCCGGACCTATGAAGGCAAACTCTTTAAATGTATTATCTTCACGTGGGTAGCAAGGAAAAATGTTTAATATTATCCTTATATTTTATTTATGTACGGTAAATAATATGAAAATCCAATGATAACAGTACCGAAACAATGCTAGATATGTTTTTGCCTTGTGTGATCGGGAGAGGAGAGGAAAGAAAAAAAGATAGTGATTTACTGGTGGTAGGTCTCTCATATGTGAGAGGCCGCCTGGGTAGCTACTAGGTACCATCGCAATGTCTGTTTCTCCAGTTAAACAGCAGTGTGAATAAAATGTGTTTCGGTGTGAAGGACATTGTAGCCAGAGTAACTACTGGACATACTGAGACTTAACAACTTATGTATGTCTCAGGATGGCGAGCGCAGTGTAATGCCACGCATTGCTTTGTAATTCAAGGTTTGTCCACTGTTCATGAGCCGTCGTATCGCTTATCATCAGGTGAAGGGCACGCTCGGCTCGCCATTCATGGCAATAAAAATAATATGGGAAGAGGAAAACGGTATTGTGCATCCGGCTATATCACTCACCGAACAAAACGCGACAGCAAAGTTGTCGCTTCATTTCGATTTCCTGTGAGACAGTGGCACCTCTCCGGATGAACCTGTCTGTCCTGATTCATGCTGAGACATGAATTTCTATGGTATGTAAAGTCCTCCCGCATTAGGCCAGCGTGGTGGACTGTCTAACCCCTCTCAATCGTACTCTCGATTGTAGAGGAGGCCCGTGCCCTGCAGTAGGACTTAAATGAGCTGATAAAGATAGATAAAGCCTATATCCTTCCTGGATAAATGGGCTATCTAACACCAAAAGACTTTTTTAATTGGATCCAGTAGTTCCTGAGATGCGTTCAAACAAACAAGCTCTTCAGGCTTCAGCTTAATGGATTAGTATGGACGGAAATTTCCATCGATATAGGTTTTCACCTAGTAACATATTATACTTTTGAAATCCCAACGTATTTGCAGCTAAAAAAGCCCGGCCAAGCAAGACCATAAAAAACCCGTTCCTTTGAAGTTGCACGTTGGATAATATTATTACATTAATATAACTTGTTTTACCGGGTTTTTGTGAGTAAAGTCTATTAACTTATCAAAAAAATATTTTGGTTAAATAGTGTTTTCCTGATGGTAAGATACCTCTATAAGTGGCGCAGTATGCTTGACCTCGAATTATTTCCTTTTTATTTTGGTTTTGGGTCCATTGATTTAAAGTAAGGATAGGCCCTTCAGTACATTTGAATTTTCAAAAAGATGACCTAAAACCGCGCTACAATAAATATGAAATTGAATTATTTTAATAGATTTTGTCTAAACGATGATATCAAATATTGTCTTCATTTTTATTAAATTCTGTCACAATGCGAACAAGTATTTTCAAAATTGTTGCTATTGGATTCGAATATCCTGATATATGACAATCTCCGTGGCGTAGGTTAGAAAAGAAAAGGTTGTGAAGAGAAACCGCGACTTCGATCCCCGTAGCGAGAATATCTGTTCTATCCTCCAGCCTCCGTGGCGAAACGAGAGGCCGCGGGTTCGATCCCCGCACCGAGACAAATATTTGTGTGAACCACAGGTATTTCTTTCGGGGCTGGGTGTTTGTGAGACCGAAAAGTCTCTCGTAGTTCCTGATATATGACAAGACTCGATCTTAGTGTGGGGTCAGGACTATGTATATCTATGTATTGTGACTATTGGCTGTATTTATTTATTGATCCGCAAGCATTTGTATCAAGTCTGGGTGTTTGTGACAAAGTCGAGTTATTCGAACATTTTGTGGCGTACTTAGGGATTTTCGTATAGTTTTACGTACGACTTCAAAACATACGAAGAGTATTCAAAGAGTAGAGTATTCATAGAGAAAGGATTATGTGTATGTTGGTCGTATATATTCAGTTGCGTTGTAAATATTGTTTTTCCGTCACGCTTCGAAAGGCGTGTAAGAAGCAAATTTTCCGGTTGCTCCCATAGTACTTTCACTTACACACGCGATCTTTGGCGTTGTTGTAACAGAGTAAACAATATATTCAATTAGATATGTATGAAAACATAGGAAACTTGACTTGAGAAGAGAAGAATTGATAAAAATATAAGAAGTAACGAACCCTGTGACCACGCAAAGTGCAAAGTAATCGAAACATCGCCAAGTGAAAAATGTGAAAATTAAACCAAATTCGCGATAAAATTCGTAAAAATAGCTTTATCTCACGAGACGATTGTTTAATAAAAATAATTTAAATGAAAATAACTACCATCAGGCGAAAGATTGCTTACTACTAAAGAAGATTTACTGGTGGTAGGTCTCTCATATGTGAGAGGCCGCCTGGGTAGGTACCACCGGAATGTCTATTTCTCCAAGCAACAGTGGAAATGCACTGCTGTGTTCCGGTTTGACGGATATTGTAGCTAGAGTAAATACTGGACATATTGAGACTTAACATTTTATCTCTCAGGATGGCGAGCGCAGTGGAATGCCAAGCATTGCTTTGTAATCAATGGCGTTTGGTTTTGCTACTGTCCATGAGCGGTAATCTCGCTTACCATCAGACGAAAGACCGGCTCGTCTCGCCAATAATTGATATAAAAAACATCATCTTAAGAATTTCCAAGTTCGAACAATTTAAATCAGATCAAGAAAATGCTTCGCCAACGCATCACAATGCAACTTCCTCCTTACTCACCCTGTGACGTCACGGTACAGGGGGGAGAGGGGGTGGTCTACCACATACATTATGATTCATAATAAAGAATGATAACAAAGAATTGCAAGATAAACCGACCCGGTGACCTGGGTCTATTGTTTTGTGTGAAACGTAATAAAAATGTTATTGCAGTATATTATACAATTGTGTGGAATTAAGTCGAGTTTACGTGTATTTTGATGATGTGATTATATGGCCTAATTTAAAAAAAAATATATTTATTGAAATAAAACTATCAGTTAAGGATTTGATCGCGAATTTGGTTTGATTTTTATTATTTTTAATTTCTCGACGTTTTAGTTACATCTTTCGTGGTCACGGGGTGAACCGATTTTTAGGTTTGAGAGACTCCCACCCTCACACCCACCACTGCAACTCCTGCCAGCCAGGATCAACAGTGGCACGCAAAGAATTGACACCTTCAATTACAAAGTAATGCTTAGCATTCCTCTGCACTTGCCATCCTGAGACAAAAGGTGTAAAGTCTCAATATGTCCAGTAGTTATTCTGGCTACAATGTCCTTCAATGCGAAACAGTGCATCTAAACTGCTGTTTGGCGGGAGAAATAGACTTTGCGGTAGTACCCACCCAGGCAGCCTCTCACATATGAGAGACCTACCAGTGAATAATAGATTACAAAACATCCATTAAAATCCAGTTAAAGTCTGAAATTGCTTCCTACATTTCCGACACGCATATTAGGTTAGTATGGATATAACTGATCTAATTTTAACTTCTCTTTGTGCGTTATGCGCTGGCACACATGCTGCTCGTCATTTGTTTATTTTGAATGCACAGCTGGCCCTTCGTGCATTTTTGTAGGGTCTGGTTTGTATGAATCTTTATACATTTGTATAACATATACACTTCTCATCAGAAATATTGAAACACCTTGCAAGTTTGTTTTTGTAAGGATTATCCACAGGATTATCAGAGAAATGTGTATATCACTACATAGTATAAAACAAAGTCGCTTTCTCTGTCCCTATGTCACTATGTCCCTTTGTATGCTTAAACCTTTAAAACTACGCAACGGATTTTGATGCGGTTTTTTTAGTAGATGGAGGGATTCAAGAGGAAGGTTTATATGTATAATACGTACATATTATTGTACAGAAATCTATTTGTACCCGGGCGAAGCTGGACCGGGCCGCTAGTTTAGGTATATATCGCATCTTTAGAATTAGAGTGACTTAATAAAAAAAAATAGATTTTGGCTTTTAATCATAATATTTTGGCTAAAAATGACCTATCGACCCCTTATTAAAGAAAGACCTATTGACGTATGAAAGGCAGAAAGATGTATAAATCGGTCTTCTAGATGTAACTTCCATAAGTACAAAATTTCTTATATTGCAAATCTTTAATTACCGTTTCCCAAAAAATAAGAGCTTTTAGTTAGGGGTCTGTCATTCCAAAGGTGCGATACGTCAAATGTCGTTTTATAGTAGATAATATAAGTGAAAAATGGAAGTGTTTTGATTTTTCTGATGAGGTATATTAATGAAAAGTATACATATAATGACCGCCTCAGCGCAATTGGTTGGATGCCGGCTGTGAATCGAAGCCGTGGTTTCGATCCCCTAACCGAGGCAATTCGGATCTGAGTGTTGGTGGAACCTAAAAGTCTCTAGAATTTTCTGATAAACAACATAAGACTCGATCTCAGTGTGGGGTTAGGACTATGTGTGTTACTGTTGGGTGTATTTATTTAAACCGAACACCTGATTGTAAAAAAACAATTTCTTTCAAACCGGAACACAACAGTGCATTTACACTACTGTATAACGGGTGAAATGTATTGATACAGATTACCAACACTTACGTAATTATCTCCCAGACAAAACAGTTCCGTGAAGATAATTTTCTATTTATGCAAATACGACATTTGATAAAATAAGGAAATATTGAACACATGACTTTGATTACATTTACATAAGATAATGGGTTCAGGGTCCATATAACCTCAGATTGTAGTGTCATTTAACGATCTGATGTCCAATGAGGGATCTAGAATTAGGGTCTGGGCGATTCGGCTTGGGAATATCTTTCGGTTAGATAATTTTCGGATTAGTTAAATAATGAATGCGCAGTCAGGCGATTCGGCTTTGGAATATCTTTCGGTTAGATAATTTTTGGATGATATGGCCTAATCACTCTCAATGGTATTTTCGACTAGAGCAGGCCCGTGCCCTGCAGTGGGACGTATATGGGCTGATACAGACAACTTCGGATTAGTTAAATAAATAAATGCACCAGACAGTCACACCACAACTAAGACCGAGTCTGGTGTGATGAGAAACTATGAGACTTTTCAGTCTCGCAAACACCCAGATACTAAACGATTACTTGTGGACCACACAAATATTTATCTCGGTGCGGGGATTGAACCCGCGGCCTCACGTTTCACAGCCGGTCTAATCAACTGCGCCACGGAGGCTCCCGAAATAAGGTTTAAAACTGTCTTTGATTGAAGTAATTTGTGTCGATATTTAAAGTTTTTATTAGGATGAAATCGATAAGAAAGAAAAACAAATGGATGGTGGAAAAAAAAAACAAATAACTTTGTTTTGATATAACTACACTAGTAGTTTAATCTAGAACTGATTTTCTGTAATGTCATCATTATCTATACTAATATTATAAAGCTGCAGAGTTTGTTTGTTTGAATGCGCTAATCTCTGGAACTACTGGTCCGATTTAGATGATTCTTTCAGTGTTGGGTAGTCCATTTATCGAGGAAGGCTATAGGCTATATATCATCACGCTATGACCTATAGGAGGAAAGCAGTAGTGATATTTCTAGCAAATACGAGGAAATTTTGTTCGTTTTTCGTAGTCCGATTGGTCGATATTCTAAACTGATAGTCAGAATTAAACATTTTGACCGCCATTTTAAAACGTGTATGCACCCGGGCGGAGCCGGGCCCGACCGCCAGTGTGTAGATATAACTTAACTGCATGACACAAATGTTCGGACGCCATACGTAAAACTTCACTAATGTGTCTAGATACTCCACAAAATGTTGGATTCCTATATCGTACGACGTAACCAAAGACTTAGTTTGAAGCAAATTGTATTTATTATAGGGAATAATACCGCAATGTCTATATTTCCAAACAGCAGTGTAAATGCATTGTTGTGTTCCGGTTTGAAGGACATTGTAGTCAAAGTACTGGACATATTGAGACTTAACATCTTATGTCTCAGGATGGCGAGCGTAGTTGAATGCCTAGCATTGCTACTGTCTATAGGCGGTCGTATCGCTTACCATCAAGCGAACGGCATGCTTTTTTTGCCATTCATAGTAACAAAAAACACTTTTTTATTTAGACAGCAATTCGAACTGCATTGTAATATTTTTGAATAATCGCATTTATCTGAAGCGGGAATCGAAGCCGTGGTCTTAAGTTTCACAGCCAGTGTCTAACCATCGGCGCTACAGACACAGTCCAAAAATCGATCATTTAAAACAGAGCAAACAAAAATACACACTTTCTACTATCAATATTCATACGCGAAATATATTGAAAGTCTCAATATCGGTCATTGACACAGAGACGCATGGCGCCGACGTTTAAAAATAAATAGTGTCGTTTGTATAGTTGCTCGTACGTGCTTTTCACAATTGTGATACGGACATAAGCTCACGCCTTTATCCCAGAAGGGGTAGGAAGAGATGCACCCGGGTCACCCACGTTTTCGTCTTGTATTTTCGGCGAGCTTATTACTGGACAGTGCCGTGACAGTTCCGGACTGCGCAGTGGAATGACAAGCATTGCTTTGTAATTCAAGGTGGTGTTTGGTTTTGCTACTATTCATGAGCGGTCGTATTGCTTACCATCAGGTGAACGGCAAGCTCGTCTCGCCATTCATTGCAATAAAAAAAAAGGAAAAAAAGACCTTATCGCCATATCGGGCATAAATTCCTGACTCCTGACTTCCTGAATTGTGTAAACAGAGGTTGTATACCACGTGTGTTGACTTGTGATAAAAGCTATTTAATTGCCTACATGACCAGTAAATGGATTTCTTTTCTAAATTACGGCCTCGGTATTTATTTTTCAATTTCTCTTTAATAAATATATATTTCATGCCTCATCATACGTTATAATTATTTAGTCTCTAATCAGAAAGATAATCATTACCTCTTCTTTATCTTCATTGAGAATTTATAAATTTTAATAGCGTCTTCACTGTATGGTGTGGACGAAATTGTTTGGATAATACCGAATTCTAATACATTGACATTTAATTCGAGAATTAATTATTCTCTTTCGGTTTTGTATCGAATACATTGCTAAAATTTGAGCATTGAAATTCGGTTTCGATAGTTGAAATTGTATCGTACAGACCCTATCAGTCTAAATATAGGCCTGAGAAATATTTTGAAACCTTGACTTAGATTTCGGTTTAATTGATTTAAAACCGGGTCTTTGTAGATATGCTCGGATGGGTTGTTAGTAAATAAATTATGATATATGGATAATAGATATATTTGTTAGTCGTATTGGAGCCTACAAAATAACTGGATATATTGAAATAAAACTAATTATAGGAATTTTTAACCAACTTTTAAAAAGGAGGAGGTTGTCAATTCATCCAATGTTTTTTATGTGTGTACAACCATTGTTTGTGTTTTTTTTTTGAATATGACAACTTTTCTAAGACTATAGTCTATAACTTACGTAGTTCTGACGGAATGGAGTGTTAATCGCTCATAAAGTTATTGTTACAATAACTACCCTCATTTTGTGAGTTTTACACTCTGTATGTAGAAAGTATAATAATACACCCGACAGTCACATACATAGTCCTAACCCCACACTAAGATCGATCGATACAATTATGCCGGCCTGCTAAGATGCCTCTTCACACTACGGCGGAAGGACCCGGGATCATAGGAAGGAGGGAACACGCGTGACGGCAAACAATTCCAAAGCATGACGGTGCAGCACAAATAAGAATTTGCGTACATTTTGGTTGGAGATTGTTTTGAGTTTATTCTTTGAGTATTCCAGTTTTATATTCCAAGTCTTTGAACGTTCGCTAATGGGCTCGGGAATCCCTTGTTGGAAGTCTGCCACGCGGCACAGATCCAAGTATTTCAATCGATTTAGGCGAGAAAGGATTGTAAAAACCTAACAGGAATATACAGGACCTATTTAATAATAAATACACCCAACATACATAGTCCTGACCTCACGCTAAGATCGAGACTAGTGTCGTGTATAGAACAAATTTAATTAGAATATATGCATAATTTCGATTTTATAATTTAGAAAAAAACATTAGAATAGAGACTGTATCAGTCCATATACGTCGCACTGCAGGGCACGGGCCTCCTCTACAATCGAGAGTACGATTAAGAGTGGTTAGGCCATATAGTCCACCACGCTGGCCTAGATGGCGGACTTTACATACCATAGAAATTCTTTCGGTCTCATAAAAACTGCCCCGAAATATTAGTGACAAACCAATGGCTAGGTACTTTGATTAAATCCGGGGCTAATGATTTTTAATTTCGTATTAAGAGCGTATACACCTTGCGCGCAAAGTCAACTATAGGTATTTCTTCGTTAATTTCACGCACACATAAGCGACCAAAGCTGTGTGCGTAGAGCTGCCGCGTCGGCTCGCTATACAATCGGCTCAAACAACTTTGATCAGTGTGCTTCAAATATTCAATTGAAATGTAACTGTAATATAATATCATAAAAATATTTTATTTGCATTATAAGTAGACAAATATTACTGTGCAAGCAAAGAATAATACAAATTTTGGATACTAATCATATTTTCGTTATTATTACATTGTTAAGTTGCATTCAAATTAGTGTTCAATAAGTAGACACTACGAACGTTTTATTAATCATTTCGTGTTCGAACACATAAATAGTGTTAGGGGTCTTACAACCCCTTACAATTACGAAATATATTTAATTTTATATTACAATACATAACATAACTTAGCCTCGGAATTACGTCCCATTATATTACCTGAAATATAATTTATACTCACTACAAAATCATTGTAGGTAATAAAAATAATTAAATATTTTACTACCAAAGTACTAAGATGTGGTAATCGCATTCCGCGCGTGGCTATTTTTACTACGCGCGGCATAATCGACTGCAGCCAGGCCGGAGCGACGAGCGATACGTCCTCCCTCTAGAAGGCCTTGCGGCGGTCTGATTTGATCCACGTCGGACAGCGTGTTTTATAGTGGTTTTTAAAATATTTGTAGAAAACATGAAAACTAATTTTGTTGAAATATAAAAATGGTAATTTATTGATAAGATGTTCTTCTATTATAATATGCAATTGTTATAAAAAATTATGTACGATAAGTTGATGAAAAAAAATATGTTCTTGACGAGAGTTTCTGAATAATTTCGCATTGTTTAAATTTTTATTTTTCAGGAACTAAACACAAAAAGATTATTTTTCTCAGCAAAATCCCTCCATAAGGGTCTTATTAGTCTGATAATATTTTTATTTTCATCTTATATTTAGTGGTTTCGGATATCTTAAGCTTCTAAATTGCCATTTAAAGCCTAAATAACGAAACTTGTGTTCAGTAATCCGTATAGTACTCACAAATTATCCATCAATCTATAATGTTTTCCACCAAAATCCCTAGATGACAACCTTTTCTAAAATTAGTAATAATTATTTTTCCTTCAAATTGTTTATTGGTGGCTATTAACTCATTTGAAAAGTCCTGTTTTTAAGCCAATAAGCGCGTGCAGGGTATAAACGCTCTTAATTTAGTCCAGTTAATGAATAGTCAATCGTCAACTAAAACAACAAACAAATAAAACAACTTCACACAAACGGTGAAGGAAAACATCGTGAGGAAACCTGCATACCACTGTAAAAATTTCTACATGTGAAATTCGTTTGGCAATAAGCCAGAAAATGGTCTTAGCCCTCTCAATTGTGCTCTCGATTGTAGAGGATTGTCGTGCTCAGCATTTGGCGTATATCTATACTAATATACAACAGCTGAAGAGTTTGTTTGTACGCGTTAATCTCAGGAAACAAATTAAAAAAATATTTTAGTGCGAAGCCACCACGATCATTTCTTAATAGCTGATCGTGTGATCTCTATTTCAGAGGCATGCGCAGACAAACTATCAGCTTTTATAAAATGACGAGTCTGGCGGCTACGGGCTCTTGGTTTATTACTGTGGGAATAGTTCCGTCTCAGTTCAAATCAAACAAAGATCTTTTAGTATTATCTTCTTATAAATTCGTCTTAATTTCGTCATCACTTCAGTCGTCCGTCACGTATTCCATCGTCTTCCAGACTGTTCTCTCTATTCCGTCCTTCCGTACCCGAACATCTTAATCATTCATACTCTAACTCTTTCAATCATTTGTCATCTCTTTCACACAAACTACGTTCCATATCAATCATTCATCTAACGTTTCATTCTACTCATCTTTCTACATAACATTTAAATCCTACATTACTAAACAAAGAGCAGTACTGTCGATATGCATTACGTAAATGTCGGTATGTCATCGTTTATACGGTTTCCCTCTTAACTATTTGTTACGTTAGCACTGCTTTCATGGTTAATATAATGCTGATTTTCTCTATTCTCCCTCCAAACAGCAGCGTAAATACTCTCTTATGTTTCGTATTAAAAGACATTGTAGCCAGAGTAACTATTGGATGTATTGAGACTTAACATCTTATGTCTCAGGAGTGCAGTGGAATCACAACAACAGTTTGGTTTTGCTGCTGTCCATGAGTGGTCACTTTAGCCTACCCCTTCTGGAAAAAGGCGTGAGTTCATTTTACACTATGACTTACGAAAAACATACTTAATTTCCTAAACTTAGATTTAATCCTAGTATCTCCAGTCCAATCCAACTTATAACCAAAAGTACGTGAAAGCATGATTTTTAAATCAAAAACAACATTTCCTAACCTCGGAATTGAACCCCAATACCTCACATACAACCCACCTTGTCACACACGCGAAACAAGTCTAAAGTGTGAACATGCAGATATTTATCAAAGTAGGTCATTGTACAGCTATGTCGTTTGTAATATGTCGTGTCGCATTGTATCACCTGCAGTCAGTGAAAGCCTAATGATCAAGTGACCATTATGATTTCTTAGAATTACGCGAATGTTACACATTCAAATAAAATTATTATTATAATTTAATAAATGTAAAATAAGGGTTGTTAAATTGTAAGTCACTGAGCGGATGACAAATACCTCAGTCCGCCCCGTGACCACGAAAGCTGTAAAGTAATGGAAACGTCGGGAAGTTTAAAATGTCAAAAATTAAATCAAATCCGTAAATAATAGTTTTATTTCATCAAGTGACTATTGCTTGAAACTCTGCCTAATTATTTTCCCACTTCAATCGTCTAAACTTAAGAAAGTGGTACGTCACGCTATGCCTATGCGTAGTGGCCTCAAGACACAAGACTCGATCTTAGTGTGGGGTCAGGACTATTTGTGTGACTCTTGGGTGTTATGTATACATACATAAACTGACGCTCTTTTCCAAGGGGAGGCAGAGTTGCCTGGATACATTTCGCCTTGTAAGTTCAGCCCCATGATGTGATAATGTTATTTATCACTACATAGTATAAAACAAAGTCGCTTTCTCTGTCCCCAATCCCCATATCCCTTTGTATGCTTAAATCTTTAAAACTACGCAACGGATTTTGATGTGGTTTTTTTAATACAGTGATTCAAGAGGAAGGTTTATGTGTATAATACGTGCATATTATTGTACAGAAATTTATTTGTACCCGGGTGAAGGTGGACCGGGCCGCTAGTTTAATTATAAAGCAATAAACCGTTGCCTACCGGACCTTTCGTTCTTTATCCCTACTAATGTCACACCTTCCCCAAGAAGAAATAGCCTATAAGAATCCAATGAGATGAAAGCTTGTATTAACTTTCCATTTTCAAGGGCACTCCGCAGTGTTAACAGATTGTGATGCAATCAACGAACGAGCGAGGTCGTCGCATCCGCTACTCCACTTGTTCTAGTTAAATGTCTTTGATAATGACAACCTCCGTGGCGCAGTTGGTTAGACGCCGATGAAATTTGAGGTTATGAACTACGAAGTATTTTTAGCAGTACGTGTGTTTCGGTTTGGGTGTTGTCACCGTAAACTCTCTTGTAGTTTCTGATGCATGAAACAAGACTCGATCTTATTGTGGGGTCGGGACTGTGTTTCTTGAATGACTGTTGATTTCCTATGTAAATGAATATTCCGCCTGTGCCCCAAAAGGGTTGGCAGGAGCGCTATGATAACGATTCACATTGTGCAAATATATTTCTGGCCAAAATATTCCAGCATTCTGGAAGGCTAGTTTAAAAGAGATGCAAGATAATCTAGCGTGAGAGTAAAAGAGACAGCGACAGCGGTACGGTACCGCTGCGTCTTTCAAATATACAGTGTCCCTTCTATAATAATTATCACATTGTGTAAAAAGTATGTCTAGGTCTTAGAATGTAGAAATGTCTTCGCGGTCTGATGGACATTATGGTAACTGTTACCGCATATACCGGGTATATCAAGACTGCTACCGAAACCGAAGCCGGGTGGTAGTTTAAGCGACTTCAGACACAATGCAACAGAAAATTTAAAAAAGCGACGATTTTTTATTGTTATTTTTTATATGGTCGTATTTGGGTAGTAAATACATATTTTTTTTCCTAAAATAATAATGTATACCCTTTTATTTATAAAGACTCTTAGATATAATAGAGTTTAAATTATTATTTTAGCAAAAACTATGGATTTACCACCCAAAAATGACGATATTTAAAAAATCATAAAAAATAATTGTCGCGTTTCTTTGCGAAATTTTTAGTTGCATTGTGTTTGTAGTCACTAAAACTACCACCCGGCTTCGTTTTCGGTAATAGTCTTGAGATACCCGGTATATTTAATTATTTATTCTTAACTGTACAGAAAAAGGAAAAATATTTAATGATATTACAAATGACATGAAGTGCGATTTATAAAAAATTCTATGGTATGTAAGTCCGCCAACCCGCACTAGGCCAGCGTGGTGGTTAGGCCATATAGCCTAACCACGCCTAATTGTCGCGTTTCTTTGCGAATTTTTTAGTTGCATTGTATTAATTGTAGTCACTAAAACTACCACCCGGCTTCGTTTTCGGTAGCTGTCTTGATATACCCAGTATGTATCTACCGTTTCAGAAGAATGGTAGGTGGTTATATGATTGTATTACTATTGGTGGTAGGTCTCTCATATGTGAGAAGTCACCTGGGTAGGTACCACCGCAATGTCTATTTCTCCCGCCAAACAGCATTTTAAATGCACTGTTGTGTTTCGTTTGAAGGATATTGTAGCCAGAATATCGGCTGGATTTATGGGGACACAACATCTTATGTCTCAGGATGGCGAGCGTAGTGGAATGCCAAGCATTGCTTTGTAATTCATTCTGCTACTTTTGCTACTGTCCATGAGCGGTCTTATTTATCAGGCGAATGGCATACTCGTATCGCCATTTATTGCTATGAAAAAATGTAATATACCAAGAGACTGTCAATATCTTTCTGTTGCTTTATAACTTCAAACTATGGTTTTCTGTGATACAGTAGTATCTTGATCGAGTTTATATTTTATTTAATCTTTGACGAGCAAGAATACCACTTTTCAAGCTATATTCATTTATGTGTATCTCTCGGCTTTGCCCGCGTGAAAGAGTTTCCGGGATATAAATCCCGCTATTTTTTTCTCCGGGATAAGAAGTACTCTATAGTCTTCTTCGATAAATATACTATCCAATGCTATAATAATTTTTCGATTTGAACCAATAGTTCCTGAGATTAGCGCGTACAAATAAACTCTTCAGCTTATAATATTGTTAGCGTTTTAAAATACTTCGGTTGAATCTCGTTAATATTATTTCATATTATCATATTACTCAATATGACCCTGTTACTTATATATCATTTAATTAAAAACCAGTTGTTTTATATAATTAATTTGTGTTATGTAATTATTAATATGGCGAAACTGTAGTGTGATTTTTATAAGCAATAAATTGTAGAAATTTTATTTACATAAATATAAGTAAATAGCATCTAACTGACTGCATCGGTGGCGTAGTTGTATTACGGTTCGGTTACAACGCTGAAGTCTCCAGTTTGTATCCCGTATCGGGCAAAATTATATTGGATTTTTCTATTCATTATCAAAGTCAGGAATTAGTGCCCGATATGGTGATAAGATAGTCAATCACCACGCACTATAACGGTGAAGGAAAATATCGTGAGGAAACCTGCATACCATAGCGATTTGTAAGAATTTCTATGATATGTAAAGTCCTCCTACCCGCACTAGACCAGCGTGGTGGACTATCTAGCCCCTTTCAATCGTACTCTGGATTGTAAAGGAGGCCCGTGCCCTGCAGTAGGACGTATATGGGCTGATTCAGATACAAGTTATGCGCGACAAGCTTTACTCATACTTTTTTAAAATTGCACTGAATGTCGAGACGAGCATGCCGTTCGCCTGATGGTAAGCGATACGACCGCCCATGAACAGTAGCAAAACCAAACAACACCTTGAATTACAAAGCAATGCTTGGCATTCCACTACGCTCGCCATCCTGAGACATGTTAATTCTCAATATGTCCATTAGTCACTCTTGCTACAATTTCCATCAAACCTACACTGCTGTTTGGCGGGAGAAATAGACATTGCGGTGGTCTCAGGCGGCCGCTCACATATGAGAGACCTACCACCAGTAAAAAGTTATACGTTTTAGAAACAGGATATTTCACATAGCGTATAAAAAAGTATCCATATTCGTACATTTCCTTCATACAAGTGTATCCGTGATACTTCCGTATGAAACCCGTAGTTGATAGAAAGTGAATTAACTACTCGTGATTGTAACTAGTTTCATCACGCGATTGTGTGTCATAAACAAATACATCACGCCTTTAGAAGAAGGGGTAGGCAGAGGTGCTAAAGGACACTTATGTTACGCCTTGCGCGTTCCAGCCCACGTTTTTATATCATCATCATCAGCCTATTCGCGTCCACTGCTGGACATAGGTCTCTCCTATGGCACGCCACTTGGATCGATCTTCAGCCCATTGCATCGTCTCCAACCGCTACCAGCCATCTGGATATTCATAGCTTTTATATGCGAAGCGCCATATCAGGCACTGATGAATGGAGACTGTCCCGCCCTCACACCCACCACTGCAACTCCTGTGTCGCAGGATCAACAAGCACGCATTGTAATGACACCGAGCATTGAAGCGAGCCGAGTCTCCGGGAATGTGTGTGTCCGCAGTGGAATTCCAAGCATTGCTTTCTAATACATGGTATTGTTTGGTTATGTTGCTGTCCAGCTCAATAAAAGTATAATCTATTATAGCTTGTTTTAAACGCGAAGGAAGACATTGTGAGGACACCAGCATACCAAAGAGTTTTATAATAAAGTATGTGAAGTTTACCAAGATATTATGTTACTATGGTGGACTAACTAAGCCCAGTAGTGGGACAGATAAAATAAACAGGATTTAAAATGACGATCTATTCTTTCAAAATACTAATTTTGTTTCCGGTACATGCAAATATCGACTCCAAAACTTGTCTAATTTGTTTTTTCTTCATGTGAAAGTCTGCAAACTGTTTATGTACGGTGCAAAACATAAAAAAGCTGTGTTAATGTAACTATTCAAATAAAATTCACGTACAAATGATCTGAATGCAATTAAATTTCTCCTCCGTCGATACAAAGGCACACTTTTTCAAACGAACCATCCAATCAGCTGCACATTGCGATATATCCGGCGTAGGTCATTGTCTCGTATACTTGTCTTTACGACTAGCGACATCTGTTGGTGGTGTTTAGAAACATTGTTGTTAGTTCGGGTTATTGATTAATAGATGGTGGTGTTTTGCTAATGATGTTTTTTTAGTTTAGTGGTTTAAATGGTAGGTCATTTCGTGGGTGGATGAGATTGTGAAAGTTGAGGTCCTTGGTTTTAATCCAAGACTCTTGCCTCGTGATTTTTTTAAGTATTTTTTTTTCATAGTTAATTAATGTTATTGATTTCTTTAGTAAGAAAAAACAATCAGATCGTCAAATCAGAATATAAAAAACAGAAGTCCTGCATACCTGAAACCTAAACAAGTACTTTAAATGTATGTTAAGGGCGATCCGGCATAATTGTGTCGATGAAAACAATTAACTATTTGATTTGTAATGCCTTACTTGTCAAGTTCATTGTAAACCCTTTTATGCATTCATTAAAGTCTAGGTCAGTGTGAAATTATGACCTATAACTTGGTAAAAAACGATTGTGATGTTGTGATAATTGGTATCAAAGAAAAACAATGATGGTAACACTATTAAAAATAATGTTATACTTAGGTGTTTCTATACATTTTCGTAAGTATCTTATTTCCTTGGTGATTTAAAATAAGCAAAGAGATAATGAACACTAATTAATAAAAATAACAAGTATCTAAACATTTCCGTCGTAGTATATCGATTTGCTATATTCATATTAAATTTGATCTTTGTGCCCTCATTAAAAACAGACTCTTTTTTGCCAAGCTATAAGTCCCTTTTAAACAATAAGGCCCGTATTCTGCAGTGGGACGTACATAATTATGTACATATGACCCGTTATATTTATTATTTTTATCTTTCACCTGTCCTTATCTCCTACCTAAAGTTATGGGGTTATCAATTGTTTATTTTGATTACGTGTTGCAATATTTTGTTTATTTTTATATTGATACGAACATTTATATACAAATTTTAATCCCTGTTAGAGCAAAATGAATTTTTTATTGCAATAAATTGCGAGACGAGCATGCCGTTCATCTGATTGTAAGCGATACGACTGCTCATGAACAGTACCAAAATCAAACACCTTGAATTACAAAACAAAGCATGATGTTCCACTGCGCTCGTCATCCTGAGACATAAGATGTTAAGTCTCAAAATGTCCAATAGTTACTCTGGCTACAATGTCTTATAAAGCGAAACACAACAGTGCATTTACACTGCTGTTTGTGCCACGGATAATTCATTCAAAATTCTTGATACCCATATGACTTGTGTCTCGTCTAGTCAGGAGGTTTCTCCATAAAAACGATACGAACTTGGAATGTTCGGATGTTCGACGACCGGAGTAAGATATTCAAATATTTTATTGATACATAAACAAGCTTACAGATAATGTATGTGTACGTTAACAACTGCATTACTTCGGGAGAACCGTGTCGCAGTCATTAGCGCCCACCTCCAGGAGGGGAGACGATCGTATCTCAAAAATATTCAAAACTATAACTAAATAAACTACTACGAATATTTTTAAAACTGGACAGAAATGTTATCTTAATTTTTGCCTATTATTATTATTTTGTTTTTTGAATTTTCATTCGTATAAGATTTCTACTTCTAAAAATCTATACTATTATACTCATCATTTTCTCCGCACTTAGTCTATGGTTGCGATGTACGATAGAGGAATCCAACATTTTGTGGAGTATCTAGGCACATTAGTGAAGTTCGTATTGTTTTTCTAGAGCAACCCCCCAAGACTATGTATGTGACTGTCTCTGGACTAGTATATAGGCAAAATGTGATGATGTATGTCAATTACATAAGAGGTCGTTGAACTGTGCTCGGTTGAAATATGTGGTCATTGCGGTCGGTATCTTATTTCTTTTACAAGTGGGTATACCAGGGTTTGTAAATTAGCATACATAATCGTTCACTGACTACGGGTCTCTACAACCGTGAGATCGATTGGCAAGGCTTAGGCCACATCTAACCATACAAGCCTAGTGCCAGGTGGACTTAACATACCATAGAAATTCTTGTAAAGATCTATGGTTTATAGGCTTCCTCGAGATTTTCCGGTCAAACAAGTGCATGGTTATTAAGTAAAACACACCTGACTTCTAAAAGTCATGACCTTTGATTCGAACCCGCAACCTCCGTTTAGGTTTATACACATTTTTAATATATCGTGTTTTTAAGTCTCTCGTAGTTTCTGATACACGACACAAGACTCGATAGTGTGGGGTCAGGACTGTGTATGTATGTTGGTTGTTATTTATTTATTTTATGGGTGCAGTAAAATTTTCATTACGCAAAGACTATGCAAGTCATCCTAAGGTTAGCGCGGACTTTTTCTAGAAATTCCTGTATGATTTGTCAAAGTTAGTATGACATTTCGCGACAATTTGTCATAGATGTTTCATTTCGTTAGTTATGTTGCGTTATTAAAATATAATTATTTAAAAAGCCAGTATAGTTATTGTTATATAAGGCCAAAATCGTTTTCATCCGTAATGATCATTGGTAATGATAGATTTAATTAATGTTATTAGATAATATTATTTTAAAGCAATTTAGTTCTAAATTTTAAGGTGTCATACTTATTGTGTCAATTTTTCTTTTTCTATTTCTATTTATCTGACTTCTGAAAAAAAAGGAGGTTAATTCCATATACTATAATAGTTAATCTAATGTCGTTATATAGAAATAATTAACAAATTTCATTTCTATTGTCCCCCAGGATCAAACAATTTACGAAATACCAATGAACGCACCGCGATCTACGTCTCCAGACATGACCTCAAGCCGCAAGATAGACTTTGAGAAACTCCGGCAAAACTTCGAAAATGGCTTCCAAAAAGCCGAAAAGCCGCAATCCCAAAAGCCTGAAAAGCCGGTGAAGCAAAAGCCGGTGTTGGCGAAGATAAAAGTGTCTAAATCGACCGAGAATTTACTAGATGGAAAGTTTTTGAAAAAGCCTCAGGATAGGAGATTTTCTACTGAAACCAAGAGGTATAGGAACCGATGTGATACTGGAGCTAGTGTGGGATTTGTGCTGCCCAAAAAGGAGAATCATCAGTTGGATGTGGACAAGGAAAACGTAAGTTTTTTTTTGTTTATGTTAATCACTACTGAATATAACTTATTAGCATATAATTCGCACTTGTATGTATGGAAGTACATAGCACGTGTATTGTGGATATAGAATCTAGAAACAGGTGGATAAATATTATAAATATGAAATCAGTCAGAGGTGACGATCATACCAACATGTGCACCTAAAAGAGGTTCTATTTCTATTTTGTTGGTAGTTTTTTTTCGTGTCTTAATGAGTGGTTTAGTGGACAGGTTTAGAGGATGAAATTTTCGTTACATATGCGGGCGCGTCCTAAAATTTCACTCTCATCATTTTTTCATAACGCGTCTAAAGAAGTATAACTTCAAAAATGTTGCGGTTTTTATCGATATTTTGGGTTGTTCTGTGTCTGTAGTCACTAAAACTACTACTCAGCATTGCTTCTAAATCAATATTATTTAAAAAAAAAAAGATTGGGCTTGCCCTAGTCCATAAACCTAGGCATGCCACTGATCAATACTGTATAGTAACGTTATTGAATGAATATGAAAAATATTTTATTTTAATATGGTGTGTTCAAAAAATATTTAAAGGCAATCCCACTACAGAACTTTTTGCGCAGCTGTATACATCGCACCAAAATTACCGAGAATCGATTTTCTATGGGAATCTAGAACCATCTTATGTTAGAATGCGCTGGAATCCTAGTTTTTTTTTTCAATCTAGATCATCTTTCTTGCCAGTGTGTCATTGTGGGAATTACGTGGAATCATTCATAGAACAATAATCCGTTAGAATATGAATCTTAATTATTTTACAATATGATACAATATTCTTTACCAAGCCTTTATGTATGCAAATGCATGCAAAATTGAACTTTGTAAATGCCAAATAAGGTTTATTTTGTGTTGTATGTAAATTAATTATTAAATATCGAATTGACAATCAACTTTATGAAGTGACATTAAAGGTCAAATTCCCCTGTCAAAGAATTTACAGATTACAAAGTTGACATAGGGGAATTTCCAATTTCCATGCACCGTTGGGCCTAAATTTTATGTCATGTACCTACATACAATTAGTGTATTTTAGTAAATTATAATGTAAGCCTAAACTGTCCTTGATTTCAATTTAATTGGCAATTGTATTGTAGAGATAAATCGACTTATAGAACTAACTTAGAATATGTCTTTGATCTGACGCTGAAAGCGCTATTGTCAAAATAACAACAGCAGTTTTTCTCTCTTCAAATTTTATTTTACCGGACATGTGATTACTATTAAATATCGAGTATAAATGCTTGTTGATTATGTTAATAATACATGCCCCTAACAATTTGCAATAGATATTTTGGCAATAATTTTTAGTTCCAAATTTCGCCACACTCCAATAGTTTTTAGATGATCTATAGTTAGGTGTTTAGATGACGAGTTGTCTTTACACAATTTACGAAATTGTCTGATGCAGTTTCTTATTATAAATCATCTTTTTAACCGACTTCAAAGAAAGAGGAGGTTCTCAATTCGACTGTATTTAAAAAAAAAATATATTCGGTTTTCGGGTCCCTTATATATACCTATATTGAATTAGTTTTCGTGAAATATTGCATAACATCTTAGCTCTAAATTAGACTTTTTACTCAGTAACGAAACAAAATTAAATTACATTTCCACATAATATTGCTATGAACTATATTTAAATTGGAAATAGCTGAAGGAAGTATCGAAACACTTCTATATCCAAAACCACAAACAACAGTTGGTAAATCATAATATCCCTGGGTAAAAGTAAATGCAAATAAAAATATACCTTATCATTAAATAATAGAATTGATATTTCTATGTCCAAACACATGATAAATTGACCGCAATGAGTAATTTGTGTATTACTGTACTTTAGAAAGAGACAGGTAGAGTTTTCATGATTGTTGGAAAGAGATAGGTGAATAAGATGAACTGATTGAGACAGTACAGTCACGTGCATAAGTTTACATCAGTGTCATATATTGTATTTTTATTTCATTTTGAAAATCAATGTATTTTATTGCTCAATGTAGATTATAAGTTGACATAATTGTGCCGACCCGCATAAGGCATTATCTTTTTTGGATATTAAAAATGTGTTTTGGAAAAACCAGTCGATATTTTATTAAAATATAAGCATAAAAACAATAAAAATGGGACAACGCGATCAGGGACCATCCACTGTCCAGAGAATATCGACGTGAAACGACAGTGAGACGTGAGTAAAATTTCTGAAGGTTGAATAGTCGTTTTCCTCTTCTGCTTTTTATTTATTTATTATTACATTCTATTGTACCAAATAAAAACAGAAAATAGTCAAAAAAAAGTTAACCTATATTTATAGTACAATTGGCTGTCTTATCGTTGTCAGCGATATTATCCAGACCTTTTTTTATTAATTCTTTACTGCACACATAAATAAAAAGAAACTTGATGTAAAAAGTTTTTTGTTAACTTCTATTTTCGCCTGATCCAAGTGTTTCATGTAAGTTAATCAACGACAAGGGCGCCATTTTGCTTTGGAAAGAAAAAAAACTTTTTGTAAAAACTGCAAAATAACCAACGCAACGTGTTGGGAACTAGTACTTTCCAGTTAGTCACAATCCGGTTAGGATAAGGAAAATATTGCGGTCAGTGTGAATTGATGGAATTTGCAATTACATAGATTTATTAACAGTAGATTATAATACCCTTTACTCTATAAAAACAATACGAACTTCAAATGTTCGGATGTTCGACGTCCGGAGTAAGATATAAGATATCTCTAAAAATTAATACTATTCTCTATTATACTTATAATTTTCTCCGAACTTAGTCTATGGTTGCGACGTACGATAGAGGAATCCAACATTTTGTGGAGTATCTAGGCACATTAGTGAAGTTTTACGTACGGCGTACGAACATTCCAAGTTTTTGTTTCCCTAAAATGAGTCAGATTTTTTAGAATTTGCGAGTTATTGTATTATTTTCAAAAACATTAAATAGTTTAAGGTTTATTTTCACTACCACATATAAAATAACACTTACTACAACTTACTTGGGCGTTCGACCGAGTGTGGCATCGCGCCCTTCTGGCGAAGCTACCTGCGTATGGAATTCCTGAGGGGCTCTGCAAATGGATCGCCAGCTTTTTGGATGGTCGGAGCATAAAAGTCGTAGTTGACGGCTGTTGCTCCGAGACCAAGACCATTAATGCTGGTGTTCCACAAGGCTCGGTGCTATCGCCGACACTCTTTATCCTGCATATCAATGATATGTTGTCTATTGACGGCATGCATTGTTATGCAGATGATAGTACGAGTGACGCGCGGTACATCGGCCAACGGAGCCACTCTCGGGATTCCATTATGGAAAGACGGTTTCAACTTGTGTCTGAAGTCGAGAGCTCTCTGGGGCGGGCCTCCGAATGGGGTAAATTGAACCTAGTTCAATTTAACCCTTCGAAGACACAAGTTTGCGTGTTCACTGCGAAGAAGGACCCCTTTGTCATGGCGCCGCAATTCCAAGGAGTTACTCTCCAAGGATCCGAGAGTATTGGAATCCTTGGCATCGAAATATCAAGCAAGGTCGACTTTAGGAGTCATTTGGAGGACAAAGCCAAACTGGCGAGCAAAAAGTTGGGAATCCTGAACAGAGCCAAGCGGTACTTTACGTCGGGCCATAGATTGACGCTTTACAAAGCGCAAATCCGGCCCCACGTGGAGTACTGCTCCCACCTCTGGGCAGGTGCCCCAAAATACCAGCTCGACCCACTTGACTCCTTGCAGCGACGAGCTTGTCGAATTGTCAATGATCCCGATCTCACGGACAAATTGGAACCGTTAGGACTGCGGAGAGACTTCGGATCTCTCTGTGTGTTCTATCGTTTGTTCCATGGGGAGTGCTCCGAAGAGTTGTTTGAGATGGTACCACCGTCGCCTATGTACCATCGCACCACACGTTTCCGCAGTAGAGTTCATTCCCACCACCTGGAGGCGTACCGCTCCCGAACGGTACGTTTCCAGCGTTCTTTTCTACCACGTACGTGCAAGCTCTGGAATGAACTCCCTGCATCGGTGTTTCCTCAGCGCTATGACCTGTCCTTCTTCAAACGAGGTTTAAGGAGAGTTCTATCCTTGAGGTAGGCAGCGACTTTGTTGTGCTGGCCCCCTGGCACTACGGAAGTCCATGAGCAGCGGTAGCCGCTTACCATCAGGCGGGCCGCTAGCTCGTCTGCCTACTAGGCAATAAAAAAAAAAAAAAAAAAAAAAAAAACACTGTTGAAATCGATAGATAGTTAGATTTTAAGGAATCAAAGTCAGCATAATCAGATTTTTTGGACTGTGTTCTTGTTTCAACCCCTGCAATAAGCCACCACGCTCGTTATAGGTCAATTGTTACATCAACTAAATTTAAGGTTTCTTAATTCTTCAGTGATTACGCCATGGTTTGCATAACTGGAAAATTTTGATGTCGTTTACCCTATAACGGAAGTTTCGGACCGTAAAGTACTGTAACTGTAGCGAAATTGGTCATTGAACTCATGACGTAGTATGGTTAAATGGGTATTTGTTTTTTGCAATACTTATGGCCATTTAGGGCCTTTACCTGCTATAATGTAGCATATCATAATCGTACTATGAATTTATTAAACAAAAAAAGTTTTTGCAAAAAAGTTTTTTGCTTTTTTGGAATTAGAAATTAGTGCTTTGGGGTTGAACCTTCGAGTTAGAATTTATGAGTCCATTTAACTGCTACTAATCTATCACTTCATAACTGTATCGGTGGCGTAGTTGTATGGTGCGGTTACAAAGCTGAGGTCACGGGTTCGAATCTCGGGTTGCGCAAAGTGATAATGGATTTTTCTATTCATTATCAGCCCGAAGTCAGGTATGTGGTCCCAATATGGCGATAAGCTCGCTTCCTATCATATTTTTGCACGGAACATCAAGGCGAAATGTGGGTGTCCTAGGACCTCTGCCCACCCCTTTTGGGAAAAAGGCGTGAGTTTATACATGTATGTAAAAATTTCTATAGGATGTAAGTCCGCCAAACCGCACTAGGCCAGCGTGGTGGACTATATAGCCTAACCACTCTCAATCGTACTGTCGATTGTAGAGGAGGCCTGTGCCCTGCAGTGGGACGTATGTGAGCTGATAAAGACACAGAGAGACACAAACATTAATTAAGACTTTTTCTATTTTTATTTGCCGTTCGTACTAAGGTACTCTAATGGGTTTTAATTGGATGCAAAACAAAGAATGCTTGGTGCATTGTTTGTGACTTATCTACGTTTTCTAGTTATAAATGCAAGTTTGATCTTACCTTCAGTTTTTATTCTAAGTAGTTATGTATATCTGAACTAGCGATAAGTTAAATGAAGATCGGATTTATAAGTCAGAGGTTTCGGGTTAAAATCCCGTTAAAGTAAAGAGTTTTTTCGAGACTGTCCCGCCCTCACATCCGCCACTGTAACTCCTGTGTCGCAGGATCAACAAGCACGCATTGTAATGACACCGAGCATTGAAGCTCGCCGAGTCTCCGAGAATGTCTAACTTGTCTTTAACTCGCAACGAAATCAATCAGAAAGTTGAATTTATAGGAGTCGAAATATATTATTGTTCACGTAAAGAGTTATTCGTAATAGAAAAGAAAATAATTTATTGAAACCATTAAAATGTTCAACATTGTTTAGATTCAGTTATTTTTTGATCTGCCATCTGGTTCGGAAAGCGGTTTTCACTAGAGAAGAACGGGCAAGAAACTCTAGTGTTAGTCATCAGTTAGTGACCCGGAAAATCACTTGTTAATTTCACGACGCACAAGTAACACTATGTAATCAGTACCTTACTAGGAGACTGTCCCGCCCTCACACCCACCACTGTAACTCCTGTGAGCCAGGATCAACAGTGGCACGCAAAGTAATGACACCGAGCATTGAAGCTCGGCGAGTCTCCGGGAATGTCTAACTTGTCTTTAACCCGCAACGAAATTAATCAGAAAGTTAAATTAATAGGAGGAGTTGGAAATAAATTATTGTCCACTTCCCTCCGTGCAAAGCGGGTGACAAAACATTGAACTGAAGAGGTAAATAACCTCGCAAAAAGACTTTCACAGCCGGAGAAGCCAGCTGTGAAGCACCACGGATCAAATTATTATTACATTTAAATGGGACCTATTATGTGAACTGTTATGCTTGATTCCAGTAATAGGTATGGCAAAAACGCCGGAAAGCACGGAAGTTCTTTCTAGTCTCTACAAGGTCCATGTAGTATACAACTCCAGATGATATTTGCATACTATCTAGCATGATTTTACGCTCATTATGCCAAAGACTACACTCCCAAAGTATATGATGCGCGGACTGCTCATACTCGCAATTAGGTGTTGAACATGAACACGCAGGCGACGCAACAAGGTTAAAAGAGTATAGTTTAGACTTAAAGTTACCATGGCCCGTGAGAAATTGTGATACGCAATAATCGACATCTAGCCATGTCTTTGTTAAACGATCACGTACGCAAGGAAAAAATTGGTATAGATGCCGGCCCTTCAAAGATACCTCCCATCTATTTTGCCATTCATCTAATAGTTCGCTATATACCACTGAAACCGGTTTAAATAATCTGTCAACTTTTAAAAGTTCACGTGCGGTGAAAAAACTTTTATCCATATTCTCTCTATTAGAGTAATACATCGCGGCGCGACGTTGCACCTCCAGGTCGACTGGAAGTACCTAGAAGTACCTTACTAGCCGCATCGACTGCCAATTGACAGCCTCCGTGGCGCAGCCTGTGAAACGTGAGGCCGCGGGTTCGATCCCCGCACAAATACTTTGACTAGTGGAAGGTCTCTCATATGTGAGAGGCCATCTGGGTAGGTACCACCGCAATGTCTATTTCTCCCGTGGAACAGCAGTGTAAATGCACTGTTGTGTTTCGGATTGAAGGACATTGTAGCCGGAGTAACTACTGGACATATTGAGACTTAACATCTTATGTCTGAGGATGACGAGCGCAGTGGAATTTTGCTACTGTTCATGAGCCGTCGTATTGCTTACCATCAGGCGAACGGCTTCGTCTAGCCATTCATTGCAATAAAAAAAACATACGCAAGAATGTCGAATTCTTGCTTCAACCTATATGTTTCATAAGGGTTGCTCATTTAATTCTTACAAAGAGAATAATACATCCATTTGGTAATTCCACGCATACGGAGACGCGTACAAAAGCTAGTCTTCTAAAAACAAAACGTTTTCTACGCGACTGTACAATGTCGTGTCTATTTGTAAATGAATAAGGGAATGTTTTCCGATGAATGAGTGTTCCGCACGATTGTACTCTGTAGGTTGTGTTTCTTCGTTCTTAGCGTGACTACTGACTGTACCAAATACTGTTTTAATTTTTATTTATTTTATCGTTTTTTTTTTTTCGTTTGTACCACCCACGCTAGCCTAGTGCGGGTTAGCTTTAATATTCCTATTAATTTTATAAAGGCGAATGTTTGTGACTTTGTTTGTTTGTTGTCTTCACTCTCAAACGGCTGGACTAATTGCGATGATATTTGATATGACGGTACCCTGGATTAACATATAGGCTACTGATTAACACATAGGCTACTGATTAACACAGAAAAAAACGCTACAAAGGACCACGATTCACGTTGAGTTTAAATACGAAACACCTAATACACGAAATCAGAAATGATATGTCTCTGATGGGGACTGGACCCAAAACTGTCTGCACCCGGGCGAAGCCGGGCCCGACCGCTAGTTATATGATTATTGATTTAACAAGTATCATCGCAAACAAAACAATAAAAGAGCAACAGTCGCGTACAAAAGTCCCCGATAACACTCCACCTGTCTACGCGACTATACAGCTAAGTGTTTTGAACTAACGAATGCTTTCCAGATAACAGTTCGCGATTGTACTCAATAGGAGCGAGTACAATCGCTGACACAAGTTGACAAGCTTTGTGTAGAAGATATGAGAAAAGGTTACAATTTTCATCTGTATCAGCCCATATACGTCCCACTGCAGGGCACGGGCCTCCTCTACAATTGAGAGTACGATCAGGCCCGGATCTAGGGGGGGGCATATTGAATCTTGGGAGACAACTACAAAACTCATCAATAACGTAACACCACTTTTTATATCAATGCACCACTTACATTTTTTTTTCCCGTGAGCGAATTTGTGATCATGCGATAGGGGCGCGTGAAAAAGACATGAAAACTTAGTATTTGGAATGTATAATAATTTATCCATCTCAACAATTACGTTTAGTTTCAAGTATCCAATTTGTGTTTGGTAGTTAGTTTTAGTTGTTTAACCATCGAACGTCTTTTATGTGGTACAGGCAGTGGCGAATTTACTAGTAAGCTGAGTAGGCTGGAGCCTAGGGCGGTAAATTTAAAGGGGCGGGTTTTAAAATCTGGGCCAATTTATTTTGTTTTGATTTACTGAAATAGTAAAATGCAATATTTTACACACTGAAAAAATGGGGTTTGAAAATTAAGAATAGTTAAAATATTTCAGTAATATGTTCCACACGTTGACAATTTAATAATAAACACTTTATTAAATATCTATACTTGGATCTTCTTCCTGGCGTTTTCCCGGCCGGTGCCAGGATCCGCCTTCCGGCAAATTCTCCTCCATTTCGCCCGATCTTCGGCATCCTCAATAGTAAGGCCATTGACCCTCATATCTTCCTTGACGACATCGAGCCAGCGCTTCTTTGGTCTACACCGCGGTCGGAATATTGAGGCTCAGGCACACATTACCGACGCACTCCTGCGGATTCCTTAGGACGTGACCATACCATCTCAAGCGGGATTCCTGGAGTTTATCAGCCACATCGCGGACACCAAGACTGCCATGGATGTGCTCGTTACGGATTTTGTCCAAACGCGTAACGTTACACATCCACCGCAGTATCTTCATCTCCGCGACGTGGACCTCCTGGACGTGCCGCTTGAGGGCAGGCCACGTCTCAGACCCAAACAGGAGCACCGGCCGCACGATGCTTTTATAGGTGAGACCCTTGAGCCTCATCGGTATCCTACGGTCGCAGAGTATGCCCGAGATCTCCCTCCACTTAGCCCAAGCAGCGCTTATACGGGCTTTGACGTCAAGGGCGATGTCACCGGACTCATGCAGTACGGACCCAAGGTACTTGAACTTGTCCGTCTTCACGGCAAGTTCGTTCCCTATCACGATGCTTTGGGGGTCCGTACTCCCGCAAGCCATGTACTCGGTCTTCGCCACATTTAACTTCAGACCACCGCTCTCAAGCGTTCCTTCCACCGGTTAACCTTGCGCTCCAAAAGTCGCCGGTCCTCCTCCACCAGTGCAATGTCATCGGCATACATCCAACAACCAGGGCGCAGGGTCCTGGATGTGAGACGTAATGGCGTCGAGCACAACACTGAAGAGGAATGGACTCAGCGCCGAGCCTTGGTGCACACCGACATCAATCGGGAAAGGATTCGTATCGCCAACGGCGGTTCGAACGAAGGACTCGGATTGGAGGTACATGTCTCTGATAATGTCCACATAGGCTTTCGGTATGCCTTTCACCGCCCTCGCCCACCAGATTGCCTGTCGCGGCACACAGTTGAAGGCCTTCAGCAGGTCCAAGAAAGCCATGTGCAGTGGCGTCTTCTTCGCTCTGTATGCCTTGCCAAGCATTCTGAGTGCAAATATCGGGTCGGTAGTGCCACTGCCAGGACGGAAGCCGTATTGACACTCAGAGATAGCACATTCTTGGCGGAGCCTAGACTCGATGACGCGTTCGAAAAGCTTCATGGTATGACTCATGACCTTAATGCCACGATAATTACCGCATTCCTGAACACAGCCTTTACCCTTGTACACGGGAGTTATCACACTCAACCGCCATGAGTCAGGCATGTTTTTGGTATTTAGGATGCGGTTAAATAACGCAGCAAGAAGCTCCTTACCATGAAGCCCCAACGACTTCCACGCCTCTATCGGAATATAGTCAGGCCCTACCGCTTTCCGGTTCTTCATGCGACGAAGACTATAGAGAACTTCTTCAGGTGCAACAGGTGCAACAAGACCTTGGTTCGGGGGCAATTCGGGGTAGAACACTCCCAAGTAAATATCTATACTTGGATATTATAAAATATTCCAATAGTGATACATTATAAAAAAATCTTGCTTAAATGTGAAAAAACACCTATTAACATTGATTATAGTCTTTAGAGTTCCTTGCTAAGAATATAGTTTTTTTTTTAAATTGGTTATTTATTGTTTTCACGCACCCCGTGGTCAAGGGGCGGCAAAATTCACGGTTTCCTTTGCCTGGCGTAAGAGGTGATTAATAGAGGTCATTGGGGTCGCTGGCAAACTCTAAGATGTGCGGCAGAACTAGTGGCTTCATAGCGGACGCCCACGGTTAGGGCGTCTGTTGCAGAGAAAATCTACGCCTACCTGAATGTCTATTTCTCCCGTCAAACAGCAGTTTAAATGCACTATTGTGTTTCGGATTGAAGGACATTGTAGCCAGAGTAACTACTGGACATATTGAGACTTAACATCTTGTGTCTCAGGATGGCGAGCGCAGTGGAATGCCAAGCATTGCTTTGTAATTCAAGGTGTTGTTTGGTTTTGCTACTGTTCATGAGCGGTCGCATCGCTTACCATCAGGCGAACGGCATGCTCGTCTCGCCATTAAATGCAATAATAAAAAAAAAACCTGAGTTGTGAGGAGCCATATTAGGAAGTGCACCGGGTGGCACGGCGAGTCAACTAGGTGTTACTCGCTCATCCGCATCGCCTATTGTCCGTAATACATCCAACCTGGCTGCAAAATCTATGCGGTACGGACAATAATTGTCCCCGTGCGTCAGATTGGAAGGCTGGAGACCTCGTCATGCACTTTATGATCTCCCCGTAGATATCCATTAAAAAAAAGGTATTGTATTCACTCCGTTTTTAGGAAATTGAGTTTGAATCAGACCTGGAAGTTTTGAGGCCTGACAAGGCTATCCTTATAATATCCGCCATAATATCTGTGCCGCTGTACGTATGTATAATGTATATAAATGTATGTGTATGGTGTCATACCACGAGGTCAATTTCAGTCTACTCTGCCCTATTAACCATAAGACGTTCTATGGAGTCGTTAATTCGTCGTGAGAAATTACCGAATATTCGTAGTATACGGGGCCGTACTATCTCGGAAAGGCGCTACTTGATGCCGAGTTCTTGAAACGTTTGTGTGGAATTCGGACCTGATATTCCAAGCATTCCAACACCTCATCTCTAGGGAAGCTACATTTTTCTTCTCCCGTAACGTCCATGTTTCATACAGAAATACGAGAAAGTGCTCGGACAAGCCTGATCTTTAGTAGCTTTTGTAGTAGTACGATTCCTCCATATTTTCCTGAGTTTCTCCATTGCCCCTCTAGCCATCACCATACATCGTTTTATCTCAATGATACAACCACCATTGTTATTTTTAAACAGCCCAGGATATATGTACAACTGAACCAGTCTTGGAGGAGCCCAGCGACGGTTTGTGATGTGCATTGAAATCTCCCACGACCATTTCAGCCGACGGGAACTGCGTCCGCCCGTCATCAGCCACATGGCTGAGATACCTGAACAGCCGAGTCGTCTCATCTTCCCCGTTGTGAGACCTGTAAAGGCACACGTCGATGCGGCTCAGGCAACCAAGATTCACGTGCAAACACAAAGCGGAGAAGGAGAGGCCCTCCATGCAGCTTAAACGGTGACAGTAGATGTCCAACCGAATATACATACAAGCATACCCCGACTTTAGGCTTGAAGATTTCTTCAAGCGAATAACCGGGGTACAGCAGGTAGGAATATTCGGCCGGACAACGAATCCGCGTCTCCATCAAGAAGAGCAAAGCAGACTAGGCCGTCTCGAGATGGTGGTGGACGGCATTAAGGTCGTTTGGAGTTCGCGGATGTTGGTGAATGGGTTATGTACCGCTGAAAGACCTGCTTTGTTTAATTGCGCTGTCATGAAGTTGAAGGGATGGGTTTGATGAAGAGGCATTGAGAAGCCAAAGTCCGGGCATTAAGTAGGCCGAATGGGCACCGGCATGAAAGGGTCGGCATTTCGCTAAATGTCGGCCACATCCGGTCACCAACCGGCACGACGTACCCGCCAAAGATTATGTGCGACATGGTTAGGCAGCCCCTCGTGGTGGTTAGTCACGATTGGGCTCTTGTACTGTACTGTCTCTTTGGCCGGCGGGTCAACACTCCTCCCTTCGAGAGCGATCAAAACTACGTACAAAATCACTATCAGATCACTATTACGGTCTTTATGCCCCGTGGACGGTGATCGCTACCCAGACGGACACTTAAGTCCTACCACCACGAACTGTGTCACTCATTTGTCATTACCCAGGGGTTACGTGTAGGAAAACTAGAGTCAAAGGTTACAGACGTGTGTGACGTTAACCCTCAAAAGTGACGCTAATATAAAGCGTGTAAAAATGCTTAACGTGGTGGTAAAATGACGTTCTTTCCCAATGTCCTGTGTTGAGTGGGCGTCTGATTGCTAAAAATGATGATGATGATTAAGATAAAAATATAGGCAAGGGGGGCGGCATTTTTCAGTTTTTGCCCCGCCTTGAAAAAACCCTAGATCCGGCGCTGAGTACGATTGAGAGATTACTAATTGGTCTCTCATATGTGAGAGGCCGTCTGAGTAGGTACCACCGTAATGTCTATTTCTCCCGTCAAACAGTAGTGTAAATGCACTGTTGTGTTCAGTTTGAAGGTCATTGTAGCCAGAGTAACTACTGGACATTTTGAAACTTAATATCGAAATTTTAATTTAAAGAAAATTCGAAGTTCGTATCGTTTTTATAAAACTGCCTTAAAGTGACGTGAATATATCAAAAGACAATAAAACAAAGGAAAACTCACTTTTTATTAAAAAAATATTATAAACTCCTAGAGGCAGATATTTGAGACATATGTAGATTATTGTAGATAACATAAAAATGTGTTTTGGGATTTAGACATAGTCCATGCTTCTATGGACCTCCCAAACATGACCCAAAAATAAAATTGCGTCCTCTAAAAATGCAATATTCGGTCCTTGAATTGTAACATTTCAATGGACTATATAATATAAATTTCAATCAAATTCCTTACATTATAGTGTTGACAGCAAACAAACTAGCGACATCTATAATATTTCTTCTTAACTACGTGGTAATGTGATGTTTTAAAGTGCAAGGACTTTGGTCGCAGGTTCAAATCATAGAGCGCACCTCTGGCTTATCGGAGTCTACTATTAGTACTATGACGAAGAAAAATATGAGGAAACCTGCATACCATAGCGATCTTATACTTGTGGCTTGATGGACAAAGTGTTGGATTTCGTTATCTGATAGACAACTGTTTTTCTTTTGTCTCGTGTCTGGGTGTATGGATCGGAGAGTCTCTCGTAGATAAATACAAGACTGGATCTTAGTGTGGGGTCAGGACTATGTATGTGACTGTTGGGTGTATTTGGACCTACATACGCAGAACACAATCAACCCACACAATGTTAGTTTTGAGTGAAAGCCATTTTTGTCATAATTTTGTACACAGTAAAATTGTTTGTTGTTTTAAATCTATACTAATATTATAAAGCTGAAGAGTTTGTTTGTTTGTTTGTTTGAACGCGCTAATCTCAGGAACCGTTGGTCCGATTTGAATAATTCTTTCAATGTTGGATAGTACATTTATCGAGGAATGCTATAGTTATATATCATCACGCTATGACCTATAGGAGGGAAGCAGTAGTGACATTTCTAGCAAATACGAGGAAATTTTATTCATGGTCCGATTGCTCGATAATCTATATTGATAGTCGGAATAGAACATTTTGACCGCCATTTTAAAACCATTGTTGGATGACCACGGGTCGTGGATTTTTTGAGTTTATTTAACAACTGCTGTTATGTTAGTTGATAAGTTTTTCATAGAAATGTTTAGTTCTATCAAAATTGTCAGATCATTTTGATATTTACAGGGTGGACACGGATAATTTTTTAAAACTTCTGTGTTATCTCGATTTTGGCACTTGGATTGGTTCTTTTTTGATTACGTAGGTCTATTTATTTGTTTACGTAGATCGAACCCACCTACTACCACTAATATGCGTGCTAACTTAGCAATTGAACTATATACTAACAATGAGGCACACCGCCGTCGGCCATATCGGCGTGACTCACTGCAGTATCACGGAATAAAACGGTGAGTTTACATGCAACTGTATATTTTGTATTGTATTTTGGGACCTATGAGTATTGTGTTTTGGGTAGCCCAGCGAAAATTTTGCTAAGAATTCATATTTTTATGATACGTTTAGACTGAGTTGTACAAATAAACTTTGGTAATACTGCCTTTGAAAATGTTATCGCTATACATTTGATACGTATTTGACCTTACTAATGTTACTAATGTAATGAAATGAAATGAAAATGAAATGAAAATTTCATTTCATTTGTATGGGATTGACATTAACAAGGTTAAAGATATTGGCAAAGTTAGTTTGTGCCAGAGTCTTAAACGTTTGCATAAACAAGAGGATCAATATTCGGACCGTTGTTAGTAATGAGTGGTATGTGAAGTACGACAAGCCGCAATAGGCCAGCGTTGTGGACTATGAGTTCTGACCTAGGTCTTCTAATCAAGCTTTTTTAGTTTAGGTACGCCAAACGAGCAGATAGGTCACTTAATGGTAAATGATCACTGCCGTTCATGAACATGCACAAAGCTTGGAACTTGAATGTGTTGCTGGCCTATCAATATGGGACGGAAGCCGAAGAAAAATAATGGGAATAGGAATAGAATATGAAGCATCTGACAATCTCACTCACCGGAGCAAAGCTGTCGCTTCACGTGGATCTCGTGTGAGACAGTGGTACCTTCCTAGACGAGCTTGCACATTCATGCTGAGTCATCTTCTAATATCTTACTAATACTCTATTTAGACGGTTTTGCATTAACCATCATCAATGCAATTACTTTGCCTAGCAAGGTTGAAAAATACATTAAGTCTTGAGTGATGTATTACATACATAATGTTTCCTTAGATTTACTCGAAAGTACACATTAAAATAAAACTATTATTTACGGATCTTCACTTCAGTCACTGAGCGAAATACCTCAGTCCTCTCCGTGACCACGAAAACTGTAAAATAATCAAAACATCATGAAGTTAAAAAATATAATTAAACCAAATCCATTAGTGCGTGGTGGCCTGTTGGTAAACGGACTAGACGCGGCTGCCAACATGTTCACGGTGGTCGCGGGTTCGAATTCCAGGGCACACCTCTGACTTTTCGGAGTCATATGTGTATTGATAGTCAATCACCACGCACTAAAACGGTGAAGGAAAACATCGTGAGGAAACCTGCGTACCATAGCGATTTATAAGAATTTCTATGGTATGTAAGTCCGCCAACCCGCACTAGGCCAGCGTGGTGGACTATATGGCCTAACCACTCTCAATCGTACTCTCGATTGTAGAGTAGGCCCGTGCCCTGCAGTGGGACGTATATGGGCTAATACAGATATAGAAACCAAATCAGCGGTAAAATCTGTAAATACTAGTTTTATTTCAATAATTTGTGACATATTTACATTCCTGTTATTTGAACCGATGTACTCTCGGTAATGAGTGTGCTAGCAGCAATTTAAGCGCACAACGCAGTCATTATCTGCGTGACTCATTGCTATATCACGGGACATCATGGTGAGATTACATGTTGTAAACATCATCAGCGGTTAAATGAAAAGTATGCGCATGAGGAAAACATCGTGAGAAAATCTGCATACTATTGTAATTTGTATAAATTTCTATGGTATGTAGTCTGCCAACTCGCACTAAACTAAGTGGTGGACTATATGGCCTAACCTGTCTCAATCGCACTTTCGATTGTGGAGGAGAACAATGCAGTGAGATTCATATATATGGGCTGATACGGTACAGATTTTCCTAATAGTATATATTACATATGTTTAAAATATGATAAAATGTATTCCATTTCATTACGTCGAAAAACAGTATTATTAAATTTAACTTTCCTCCTTATCTTGTTTATTTTAAAAACATATATTGTATAAACACAGATTACACAATCTAACAAACATTTGACTCCTAATTACTCCAAATATCAAACTAAACATTACCACTTAATTACGTAAAAAAATATTGACTAATTATTTTGTCTAAGCTTGTGGCATGTAAACCCATCTCAATGTGAGCGTAGTTACCAGACGAAGTTTAGTTTGGCGCCGACCATCATATCGGCTTGTTATGTGTATACTTCTGTTATATACTTATTAATATACTGTGATATATACTAAGGATTTGTGTGAAGTGTGAAGTGAAAATTGTGAAAATGTGCTTTACTTTTGGTGCTTTTCGCCACAGAAAATGATTTTGGTTTTTAATAATGTTTGGATAATATATTGTGTATAACTAAAGTATATAGGGTATGAAAGTGTATATACTGAGGATTTGTGAAGTGTTTGTGAAAATGTTGTTAAATTTTGGTGAATTCTTGGTCGAAAAAGGAGTTTAATTCATGTATGTATCTTATTCTTTTATCTTTTTAAAGATTGGACAGATTTTGACATTATGGTACCTTTAGAATTCTTACATAATTTAGAAATAACACTTATACATAGATTGGGAAAAAAAGGATATAGGGACATTAAGGTTCCATTTTCAAATATTTTTTTGTCGTAAATTAAGAAAAAAAAATAGATATAGGAACATTGCAGTTCCATTTTCAAATATAAAAAAAATCGCGTTCTAATCTTTTGTCTTAAAAGGAAGGTTAGAAATGTCTTCAGATTAAAAAATTGTGGCAATTTAGTCATTAGCATGGCCTAATCCAATGGACTTGGATTGTAGAGCAGCCTGTGCCTTGCAGTGGAACGTATATGGGGCTGTATTGTTATTATAATTAGTATGATGGTTTGTTTTGTAACTGTTCGTTTAAAGTAGGGTAAAGCATTCTTTGTTTGTTATGATTGTAGAATCATTAACATGTATTTGTCATAATCGTGTGTAACCTTTTTTTATTGCAATGAATGTCGAGACGCAAACAAAAGTCAGTAGCAAAACCAAACAACACTTTGAATTATAAATTGCTTGGCATTCCACTCCGCTCGCCATCCTGAGACATAAGATATGAAGTCTCAATATGTCCGGTAGTTACTCTGGCTATAATATCCTTCAGACCGAAACACAACAGTGTATTTACACTGCTGTTTGGCGGGGGGAATAGACATTGCAATGGTACCTACCCAGGCGGCCTCTCACATATGAGAGACCTACCAGTAATTGCGTATGAAATGGTAATTTGTAACAAATTTAAAATAAAAATTCGTTCCTACCCTCATGTCTGCAGGTATTTTATAGTAAAAGTTACAATATATAGTAGTTGCAATATATTACATATATGTACATACTGGGTATATCAAGAGTGCTACCGAAAACGAAGCCGGGTGGTAGTTTTAGTGACTACAAACACAATACAACCAAAAAATTCGCCAAGAAACACGTCAATTTTTAGAATATTTTTTTAAATATCGTCGAGTTTGGGTGATAAATCCATAGTTTTTGCTAAAATAATGGTTTACAGCCTTGCATACCATAGCGTCTTTAAAAACTAAAAGGTGTATACTATTATATAAGAAAAAAAACTACGTATTTACCACCCTAATTCGACGATAGAAAAAGTAACAAAAATATTCGTCATAAATGTTTGCACAAAATTTAGTTGCATTGTGCCTGAAGTGAAGAAAACTACCACCCAGCTTCGTTTTCGGTAGCAGTCTTGATATACCCTGTATATATAAAAAAGTACATGAAAAATGAAAATAACCTAACCTAGAGTTTCGTTGCAGTGGGGTGACGGAATTTTGATTCTCACCTTAGTAGTATTTTATTTACCTACTTTATTCACAAAAGCTTTTTTTTATGTATTGTTGGTAATACATATAGATACATTTCCCAGGAAATTTTGTATAACATCATCTTCAAATCGTTATTTTACTCATTTGATGCATATCTTCGGAATTGTAAATTATTGTATGAATGTATACTAGAGTTTCTTGCCCGTTCTTCTCTGGCGAACACAGCCTTATGAACCGGGTGGTAGTGGAAAAAAATTGACTGAATCTAAATAATGTATGACATTTTATGGATTCAATAAATATTTGCATTTCATTTTTGTCTGGGTGGTTGTGAAACCGAAAAGTCCCCGTAGTTTCTGATACCCACGACACAAGATTCTATCTTAGTGTGGGGTCAGGACTATGTATGTGACTGTTGGGTGTTATTTATTATTTCATTTCAAATAGATATCGTAGTTTTCTTACATTTTCGTTAACATATACAAATACGGTAGTTAATTATTAGAAATGACAGTCGACAGCGAAAAAAATTGTGTTTTGATGAATAATTGTGGAAAAGAGATTTCCCAATTAAAACATGAGATAATATTAAGTATATTGTTAGTTTTTTGTCCTTTTGTTCTACGTACTATGTAAGTTAGTTATATTGGTTGTGTTTCGCGAGGTCTTGGGTTCGATTCTCATTAGTGCTATTAAAAATTAAATTTCACATTTGACCTCTAGAAATACCTATACCAATATTTTATATATTTTGTTATTAAGTGATAATTTATACTTAATACTTATTGTAATTATATGATATAGGACAAGTCACGGGCAATACTTATTAAAAGCACATTCAATAATGACTGCTTATTACTGCTTAGTGAATGGATGCCCTCAAAACACAGTTTAAATTTCGCACGACGAATACAATGGCTTTTTTCAACCAACCTTCGTTTTTGTTGAAAAATAATGATGCAAAATTGTTTTCTTTATTTATTTATTTAAAAAGTGGCCTGTTGGTAAACGGACTAGACGCGGCTGCCAACATGTTCACGGTGGTAACGGGTACGAATCCCAGGGCACACCTCTGACTTTTCGGAGTCATGTGTGTATTGATAGTCAGTCACCACGCACTAAACGGTGAAGTAAAACATCTGAAACATCGTGAGGAAACCTGCATACCATAGCGATTTATAAGAATTTCTATGGTATGTAAGTCCGCCAACGCGCACTAGGCCAGCGTGGTGGACTATATCTAACCACTCTCAATCGTACTCTCGATAGTAGAGGAGGCCCGTGCCTGGCAGTGGAACCTATACATATGAGCTGATACAGATACAGACAGTAGCAATATACTCTCTATGTTAATATTTTAAATGGCTGTGCATATTTTAAACAAAAGAGGCTATGTAACAGCATAGTAATAATTTTAATTGCATGCGGGTTTTAATAACGGAGACACTCCCAATGTGACGCAGTTTTACATACACAATGTTTTAAAATGTATTTTATGTTTTATGAGAAAACATCGTGAGGAAACCTATGCAGAGTTTTTCAAGAATTTATATGGCCTATATGGGCTATGGCCTAACCTCTCTCAATCAAAGTGTTGGATGATGAGTTCAGTGGGCTAATGTGGGTGGATACTCCTGTATCAGCCCATACACGTCCCACTGCAGGGCACGGGCCTCCTCTACAATCGAGAGCATGATTGAGAGTGGTTAGGCCATATACTCCACCACGCTAGCCTAGTGCAGGTTGGCGGACTTTACATACCATAGATTTTTTTATAAGTCGCTGCGATATGCAGGCTTCCTTACGATATTATCCTTCACCGTTTTAGTGCGTGGTGATTGACTATCAATACACACATGACTCCGAAAAGTCATTTTATTTTATTTTTATTTATTAAAGGACATCCAATGGTAATTACATTGTTTCTTATATCTAATACACTTACAATTTAGTAACATGTCATTGGATGGATATGTAAATTGAAAAAAGAGAAGGCATGACATTAAAATTCTCTGATTACGGCAGCTATTCGGCAATTAATATTGAATTCGACCTTGTGGAAAACTTCAAGTAAAAGACACAAAAATATCATATCCGAAGTAATTCCCTCGAGATAAAAATATGTTTAATTAATAATACTAATATGAGATGATAATGAAATTGCGTTCAAATTAACTTGCGTAATGCATTGTTAAATTTCTGATAAATATGAGATATGAAATTAATAACAAAATAATATTTCAATATTTCTAGAACAGTTTTATTCAAGATGTGACATAATTATTACATAATGTGAGACACCAAAGCGAATCGCAATATTGCTCTCAAACAGCAGTGTAAATGCACTGTTGTTTTCCGGTTTGAAAGTCATTGATGCGAGAGTAACTACTGGACATATTGAGACTAAAAATCTTATGTCTCAGGATGGAGAGCGCACTGGAATTCCAATTGCAATAAAAAAATAAACCCTAGATATACCACCCTCGTTCGCGACTGCCAACATGTTCACGGTGGTCGCGGGTTCGAATCTGATTTTTCGGAGTCATGTGTGTATTGATAGTCAATCACCACGCACTATTACGGGTGAAGGAAAACATCGTGAGGAAACTTGCATACCATAGCGATTTATAAACATTTCTATGGTAAGTCTGCCAACCCGCACTAGGCCAGCGTGATGAACTAAGGCCTAACCCCTCTTCGTATCATAGATTTGTATGACGTATATGATCGAATATGATTATTATAAAATACTAGTTCTATTGGCCTATTCCACTGACATGACAGGCTACCAAATAGTGAGTTATGGAAGGTCGTAACCTCCCTATCTGTTCGATAGGCGCTCGATTTAACTGCTAATTGATGAGTGATCGCATGATGTCATTATTTGCTTACTGTATAATGATTTGACAGCCTCCGTGGCGCAGTTGGTTAGACGCCGGCTGATTAACGAGACGCCATGATTTCGATGAAAATCTCAATTTGTAAATTATATTTTTGATAAATAATAATACACCCAATAGTCAAATACTTAGAGACTCCGTGGCGCATTCGGTTAAACGCCGCCCATGAAACGAGAGGCCGCGGGTTCGATCCCCGCACCAACAGAAATGTATGTGCGGCCCACAAATATTTCTTGAGTGGGTGTTTGAGAGAGCGAAAAGTCTCTCGTAGTTTCTGACGCCCACAAAACAAGACTAAACCCAAACTAAGATCGAGTCTTGTGTCGTGTATCAGAAACTACGAGAGACTTTTCAGTTTCAGACCCGAAACAAATACTTGTGGGCCTCACGAACATTTTTCTCGGTGCAGGGATCGAACCCGCGGCCTCTCGTTTCACAGCCGGCGTCGAACCAGCCATAGAGGCTAATGTTTATCGAATACTAACAACGTGTGACCATATTTGTAGTAAAATATTCAAATCACAGCCCAACATATTATGTACACGTACACGTCCGAATACAAAGCATATGGTCAGAACTAATGGATTTAGAATCAAACTGCCCTATTATTTTAGGTCATGCGATTTCTATTTTAAGTGCGTGGTGGCCACTCGCCTGATGGTCAATCGGTCTTCTAAAAATCATTTTCTAAGTTGTAAATAAACTTTGAACCAGCAAACACAAGCATATACAATTAATAAGCACACATGATCCTTACTACACAATAATATTATGGCAATGGTTAAAGGCGATTGCCAATTTTACTATGAAACTTAGTATCGATGCGAAGATTTTTGTCCATGATTGAAACCTACGTTTTTGTCTGAGGAAAAATATATTTTTTCAATAAATGCAAACATAATTGCGACCCAGGCCCGGAGTTCTTGGAGAAATGAACTTGAAACCCAAAACAAAAGTTTCTTTTTCCTTCGGCTCTGTGAAAAAAATGGAGATTGTAATCATAATTACTTTATTTTATAAAAAGATGTGGGATAAAATAAAAAAAAAAAACATTTAAGGACAAACCATTAAAATGCTGTAATAAATTTTAAGCAGTATCTGGATCGGGATCCACGTTATTTTACCGATACTATGAATGGTATTAACAAGTTGAAGTGGCAATGGGCAGGGCACATAGCGCGGAGATCTGATGACCGATGGGGTCGGAAAGTGCTCGAATGGAGGCCACGTAGCGGAAAGCGCAGCGTAGGACGTCCACCCACAAGATGGTCCGACGACCTGGTAAAGGTCGCGGGACGTCGCTGGATGCAGGCTGCCTCCAACAGGTCTCTGTGGAAATCATTGGGGGAGGCCTATGTTCAGCAGTGGACTTCCTTTGGCTGATGGATGGATGGATGGATGAACGGGCATTCTCTTTTAGATATGAATCACTAACAATATATTTTATGCCTTACAATATCTACACCCGAAAAGAAATATTTGTCGTTCACACATTTATCTCGACTCGAGAACCATACCTATGGAGTCATTTCATAACGCAAATCTTAACCAACGCCTTTCAAATGCTCCCAATCAATTTCCACTTAAAATAAATAAACTAACGCTAAGTGCTTGCCCAGGAATCGAAACTGGGACAACGGCAGCACGCTGTCGCTTAACAAACAAGTCATAGAAAGCATATTATTAGACGCAGTCCAACCTAACTGAAATGTATGTCATTTCTATTTGGGGAACGGCGGCAGGGACAAATTCAGGGAAGATATTGTGGTACAAATTAATAATAAATGAATACACCCAACAGTCACATACAAAACCTGGGCCCACAATAAGATCGAGTCTTGTGTCGTGTATCAGGATCTACGAGAGACTTCAGTACACCCAGATGCGAAAAACTGTACTGTACGCCCAGAATCAGACACTATTGATTCACTTCTTTACAAAAAAAGCTGTACAGGGTTCAGGCCATAGGCTGTCCACAACTAAGTTTAAGTACCCTACCAAGTTTTTGCTATCCAATTTTGGTTACAACTCACTTTCTGCTCGTAGAGCTAGGGATCAACTTTGGCTTTGCCCTTAAAGACTCTTGCTCTTTTCCCTTTTAAGAAGTTTGGTAATGCTCTGGAAATTCATAATTGGTTGGGTCGTTTGTTTGTACCACAGGATTATCATTTCATAGTAAAAACCAACTGAAGGTTGATTTCAGACTAAACTCTCGGCTTGGGCATCACTTTCCACTCGGTTGAGAGTTTTTTGGACAGTATTTGTTATTTTTTTTGTTCCAAAAGTAAGTTGCAATGTCTATTTCTCCCGCTAAACACCAGTATAAATGCATTGTTGTTCGGAGGAGTATCGTCTCAATAGCATCTAATGCAGTTGGGATGGATAGCATCAGCCGCAATATGCTTCTTCCCATCCTAGATTCCGTTCTTCCTGTCCTTTGTCATATACTAAATTATTCCATCTCCAATGCTGTGTTTCCTTGCTCCTGGAAGGAAGCACAGATTATTCCTTTACCAAAAAAACCTAACCCTAAATCTTTTTCGGAATATCGTCCAATATCCATTCTTCCTTTTCTTTCTAAAGTCCTCGAGCGTCTGGTCTATAACCAGTTAAGCTCATTCCTCGCCAAACATGATCTCCTCAATCCCCTTCAATCCGGCTTTCGTCCTGGGCACAGCACAGTTACTGCACTTGTCAAAATCACCGACGACATTCGTCTGGGGATGGAAAACAGTCAGTTAACTGTGCTGACACTCCTAGACTTTAGCAATGCATTTAACACGGTTGATTTTGACATTCTCATAGCTATACTTCGCTCCTTCAACATATCTCCAAGTGTGATTGAATGGTTTCATAGTTACCTGTTTGGTCGCCGTCAGTGTGTTCGCCTAGGGGATTCGGTTTCCTCGTGGTGCAACACATCTGCCGGTGTTCCTCAGGGTGGCGTCCTATCTCCCCTTCTTTTCTCAGTGTTTATTAATTCAATTTCTTGTAATCTTTCATCCTCCTACCACCTTTATGCAGACGACCTTCAACTTTATCGTCAATCTCCGCTCGACCAGCTGAATGACTCTATTCGTCTGATGAATAGCGACCTTCATGCAATATCCGAGTGGAGTAAAGCATATGGCCTTAAATTGAACCCAACGAAAACACAAGCCATTATTATAGGAAGCCCAAGAACTATCTGCAAGATCGACTGGTCTCTTTTGCCTCACGTGCTGCTAGAAGGGGTTGTGGTCCCGTTTAGCGACACTGTGAAAAATCTTGGTGTTATTTTCGATCGCAGTTTAACTTGGGGCCCTCAAATGGTGGCAGTTAGTCGTAAATTGTTTGCCTCTGCTGGTTCGTTGCGTAGATTGCGTAATTTTCTTCCGACTACCACTAAGATTGCGCTTGCACAAGCTCTCTTGCTCCCTATTCTCGACTATGCCGATACCAGCTATCTCGATCTTACTGAGGCCCAGCTAAATAAGCTTGAGCGCCTTCAAAATTTTTGTATCAGGTTTATATAAACGCAAGGTTTATATAAACGTTTATATAAACGCAAATATGACCATGTTTCTGAATATCGTAACAGGCTCAAGTGGCTCCCTATACGTCGTCGCCGAAATGCTCATATCCTGTCTCTTCTCTACAGTGTTCTGTTTAATCCCTCTTCTCCGCGCTACCTTCAGGAACGTTTTAACTTCCTACATACTGCTAATTCACATTGTCTTAGGTCATCAGAGAATCTGATGTTGCAGTTTCCAGCACATAGGACGTCATTTTATGACCGTTCCTTTACTGTTGAGGCAGTGCGGCTGTGGAACGCTTTGCCTCTTACAATTAAGCGATCGTCCTCGCTGGAAATATTTAAATCAAGGGTGAAAGCTTTCTACCTTTCGCAATAGATTTATCATCATTCACTATTATTGTTATGTATATATGTATGTTTATGTATTATATTGTATTTAAGTGTATCATATCTTGCATTTATTCGTTTATATCGGTATTTATATATTTATATTGTATGTAAGTTTATTGTTAATAATAAGCACCGTCCATAACCATTGGATCTTTCCTTTACCAACCGGTTGTCTGGAAGAGATCGCTTAAAGCGATAAGACCGCCAGTTATATCACCAACTTTATGTTTCTATAACTATTGTTTTCTTCTTTTTTCTTTTGTTTTTGTCTTTTGTTTATCTTTTGTATATGGTGTTATAATAAAGAGTTATTATTATTGTTGTGTTCCGATCTGAAGGATATGGTAGCCCGTGTAACTGCTGGACATATTGAGACTTAACATCTTATGTCTGAGGATGGCGAGCGCAGTGGAATGCTAAGCATTGGTTTGTAGATGTTGTTTGGTTTTGCTACTGTCCATGAGTGGTCGTATCGCTTACCATCAGGCGAACGGCATGCTCGTCTTGCCATTATTTGCAATAAAATCGTTTGATGATTCACTATCAATGTTATCTCTAAATTCAGTGAGGTCAGGACCCCTGCCCTTTTGTCCAAGTCCGTCCCGCTGACGCAACCCACGAGGCGTGCAGACGGGCGGCGCCGCGCTCGTTACGATAAACGTCGGTATACGACCCCACGGGATTGTGGGGTTGGGCGTAAAGATGCCTATAAATAGAGGGTTGCAATGGTATTAAGGGTATACAAGTATATATTATCTGTTATTTCTAATTCGTATTGCTTGCGGGTTGAGAAAATGTTTTTCCGAGAAAGAATCCCGGTATATATTTTTCACGGGGAGAAAAGAAATCTATAGCCTTCATACAGGGATTATCCAAGATTACAATATGTTTTCAATCCGACACAGTATTTCCTTAGATAGTATCAGCCCATATAGGTCCCATTGCAGGGCACGGGCCTCCTCTACAATCGAAAATATGATTGAGAGTAGTTAGGCCATATAGTACACCACGCTAGCCTTATGAAGATTGGCGCACTTTACATTCCATAGAAACTCATACAAATCGCTATTGTATGTTTCCTCACGATGTTTTCCTTCACCGTTTAAGTGCGTGGTGATTGACTGACAATAGCCACATGATTCCAAAAAGCCAGAGGTGGGCCCTGGGATTTGAACCCGCGACCACCGAGAAAATGTTGGCACTTGTTCCTGAGATTACCGCTTACAAACAAACAAACTCTCCAGCTTTATTAGTATAGATATTCCACTAATTGGAACGTTTCCATTGCAAAATATGGAGTATGTAATAAATATAGAGAAATGATTAAAATATTTGGCGCAAAGCAATTAAGAATGTTTTCATATCTTTATAGTTTCCGCGGCGTATTTGATCCCCGTAATTAGATAAATGTCTCATTTGTGATTCATATTTTGGACAGCCTCTGTGGCGCAGTTGGTTTGACGTTGGCTGTGAAAGAGAATGTTTGTGTGATCTACAGGTATTTATTTCAGGGTGTCTTTGAGACCGAAAATTCTCGTAGTTTCTGATACACGACACAAGACTTGATCTTAGTGTGGAGTTAGGTCTGTGTATGGGTCTTTTAGACAGCCTCCGTGGCGCAGTTGGTTAGACGCCGCCTGTAAAACGAGAGGCCGCGGGTTCGATCCCCGCACCGAGAGAAATATTTGTGCGTCCCACAAATATTTCTTCCGGGTCTGGGTGTTTGTGAGACCGAAAAGTCTCGTAGTTCCTGATACCCACAACACAAGACTCGATCTTAGTGTGGTGTCAGGACTATGTATGTGACTGTTGGGTGTTATTTATTTATTTTGGTGTATTTATTTATTCATATGTTTGTAGGATAGAGAATGGGAATGAATGAATTTCTCCTTTCAAATTTCTACTCTGCGAGCTCGTGTCTTTGCCGCTCGCGCTGCCGCATTTATGACGATATCTCCTTTCCGAGTCATTTTACGGCGAAAACGTTTATATATAAAATTAAACTACAGAAAATTTCCTACAATTTATGTCTTAACTTGATTTTCGTCACGTCAATAGTTTCAACGTTTTCCCCTTTCTTAAAATCAAATGCCAGGACTACCAGTAATTCCTGAGATTTGCGCGTACAAACTACAAACTCAGCTTTATAAAGGCGCCTAATAAAGGCGTTCCAGGAATTGTAACGTTCTCATTGCAAGTGGAAACATTGTCAATATTATTTGGCGCAAAGCAATAAAAGTGTCCACATGTCTGGTCACGGCGTCGTCTAGGGTCATCTACGAGTGGCGTTTGTTAATTAACTGATAGAGAACAGTGCAGCACATTGCTCGATAAATTATACACCCAACAGTCACATCCATCCATCCATCCATCCATCAGCCAAAGGAAGTCCACTGCTGAACATAGGCCTCTTCCAATGATTTCCACAGAGACCTGTTGGAGGCAGCCTGCATCCAGCGACGTCCCGCGACCTTTACCAGGTCGTCTGACCACCTTGTGGGTGGACGTCCCACGCTGCGCTTTCCGCTAAACAGTCACATACCGTCGATAAATACTATATTTATTTAATTTAGGACTTGAATTCTCTGTGGCGCAAAAGAGGATTCGATCCGCGAAAAGAAATATTTGTGTATTTGTTTCGGGTCTGGATGTTAGTGAGAGCGAAAGATTTCTCGTAGTTTTTGGACCACGGCACAAGACTCGATCTTGTGGGGTCAGGACTATGTATGTGACTGTTGGGTGTATTTATTTTTTTATTACTTCTAACCAAGAAGGTTTTGACAAACCTATGTTGCCTTTAAACAAATTAAACGTCTAAAATCACTGTTTACAGACTGGTTTTTGAATGGCATTTTTGTGTTGATGATTTCGAATTTGGAATGGTCATTTTATATTGTGGACTTCGATTTTGGAGCGGACTTTTTGTATGATTGTCCTCGGATTTGGAATGGATTTTTTTGTTATGTTTGATGATAAAGTTTCTTGGTATTTGGCGCAAAGCAATAAAAGTGACGGCGTGTCTCTTGGCTCGGCGTCGGCGAGTCTCATCTGTACCGAGTGTCGCTCGCTAATTAACTGATAGGAGTTTAGTGCAGTGTCCAATGGGAGTATCGATAAAAACATATGTTTTTTTTTTTATGAGATAAATTATTTTTAAGCAAGAAGGATAGAACGACCCCATAGCGACTTCATACATAAAACACGGTGTATAAGTCGATTTTTGAATGGGCTATGTGTATTGTTCATTTTTGTTTTGGAATGGACTCTGGTATTGTCGATTTCGGTTTTGGAGTAGACTTTTTGTGATGTCAATTTTACGGATTCGGATTGTATATTTGGTTAATTAAGAGCTGCTTAAAGATAAATATTCTTGGTATTTGGCGTTGAATTATAATCTAAGTTACTGATTTTCTGCTGATTTAGTAATAAAACTTAACATTTTTGTTGCATATTTTATTTTCATTGGAGCATGCATTTTTTACGCATTTTTCGTGCATATTTGCATGCTTTTTTTTGTTGCATATTATCCGGTCTTTAGTAATAAGTAGAGAGTATTAATGTAATGTATGACGCTTTCAATGTTAATATGAAAATATCGACACATTACATCACTAATAATAAACCACTATCGTATACGTCATTATTTAATACTTGTAATGACCTAGCCTCATTTGTTTGTGTATCTTGGACGATGTTCTTCAGAACTGTGCCATTATAATAAGTTTTATAAGGAATTTCCTATATTATTATTATTTTTGGGACCAGTCTTCTTGGTATGTAACATCCAGTACTGTGAGCTGTTTTTCACATACATCTTTGACTACCCTCTTTTTTTTCTATTTATATATCCATCCACTGACTTTTCGGAGTCATGTGTGTATTGATAGTAATCACCACGCACTGTAACGGTGAAGGAAAACATCGTGAGGAAACCTGCATACCAAAGCGATTTATAATAATTTCTATGGTATGTAAGTACGCCAACCCGCACTAGGCCAGCGTGGTGGACTATATAGCCTTACCACTCTTAATCGTACTCTCGATTAGACTAGAGGAGGACTAGAGGAGGCCCGTGCCCTGCAGTGCGACGTGTATGGGCTGATACAGATAGATATCCACCCAAAGGTTGTCCGTAATATATTACTTAGAGTGATAAGGCTGCCTTTTCCAATCATTATGTAATTTAAATTTAATTAAATATTTACTGGTGGTAGGTCTCTCATATGTGAGAGGCTGCCTGGGTGGGTACCACCGCAATGTCTATTTCTCCCGTCAAACAGCAGTTTAAATGCACTGGTGTGTTTCGGATTGAAGGACATTGTAGCCAGAGTAACTACTGGACATATTAAGACTTAACATCTTGTGTCTCAGGATGGCGAGCGCAGTGGAGTGCCAAGCATTGCTTTGTAATTCAAGGTGTTGTTTGGTTTTGCTACTGTTCTTGAGCGGTCGCATCGCTTACCATCAGGCGAAAGGCATGCTCGTCTCGTCATTCACTGCAATAAAAAAAATACATTACTATAATTTTAAATCTATGTAGTACACAAAAATAATTTAATAAACGCTGAAGTACGATTTGACAATGTAAAGTGCGCTAACCTGCACAGGCCACAGGGCCAGGGTGGTGGACTATATGGCCTAACAACTATCAATCGTAGTCTCGATTATAGAGGAGGCCCGTGCCGTGCAGTGGGACGCATATGGGCTGGTACAGTGAAGTAAGACATGACGTGAATGAAACGTTGTAAAATGTATTTTTTCATCGGGATCGATTCATAACTCTTAAGAGCGTATACACCTTGCGCGCAAAGTCAACTATAGGTATTTCTTCGTTAATTTCACGCACACATAAGCGACCAAAGCTGTGTGCGTAGAGCTGCCGCGTCGGCTCGCTATACAATCGGCTCAAACAACTTTGATCCGTGCGCTTCAAATATTCAATTGAAATGTAACTGTAATATAATATCATAAAAATATTTTATTTGCATTATAAGTAGACAAATATTACTGTGCAAGCTAAGAATAATACAAATTTTGGATACTAATCATATTTTCGTTATTATTACATTGTTAAGTTGCATTCAAATCAGTGTTCAATCAGTAGACACTACGGACGTTTTATTAATCATTTCGTGTTCGAACACATAAATAGTGTTAGGGGCCTTACAACTCCTTACAATTACGAAATATATTTAATTTTATATTACAATACATAACATAATTTAGCCTCGGAATTACGTCCCATTATATTACCTGAAACATAATTTATACTCACTACAAAATCATTGTAGGTAATAAAAATAATTAAATATTTTACTACCAAAGTACTAAGATGTGGTAATCGCATTCCGTGCGTGGCTATTTTTACTACGCGCGGCATAATCGACTGCAGCCAGGCCGGAGCGACGAGCGATACGTCCTCCCTCTAGAAGGCCTTGCGGCGTCTGATTTGATCCACGTCGGACAGCGTGTTTTATAGTGGTTTTTAAAATATTTGTAGAAAACATGAAAACTAATTTTGTTGAAATATAAAAATGGTAATTTATTGATAAGATGTTCTTCTATTATAATATGCAATTGTCATAAAAAAATATGTACGATAAGTTGGTGAAAAAAAATATGTTCTTGACGAGAGTTTCTGAATAATTTCGCATTGTTTAAATTTTTATTTTTCAGGAACTAAACACAAAAAGATTATTTTTCTCAGCAAAATCCCTCCATAAGGGTCTTATTAGTCTGATAATATTTTTATTTTCATCTTATATTTAGTGGTTAAGGATATCTTAAGCTTCTAAATTGCCATTTAAAGCCTAAATAACGAAACTTGTGTTCAGTAATCCGTATAGTACTCACAAATTATCCATCAATCTATAATGTTTTCCACCAAAATCCCTAGATGACAACCTTTTCTAAAATTAGTAATAATTATTTTTCCTTTAAATTGTTTATTGGTGGCTATTAACTCATTTGAAAAGTCCTGTTTTTAAGCCAAAAAGCGCGTGCAGGGTATAAACGCTCTTAACTTATCAAAATATTAATATCTCAGTCATTTTACATCCAATTTTGATGCTGTTTTCAAATTCATATTGTTTATAAGCGATACTTTTTAGAAACCATTACATACTGTCCAAAATCAAACCTTGGACACACTATTACACGGATTTTAAACATCTCGTACTGTATCAATTATTATGTCATCGGTAATATTCCTTAGAACAATATTAAAGGAATATTCCTTACGATAAGTTGATATTGCTAAGTTATGTCACCGTATATCATTGATTTAATGTATTTGTTTTCATCTATCCATTTGGAAAATTACAATCGTTTTTGCAATAATATTTGTCAGATGTTTTGGAAAATGTCCCGTTTGTCTTTTTGGCGTAGTTGGTTAAACGCCTGCTGTGAAACGAGAGAGCTCGGTTTCAATCACAAACAATTTTTTATGTAAACCACAAGTATTTGAGAGAGGAAAGTATAATTATAATAGTTTCTTATACACGACACAGGACTCGATCTTAATGTGGAGTCAGGGTGGTTACTTTTATGGTACGAAACGATGTTCGAATTTTGACGTCTTAAGAACGAAGCTACGCTCAGCGGGTCGAATCCCAGGTCGTGTGATATAAGTGATTTTGGATTTTATTATTAATTACCAAACCGGAGTCAGGAATATCTGCGATAGGCTCGTTTATCACATCATAGGAATATACAAGGAATCTCTACCTACCTCTTCTGGGAAAAAGGCGTGAGTTTATATATAAGCTACACTGATAAAGATCTGTAAAACCGTTTGTTAGTCACTGGATTTACTAAAATGTATTACGTCATACTATCAACAATGGTTTGAGGCACTCATGGGTAATGGCGCAGACCAATTTAACGTTGATTAAAAGGTCTAATTATTGCACGTTTGAGTGTCCAAGAGTAGAGTAAATGTTTTGGTGTTTCATAACAATTATTTTCGTATTGTACGCTTGTCGATTAGGTGTTGGTAAGGAGTATGTAGCGTAATGTCCATGGTTCGATTTTAGGTTAGGCACATTTTAAGCAATAGAAATTTCAACTTACCCATTTTTTCACTTGATTTTTGTGACTAATGTTTTTGGTTTTTATTTAAGTGTATGTAAATAAATTAATATTCACAATTAATAATTTTGCTTTAAAAATTATATAATTACGCTTGTATCCTGGAAAAGGAAGACTGATTAAAAACTCCTATCGTTCCGTAGTATGCCAAGGGATTTCCCACACACAATATGATAAAGGGCCTTTCGTCATATTAAACATGACCGTAATGTTAGGCAATGTAAGTGATTGCATGATTTGGTTTCGATTATATGAAGTTCCAATATACTTGGCTATTCAAACTAAAAAATGAATATCAGTATAAAAAAAAAAAAAAAAAAAATCAAGCTATATGATGCCTCGATATTTCGTCTTAGGAAATGGCTAGACCCATGTCATTAACTGCCATAACTTGATCGTTCCATACAGTACTCTACAATCAAGAGTACGATTGCGAAGGGGTAGGGCATATAGTCCACCACGCTGGCCTAATGCGAGATTTAAATAGATACTACACATTCCGTATAAATTAATAATGCAAAATAATAATAAATATAAAAAAAATAAAACTGATTCTATCCTGCATAAAACCGTACCGCTGGGGGTCGCAATGTAACTCGTTATCGTTACAAGAAAACTTCACACTGCCCGCACACGATTATACAAATTAGATCGCTCCGTGTAAACGTACGCGCCGCGACGCATTCCCGCCGATCTGACCGTTCGGAATTCGAAAACATTCGAAAAACTAACACACTAGTTCGGAATTTGAATCTCGCGCCTCAATTATTCGAAAAAAGAACGTTCGTTATGAATTGCGTGTTGACATTTTTCAAAATAAGAACGCTGTTTGTGTTCCAATTTTGAATATTCGAAAATAGAACGTGTTTTTGTTTCATCAATAAATTTGAAAAATCAGTGCTAGTGGATTGTGATGTGATAAAAGGTCGTTATTTTAAATTAAAAATATTGTGTATTGGTCGTTATTGATAGAAGCCGTCCAAAATGATTTGCTCAGGTGAATGTTTTTATTGTAATGTCAATAGTTGAGTGAACGATTGTTTACGGAACGAATGAGTATGGAAGTGAATGTGTACATTATTTTTATAGAAAAAATATTTCGAACGAATGAGTATGAAAGTGAATGTGTACATTATTTTTATAGAGGAAAGATGTCTTATTATAAACTTGTCAAGTAAGTGTGACAGAGACAACGCTAACGTGCAGCCAATGTCAATTATATAACTTTTAAGATTATATCTGAGTAACGTACGTTTAATTGTCTTAAGTGCACGTGCACTGACAAAAACAGTTCGTAGTAACCTTGAGGCGTGGTGCGTTTACCAAATAATGTTATCTGTTCTACCGTTATTTTACGTTTTATATTCAAACTTTTGTTTTTATTGTGCAATGTGGGTAATGCCGTTTGTGTCATTTTTTTCTTTTAAATACGTTACCATTGATTTAAAACTAAGGATAGGTCCTTCAGTAAATTTGGATTTTCAAAAATAAATAAATAACAACCAACAGTTACATACATAGTCCTGACACTAAGATCGAGTCTTGTGTCGTGTATCAGAAACTACGAGAGTCTTTTCTGTCTCACTAACACCCAGACCCTAAACAAATATCTGTGGTTCACACAAATATTTGTTTCGGTGCGTGGATCGAACCCGCGGCCTCGATTCACAGCCGGTGTCTAACCAACTGCGCCAAGGAGGCTGTCAATAATACAAGCAAGCCTTTTTAAATAGTTGTGTGCGGCGACTAATTTCAATAACGCTCCTAGAGATCATCAGAACATCTTAATGATTCATAAATTATTTTTAACCGACTTCAAAAAAAGGAGGAGGGTCTCAATTCGACTCTATGTTGTTTTTTTTTTTATGTTTGTTACCTCGTTTCTCTGTACTGCGTGAACCGATTTCGATCATTCTTTCTTTAATTGAAAGCTGGTGCTTGTCGTTTGATCCCATAAAAATATGGTGAAGATCTGATGAATATCTTCGGACCTGGAGAGGGGAACTCCTTAAAATTAAGGAGAATTGCAATGGTTCTTTTTGCATAACGTTCATTAGAAAAGTTAAGTTACAGTGAGAGAGGGAAAAAGGGGTAGGGGTGAGGGGGGGTGGGTGATAAAATTAAAATACACGTAAATTCTAATATCTTCAGCAGCTTATAACCGATTTCAATATGTTATGCATATATTTTGATTTGTTGGCTAGTCAAGTCATTAAGCAAATTATTCAACAAGCACAAGTTCCATGAAATAAATATTATTTTTTTGCTTTGCATTGGTACTTATTTTGTTATTTTTTGGTTTTTAGTGGTTTTTTGTTTTGAAGTCGGTTTTTATTTTTTTATCATTTTCATTTTTGGAGATGTATTGGAACGCGCACCCACTTACGTCGGAACATTTTACGCGCTTTCCGCCCTGTCCATATTAATGATTTTAATTATGGAAACATAATATGTAGTCTCTAATGTATATATATTTTTTTACTTTATTGCTATGAATGGCGAGCCAGCAATCCGTTCGCCTGATTGTAAGCGATACGACCGCTCATAAACAATGGCAAAATTCCACTGCGCTCGTCATACTGAGACATAAGATGTTAAGTCTCAATATGTCCAGTAGTTACTCTGGCTACAATGTCCTTCAATCCGAAAGACAACAGTGCATTTACACTGCTATTTCACGGGAGAAATAAACATTGCGGTGGTACCTACCCAGATGGCCTCTCACATATGAGAGACCTACCACCAGTAAAATATGGTCAGAAATGTAATTAATTTGTTTGTTGCAGTTGAATCGTCTGATGAACGAGATTTACGAGACGGTGACGGCCGCTTGCAACATGGACGGCAACAAGCCGGGCAGCTTTCCCACTGACCAGTCTGATGGCAGCACTAGTGAGGGTGAGGATATCAACATATTTATGTAGGATTTGAATGTTATGATGAAAGATGAGTAGAATGAAACGTTAGACCCGTGGTTCCTAAACTTTTTAGGTCCATTACCCCTATGATTTAACTAGGGCGACGGATTTTACAAACCTCCCAAGTTTTAATTTGGTAATATTAGATTTTGTTTCACTTAAGACAAAAACAAGCTCATTGTTACCCTCGCAAAATATAACTTTAACCCCCGCGGGGGTAATCACCCCCAGGTTAGGAAACACGGCGTTAGACGAATGAGTGATATGGAACGTGGTCTGTGTGAAAGAGATGACTAGTGAAAGTATTTAAGATGGAAAGAGTAAGAGGATGAATGATTAAGATGTTGAAGTATGCAAGGACGGATTATACGAGAGAACAGTCAGGAAGACGATGGAAGAAGAAGTAAAGGACGACTGAGGAAGACGTTTTAAAGAAAAAATAAAAACACTAATATAAGCCGAAGATATACTAACAATCTTTGTTTGATTTGACCCGTAGCGGAACTGTTCCCACATGTATTTTAGTTTATGCTCCTTACATCGGTGTTTCCTGAGCGCTGTGACATGTCCTTCAAACGAGGTTTAACAAGAGTACCCTCCTTAAGTACTCAGTGACTTTGTTGTGCTGCTCCCCTGGCACTACGGAGGTTCATGAGCAGCGGTAGCTGCTTACCATCAGGCGGGCCGCTAGCTCGTTTACGTACAAATTACGGCAATAAAAATAAAAATAAACACTCTTATAACCTAACAATAGAAGTGCCACTAGTTCCAAATTTTACTGTAGGTCTCTCGTATGTGAGAGGCCGCCTGGTTAGGTACACTGCAATGACTAATTCAATGAATGGCGAGACAAGCATGCCGTTCGTCTAATGGTAAGCGATACGACCGCTCATAAACAGTAGCAAAACTAAACAACAATACAATGCTTGGCATTCCACTGCGCTCGTCATCCTGAGACATAGGATTTTAAGTCTCTATATGTCCAGTAGTTATTCTGGCTACAATGTCCTTCAATTCGCAACACAACAGTGCATTTAAACTGCTCTTGTGCGGGAGAAATTGACATATAAGAGACCTACCACCAGTAAAACACTTAAAAATCAACGTGTTACTTATTTATTCTTTTCTACCATTTCAGATTCAATAAAACTAACAAGAAGTCTTACAGAGAAGCGAAAGAACTACGTCCGTAGGGTTTCAAGCAGGGTCGCGTATCTCGACACGAAGAGTATCCGTCAAACGCGTTTCAGGCATCAAACCTCAATCTGCTCCTACAAATCCGAGATCCTGGACAATCCCTACTCAACCTTCAGGTCTTGGAAAAGCTTCAGGACATCCCAAAGCAACCTGACTAAAGAGAAGCTGGACAGGATGTCTACTGACTCGAAGATCAACCTGACTGACTCGACGGGGAATGTCATGTCAATCAGGAGAGAGTTTGAGAGTGCCGATCAGCTAAGCATTGATGAGAAGACTGGGTGTTTGGATATCGAAATGCCGCTCGAGGCAAGAGAGAATGGATTGTTCAATCTATGTTTGCTGGTCGGGTTAAATTATATGACTGGGCAGGCGTATGTGAAGAGCGTTTTTCCTAGCCAGGTGAGTTGTTTATTAAGGGCTCATGAATTTATTCCTGAAAGGGTTGGAAGATGCACTAAACCAACAAAGCTTTCTGATATGATTTCCGTTCTAAATATTACAGAAGTTAAGTCTATGGATTCAAAAAAAGTCCTGGGCGACTCTTATGTTGTAACTTAAACTCATTCAATGTCGATTGCAGGACCCTAAATTAGAATCTTAAATATACTTTAATTTCAATGAATGATAAGACGAGTATGCCATTCGCCTGAGAGCTATACGATCGCTCATAGACAGTAGCAAAACTTACGAAGCAATGCTTGGCATTCCACTACTACACTATGTAAGTGACTGTTGGGTGTATTTATATTGCAATAATTCACATCAAAATAATATCACCCATTCCAAAAGTAAGGCATAATACAAGCTATTGTAATTTCCCCCTTTCAGGCTCAAATACCACCACACATAGAAAACTTGGTATTCCCGGAGACATTGAGTTCAGCGTCGCGTGGGGAATGGTCTGCTGACTCCAAGGGAGGGCAGTGTTACTCCTTAGTCCTCACTGATGAGAGGGGAGAGAGGTCTTATGGGTGAGTAGCTTTTTTTATTACAATTAATGACGAGACGAGTTTGCCGTCCGCCTGTTGATAAGCGATACAACAGCTCATAAACAGTAGCAGAACCAAACAACACCTCGAATCGCAAAGCAATGCTTGGCATTCCACTGCGCTTGCTACTAAGACATAAGATGTTCAGTCTCAATATGTCCAGTAGTTACTTTGGCTACAATGTCCTTCAATCTGAAACAGAACAGTGCCTCTACACTGGTGTTTGACGGGAGAAATTGACAATGAGGTGGTACCCACCCAGGCGGCCTCTCACATATGAGAGACCTACCACCAGTAAATTTTAGTCTGTATCAGCCCATGTACACCCCAGAAGTGAAGAATGTAGACCGTCTTCTTCCTAGCTTCTTTTCAACTTAGTCCATCTAATGGTTGTCTTTTTTTTATATCTTTTATTTGTTTATTCTGGGCCGGCATAGTGATCACATTGCACCTGATGGTAAGCGCCGTCCAGGCAGAGTATGAGATACAAATATGCCGGCTTGCTAAGGTCTGGAAGAATTCGCGTTAAGCGATAAGACCGTCAATTGTCACCTTTATTTGAACGTGTTGTCATTTATTTTACTTTATTAAGTGTATTATTAAGTGTATTTTACTTTATTTGTTTTCCTTTTGTGTGCAATAAAGTGTAAATAAATAAATAAATAAATAAGTGCGTGGTGGCCTGTTGGTAAACGGACTAGACGCGACTGCCAACATGTTCACGGTAGTCGCGGGTTCGAATCCCAGGGCACACCTCTGACTTTTCGGAGCCATGTGTGTATTGATAGTCAATCACCACGCACTAAAACGGTGAAGGAAAACATCGTGAGGAAACCTGCATACCATAGCGATTTATAAAAAATTCTATGGTATGTAAGTCCGCCAACCCGCACTAGGCCAGCGTGGCGGACTATATGACCTAACCACTCTCAATCGTACTATCGATTGTAGAGTAGGCCCGTGCCCTGCAGTGGGACCTATATAGGCTGATACAGTACTATATGTGTTCAATAAAGAAATTATAAATAAAAAATATTTATAAATCTTAGTCTGTATCAGCCTATATACGTTCCACTGCAGATCACGGGCCTCCTCTACAATCGAGAGTACGATTGAGAGTGGTTAGGCTATATAGTCCGCCACGCTGGCCTAGTGCGGGTTCGCGGACTTTACATACCGTAGAAATTCTTTAAAATAGCTATGGTATGCAGGTTTCTTCATGTTTTCATATGATTATAGTACAAAGTTGAATAAAGAGGCAACTAAAAATTTCACAAAGAAACGCGACAATTTTTTTTTGTGATTTTTTAAATATAATCGTGTTTGAGCGGTTAATCTAGTTTTTGCTAAAATAATAATTTAGTTACATTGTGTCTGAAGTCAGTGAGACTACCACCCGGCTTCGTTTTCTGTAGCAGTCTTGATATACCCCCTGTATTAGTAAAGATTTAGTAAGATTTAATACCTATAAAAAATTAAATGCTGAAGAAATTGAAGAACATTTGTGGACATTCTGTGATTGTTGTTGATAATTGCTTTTTTTTTCTTTTCAGATATTGTCGTCGCGTGTTGCCAGAGGGCGCCACTGCTTGCCTGCCTCTATGTTATTGTATTATTGGGAGATTCAGAGCTCCCGGATTTTATTATAAGGTAAATTCAAATAATCTTTTGTTAATTAATTGTGTATATGCCTGTTACTTTATCATGTGAGTTTAGTTTTGTTTGGTTCATTTTCATCTTCACGAGAATTTACGCCTAAGTTTTTGCTTTTTTAACTCTAAACGTTTTATTTTTATTATTTTACAATAATACAATACAAAACTTTTTATTGTAAACCTAAGCACAAAAATAAATAAGGAATCAGACAAATAAAAAAAAGAAATAAGTATTTTCTTCGAAACATTACATCAGATTTTCAATTACTTATGCCCATTTTATCATAGATTGGATGAGTTTTAATGGACTTCTCACTTATATTGAAATTGAATTAAAAACTTAACTACATACATACATAATCGTCACGCCTGTATCCCATAGTGGTAGGCAGAGACTATAGACCGCCACCTCACTCGATCCTGACATATTACTTTTGCTTTATCAATTTTCATCAACCTTTTCATGCATTCTCGTCGACTTTAGAAACGAAATCACTACATAGTATAAAACAAAGTCGCTTTCTCTACCCCTATGTCCCTTTGTATGCTTCAATCTTTAAAACTACGCAACGGATTTTGATGCGGTTTTTTTTAAGAGATAGAGTGATTCAAGAGGAAGGTTTATATGTATAATACGTACATATTATTGTACAGAAATCTATTTGTACCCGGGTGAAGCTGGGCCGGGCCGCTAGTAAACTATAAATATCATACTAATATAATATACTCTATACCTACTAAATAAAAAAAAATCGAATCCCACCCCAGGTCCTGCAAGAACTCGAATCCCACCACGGCAGTTCGGACGTAGAGATCAACTCAATCCTACAACAGCTCTTCGAAACGGACTTTCCTAGCCCGGGAGAGGAGATAGCCGTGACGTACCATCATAGGCCTGATGTCACAGTTCGGACAGAGATGGTCAAGTGCAAAACAATGCCTGACATGCGAAGGAGCGATGCGGCTAGAGTTGATTCAGATTATTACGATCTGGAGAATAATAATGAACCTAAGAAGATTTTGCTTAGTTTGGAAGGGCAACGGTGAGTAAATAATTTATTTTATTGTTGCTTTTTGTACACAAAATAAATTTTAAACTGCGCTTAAACTAAACTATTATTTCTGTATCTGTATGAGCCCATATACGTCCCACTGAAGGGCACGGGACTCCTCTAAAATTGAAAATACGATTGAGAGTGTTTAGGCCATATAGTCCACCACGCTGGCCTAGTGCGGGTTGGCGGACTTAATATATTTAATTTTTTGAATTATGTATTTTGTATGTATGTGTATATATATGTTTATGGATATGAATATGTGTATATGTAGTTATATTTAATTAGTATTATTTAGCTTTAAGTAATTCTTTATTTGTTACACTGCCCTCCATCTCTCCTTCATTTAAATCCATCCCATGGTTGTCTGTAAGATATTGCGGTTGAGCGATAAGACCGCCATTTGTATTCTTTTTTTATTATAATTTCGATATGGTTAAGTAATAATCGAATTTATTATTTATTTCAATATTTTGATAAGAATTTATATAACTTGCGAAATATTGTTAACGACTTCACTTGTTATTTGCTATTTGCTATTTGCTATGTGCTATGTGCTATTGCTATTTTTCAACACTACATTGTACTGTCCCCAGGACTAAGACAATCAAACGGCCAATAGAACCACGAGTGGACGAAGACAATCTGTCAACACTACTAGACCTGCTGGGCGCAGGGCTGGTCATTAAAGTATTCGGCTCCCTACTCTTGGAGAGAAAGGTCATCATCATTGGAGATCAATTGAGGTGAGGAAAATTTTCGTGTTACTAGATTGTTGCAATTTTTTTAAGCTATGAATTGTGAGAGGAGAATGTTCGCCTGATGGTAAGAGATATGACCGCTCATGAACAATAGCGGAACTAAACACAATGCTTAGCAACTGCGCTCGTCTGAGACATAAAAGTCTCAATATGTCCAGTAGTTATTCTGGGTACAATGTCCTTCAAACTGAAACACAACAGTGCATTTACATTGTTGTTTGGTGCGAGAAACAGACATGGCGGTGGTACCTACCACAAATATTTCTTCCGGGTCTGGGTGTGTGCGAGACCGAGAAGTCTCTCGTAGTTCCCGATACCCACGACACAAGACAAGTATTATTTATTTATTTACTTACCTACCCAGGCAGCCTCTCACATATGAGAGACCTACTAATTAATAAAAATGTTCTTTCCAGCCTTGACTGACTAGACTGCCTGGACTGCCTCGGTTTCGTAGTCGTAATAGAGTACGGTTACAAAGCTGAGGTCTCGGGTTCGAATCCCGAGTTGGGCAGTGATATTGGATTTTTCTATTCATTATCAGCCCAGAGTCAGGAATTTGTGCCCGATATGGTGATAGGCTCGCTTATCACATCGTGGGGCGGTACATGCAAGGCGAAATGTAGGTGCACTGGCAACTCTGCCTACCCTTTCTGGGAAAAAGGCGTGAGTTTATGTATGTATGTAATAAAAATATTCTTTCCAGTGCCGTGTCGTCGTGTCTAGAAGCACTACAGAGCTCTTTATACCCGTTTGTATGGCAACAGCCTCTCATCTCCGCGATACCTGCGGAGATACAAACAGATGTACTGGAGGCGCCCCTGCCGATACTAGCTGGGATGCTGAAGACCAATGGAGATTTGGATGTGGAGGGGATTTTGTTTGAGGAGGTAAGAGTTTGATGCTTTGGAACTAATCACACTAATATAAATTAACAGCCTCCGTGGCGAAGTCGGTTAGACGCCGCATGTGAATGACCCGCCGCGGGTTCGGTCCCTATACCGAGAGAAATGTTTGTGCGTCCGACAAATATTTCTTTCGGGTCTGGCTGTTTGTAAGTCTCTTTTAGTTTCTGATACACGACACGAGGCTCGATATTAGTGTGAAGTCAAGATTATGTATGTAACTGTTGCCTATATGTGTTAATATTAATTATTATATTTTCCCAGGGCATGCTAATAGACCTAACACATCCCTCCAAGGTATTGTTCTGTCAAAGCGACGAGTCGACGATACTGCCAACTTCAAGCTACAAGACATTGAAGACTTCACTACAAATGGAATCTAATAAACATAAGGTAAGGTATAGTTATAATTTATTATTGGCTTGTTGGTCTACCGATTGTAAATTGAAAGGCTTCGGGTTCAGAACCTGTGCCGAGTCACATTTTAGAGGCCCTTTTTTATTGAGAGCCTCCGTGGCGTAGTTGGTTAAACGCCGGCTGTGAGACGTGAGACCGCGGGTTCGATTCCCGCACTGAGACAAAAACATGTGAACCACAGATAATTGTTTCGGGTCTGGGTGTTTGTGAGAGCGAAAAGTCTCTCGTAATTTCTGATACACGACACAAGACTCGATGTTAGTGTGGAGTCAGGACTATGTATGTGACTGTTGGGTGTATTTATTGCAATGAATGGCGACACGAGCATGCCGTTCGCCTGATGGTAAGGGAACCGGTCATGGACAACCGGACAAATGAAGACAGCTGCGCGATTAACAACTATTAATATGTATTATTTCAAAAAACACGATTTCTGAATATTTTGGATAAAATAATGTCATATATTTTTTTATATTATTGTATTTTCAACGGTCTCGGATAACTATACAAAATTTCGGGTCAATCCAAAAATTTTTAAGTGCTCGAAAATCGACTTTAAAGATTCCGTTACAAACATACATACAGACGAAGTTAATAAAATCGTATTCTGTATCAGCCCATATACGTCCCACTGCAGGGCACGGGCCTCCTCTACAACTGACAGTACGATTGAGAGTGGTTAGGCCATATAGTCCACCACGCTGGCCTAGTGCGGGTTGGCGGACTTACATACCACAGAAATCTTTATAAATCGCTATGGTATACACGTTTCCTAACGATGTTTTCCTTCACCGTTTTAGTGCGTGGTGATTGACTATCAATACACATGGCTCGGAAAAGTCAGAGGTGTGTCCTGGGATTTGAACCTGCGACCACCGTGAACATGTTGGCAGCCGCGTCTAATCCGTTTACTAACAAGCCACCATGCACTTTAAAAAGCGTATTAAAAAAGTTTTTTAATGATATTATGTAATCTTTGGCCGTTGGGGCCGAAAGGTTCTCGAGTGGAGGCCACGTACAGGCAAGCGAAATGTCGGACGCCCGCCTAGAAGGTGGACGGACGATCTGACTAAGGTCGCAGGAAGTCGCTGGATGCAGGCCGACGACAACAGGTCATTGTGGAGATCATTGGGGGAGGCCTATGTTCAGCAGTGGACTTCCTGTGGCTGAGATGATGATGATGATGATGATGATGATGATGATTTAATCTTTACAGGATAAACAAGACGACACTCGTATGCGTAACGTGATGATATCCGAAGCTTTTATGAGGTTTTTCGTCGATATCATGGATGGACACTGGAGATTCTTCAAAGATGGAGCAATGAAAGACACTGATATGGGAAAGGATGGCGCTGTTTTTGACGTAAGTTTTCATTAAAAATATTTTTCTATATCTATACGTATACAGAGTGTATCAAGACTGCGACCGAAAACGAAGCCGTGTGGTAGTTTTGGTGACTTCAGACACAATGCAACAAAAAAAATTGCAATGCAACTGATTTTTTTAAATATTTGTTTGTTTATTTGATTGGTATCCATAGTTTTTGCTAAATAATAGTTTAAATCCTTGGTAACCTCCTTCCTTGGTAATAGCTTCTTTATAAATAAAAAGGTATACCTACACTATTTTTTTACTATTACAATGTATATAAATTGTCAGCTGTGAAGGACCTAATAAATAAATAAAATTAATTAACGACCCAAATACGAAAACAGGAAAAGTAAATTAACAAAAAATTGTGTTGCTTTTCTTTTTGCAAAATTTTTAATTATACTGTGTCCGAAGTCACTAAAACTACCACACGGCTTCGTTTTTGGTGGCAGTCTTAGTACACCCTGTATATAGACTATTTTGTATATATTTATTTAATCATTTTACTTATACTTAAAATTTATCTTTACAGAAAGAAGCTTTCATCAAAAGCGCGACATCGAAGCAAAACCAGTACTTTTTAGAATGGTTTACAGAGACCGCCATGTTTAACCATTTTATACAGAACATGGCCTCTCGCCATTTATCTGGTGGTGAACATCAAACAGTGACCTACGTGGACGCACCACTACCAAACTTCTACCATCTTTTCGATGATCGAATATCAAATATAACTAAATTTAACGTGAACAAAAATGTCGAAGGTAAAAACTACAAGAGCGCGGTAAATAGGAAGGTTAAAATGTTGAAAAATAAATTGAGGGATTTGGTCGCGTAGGAACCAGTTATGGACAGTTTGTGATATTTATATGGAGGGTGTAGTAATGGACACTGAGGTCCAATTATGGATATGTCTGCAAAGTTAAAATTGTTAGTGGATGGTTTAATTTTGGACCTGAGTAAAAATTGTTAAGTGGAATATCTAGTTATGGACAGTTGGAGCGTAGTTTGGATGTAAGTGATCCTTTTATGAGCCGAAATTTTGGTTCAAAATAGAAGCTCGAACTTTGGATGTACACCAGAATTTTATGTATGTCAAACGTCTAGTTAAAGACGCTTCTGAACGCAATTTTCTCTAAACATCTAATAATGGGCATAAAAGTAGATTGAGTACGTAGTAATGGACACAATTATGTAAATGATACAAACATACTTAATGTGTAGAATTTGGATGTAAACTTAGGATTACATCCTTAATGGAATGCTGGATATAAGTAGAAGATCTAGTTGTGGACACTCTTGAAACATTTTTATGTAGCAGAGAATATAGTTATTGAGTCTAGTACCCAGTAAAAGACATCATTTTGTAAAGGTCTTACGGCCTAAGATATTAATGATATATACTTTTCAAAAGTCGCTTTAATTAACTCCAACTATTTAATGATATTTCAAGGCTTTACATACTCAACCCAGTCATGGACACTGTCTAATATATGAATTGTATGTTACTTTGATAAATAAATACAGAACTAGTGAAATCTCATAAAAAATAGGGAAGAATTGCACGAAAAAAATACTGATGAATGAATATTTCAATTGCCTATGATTTTCAATAATATTAATCAAATGAATTTGATACTCAATGAAATGTTGAATTGTTTGTCAAATATTATTTTAAGGCTGGAATATCGTTATTTATCAATTTCTCATGGCCAATTATTTTCAATGTCTCAATTTCTACATTTTTGAGCGTAAATCTCTACAAAGTCTCGAGACATATCTCCAGCAATAACTCCCCACTTGTGGGCATTGCCCAACAGTGGGAATAAGCCTTTAGTCTTCCGTGCCGTCATAAAAATGACGACCGTGAGAGGCAGCTTGGCTCGACTGATACGATTAGAATTAAGTTATTTAAGCTAAAAATAAATAAATAAACCTACCCCTATGTATTAAGTAAACTGAGGGTAGTTTTTAATTTAATAAAATATTTTCAATCAGTATTATGACATGTGAAAAATAATTTTCAATTACATTTATGTCTAAGAAAACATAGACAGTCGAATAAAGCATTGTACAGCGTAATAAAATGAAATTACAGCATGATATACTGAGATGTAACGAAATATAATGTTGTTCAGCGTAATAAAGTGACGAGTAACTGAACAATTTACAGCATCGAAATATTTAAATTACGTACAATACGATTTGACCTTATGGTACAATATATGTTTGCCATATTATACTGATATTTAGTTAAAATATTACAGTATTATAAAATGTTTTACAGTGCGGTACAATATAATAAAATGTAAGTAAATTGCTACCGAATGCTTACTAATTTATTATATCGCTTTTAAAAACATTTGCAGCTTAATATAATGAAATACAATGCAGTACAATAAATTGCAATGAAATAAAATTATTTGTAATTGAATTTTAATGTCATAATAGTGATTAAAATATTTTATATTATGCATGTGATTGTACATAAATAAATATATGCAATTTTTTATTAATTATTATTTAATTATATTTGTGGCAACATATCTGCCTATGAATCGTTTGTCTTTACTAATATAAACATGATTACGACCCGGAGTTCTTGGAGAAATAACTTAACTTGAGGTAATGTGATCAAAAGGTAAAAAGTGATGATAATTACTTAAATTATTAAATACTAGCGGCCCGGCCCAGCTTCGCCCGGGTACAAATAGATTTCTGTTCAATAATATGTACGTATTATACATATATAATGGCCTGGCATAGTGGCGGCATTGCACCTGATGGAAAGTGTCAATGCCGCCCAGGCAGAGTATCCATTGGCATCGGACGGCAGTCCCATGCCAATGGAAACAATTATGCCGGCCTGCTTAGGTGCCTCTTCACACCACGGCGGAAGGACCCGGGATTGTAGGAAGGAGGGAACACGTGCGCCGGCAAACAATTCCACAGCCTGACGGTGCGGCACAGAAACGAATTTGAGAACCGTTTGGTTCGCGCCGGGATGGTGTGGACCGTCAAGCTATGGCTTCGCAAGCCAGCACGCGTGGTTCTGGTTAGGAATGGAGAGGAGGGGAGCAAGTTGAACAATTCCTCAGAGCACTCACCGTGATACAGGCGGTAGAACACGCTTAGAGAGGCGACATCTCTCCGGAGTTGTAGCGACTCCAAGTTGCTCGTAACGTCTGCATCATTCACAATGCGGATGGCCCGCCGCTGCAATCCATCCAAGGCATCGAGCAGGTACTGGGCGGATCCATCCCAGAGGTGCGAGCAATACTCCATACCCGGCCGGACCTGCGCTTTATATAAGCGGCAAAGCTGACCGGGCGTGAAAAACCGACGCACTCTGTTCAGGACTCCAACCCTGCGTGATGTGGCAGATATTACGCCCTCGATGTGATTCCTTGGATTGAGATCACAGCGGATATCCATACCAAGGATACACAGGTCATTCCGCACTGAGAGGGGAGTACCCTGAAGAATGGGGAGGGGAGAGAACGGGGATTTTTTGCACGTGAACGCACACACCTGGGTTTTCCTGGCATTGAACTCAACCATATTCCTGGAACCCCATGTAGAAATGAGATCCAAGGTCCGGTTGAGCTCAATGACAAGATCTTCGCGTCCCTTCACAGTTTCGACACGGCAACCTGGATGCCCGCAGTGGTATCGCCCATGAACCGTGCTGTCATCTGCATAGCAATGAATGTTGCCAAGCGACAACATGTCATTGATATGCAGAATAAACAAGGTGGGCGACAGCACCGAGCCCTGAGGAACTCCGGCATTTACCGACATGAGCGCCGAAGCGTGTCCGTCTACGACTACACGTATTCTACGCCCATGCAGAAAGCCGGAAATCCACGAACACAGGTTGCCGGGTAGACCGTATGCCGGAAGCTTGGACAGAAGACCACGGTGCCAGACCCTATCAAACGCTTTGGCAATGTCGAGGCTCACAGCAAGAGCCTCGCCACGCCGGTCTATCGCCTCACCCCAGCGATGCAGGACAAACGCTAGAAGATCACCCGTCGATCGATTATGACGGAATCCGTATTGTCGGTCACTGATCAACGAGTGATCCTCCAGGTAGCGGACCAATTGAGCGTTTATGATCCGCTCCATGACCTTACACATCACTGAGGTGATAGCGATAGGGCGGTAATTGGTAGGGTCCGATCGATCACCCTTTTTGGGGATTGGTTGCACATTGGCCTCTCTCCAAGATTCCGGCACAACACCTGTGCGGTAGGACGCTCGGTAGAGGCGAGTCAGTGCTGGAGACAACTCAGCTGCACAAGCCCTTAAAACCACCGCTGGTATCCCATCCGGACCACTGGCTTTCCGCACATCGAGAGACCGTAACTCACGCCGCACATCACACTGCCTGATGCGAATATCTGCCATTGAGAAACCGCAATCAGGCAGCGTAGGCAGCGACTGGGAACCACGGTCTTCGAGGCGGGAATTAGCCGCAAAGAGATTTGCCAGCAAGGCAGCCTTCTCTTGCGGCTTGTGGGCCAGCGACCCTTCTGGGTACCTCAGCGGCGGCAACGCTGGACGACAGAAGTTAGATTGGACGGCCCTGGCCAACCTCCAATAAGCACGACTGCTAGTTGGGTGATCGGCCAACGCACGCCCAATCCTGCTAACGCGCTGGGCATCCGCCCTAACGTAGGCCTTCTTGCAGGCCTTGGAGGCACGGTTATAGGCTTCTTTGAGGGAACTGATATTGGGATCCTTCATGGCGCGACCCCTGATCCAAGCGCGATACGCCGCCTGTTTGTCACCGACAGCATCGGCGCATGCACGATTGAACCAGGAGCGTCCACGGCCCTTACTGGCGATCTCAGAGGAAGGAATGTAATATTCCATTCCAAGTCTGATCTCGTCAGCAATAGCGTTGGCACTCGCTGAGGGATCTTTACCCTCAAAGCAGCGCTGCCTCCAAGAGATGGATGCAAAATATTCCCGCATACCATCCCAATCTGCCGACGAGTAATGCCAGACCCTTCGCCTAACCTGCACGGGACGTGGAGGTGATGCGATCGGTACTGACGACCCAACCAGGCAGTGATCGGAAGTGCCCAGAGGCGCACTAACGGTCACATGATACCCGGCTGGGTGACTCGCCAGCAGAAGGTCCAGCAAAGAAGGCGCATGACTCGCCACATCCGGGATCCTGGTGGGCTGGTTCACCAGTTGTGTCAAGTCATGAGTCAGAGCGAATGCATGGGCAGCTCTGCCAGCATGATCAGTCTTGGAGGAGCCCAGCCACAGTTCGTGATGAGCATTGAAATCCCCCAAGACCACCATTTCGGCCGACGGGAACTGCGCCTGCGCGTCATCAGCCGCCTGGCTAAGATACCTGAACAGCCGAGTCGTCTCATCGTCCCCGTTGTGAGACCTGTAAAGGCACACGTAGATGCGGCTCAGGGAACCTAGATCCACGTGCACCCACAGAGCGGAGAAGGAGGGGTCCTCCATGCAGTGCAAACGGCGACAGCAGATGTCCGACCGAACATACAAGCATACCCCGGCTTTAGGCTTGAAGTTTACTTCAAGCGAATAACCGGGATACAACAGGTAAGAATTATCGGTCGGACAACGAATCTGCGTCTCCGTTAGGAAGAGCAAAGCAGGCCGGGCCGTCTCAAGATGGTGGTGGACGGCATTGAGGTTTGTATGGAGTCCGCGGATGTTAGTGAACTCCATAGTGAACGCGGTGGTGGGGTTAAGCACCGCTGAAGGACCTGCTCTGTTTAGTTGCACTGTCATGGTAGAAAGGATGGGATTGGTGAAGAGGCAACGAGGATCTTAGGTTCGGGCACTAAGAAGGCCGAATGGGCACCGGCACGAAAGGGTCGGCAGGAAGCGAATTGATCCGCCGGACGGAAGGGCCCCCGTACCCTCCCGGGATGGGCCGCCGGGACCCCACTTCCGGTCACCAACCGGCACGACGTACCCACCCAAGATTATGCGCGGCATGGTGAGGCAGCCTCTCGAGGTGGTTAGCCCCGATTGGGCCCCTGTACTATACCGCGGGCGGCCAGCGGACAACCGTTTCTACGGGTCTCCCTGGCCGGCGGATCAACTCTCCTCCCTTCGACAGAGGACCGAAAATACCCACACGGTACAACCTCATGCCCGGACTTAAGATCCTCGAAGAAACCGGAAAACCACTGGCTGATCCCGGAACGCGATCCCCTTACGGAGATCACTATGGCGGTCTTTACGCCTCATGGACGGTGGTCGCTACCCGGGCGGACACATAAGTCCTACCACCACTAACCTTCCTCTTGAATCACTCTATGTATTTAAAAAACCGCATCAAAATCCGTTGTGTAGTTTTAAAGATTTAAGCACACAAAGGGACATAGGGACAAAGAAAGCGACTTTGTTTTATACTATGTAGTGATATATTTTTATCTGGACTGAAATTTATGGTCGGCTTTATCACATTATAGGACGGAAATATTTCGTCTATTTGAATAGTTCTGCCTACCCGTTCAGAGATTCATGTGAATTTATTTATGTACAATCACATATGTACGCATCACAATATCCAGTGTATAGGTAATTAGCTATATATACAGTCAGATCTTCCAGTTGTTAGTTGCAAATATTATGTCGGGAAATATGATAACTACAAGTGTTTGTGTACTGAATAATGTTTTAATTCGGGTATTTTTTATCTGAAATATTTTTAAATAATTTCAAATGACGAATATGTTTTGATTTGTTTTAAAAAAGCTATGGTTTTCTATGGAACGTTGGTCCCAGTTTTACAAAATCTTTATTTTACCGGAAAAACATTGCAAAATTCAATATAATTAATAAATGAATACACCCAACAGTCACATAGATAGTCTTGATCCCATATTAAGATCAATTAAGTCTTGTGTAGTGCATTAGGAGAGACTTTTCGGTCTCACTGACACCCAGACCCGAGAGAAATATGACACCCACAATGGCGCAATTAGTTAGACGCCGCCTGTGAAACGAGAGGTTTGATCCCCGCACCGAGAGAAATGTTTGTGCGGCCCACAAATATTTCTTCCGGGTCTGGGTGTTTGTGAGACCGAAAAGTCTCTCGTAGTTCCTGATACCCACGACACAAGACTCGATCTTAGTGTGGGGTCAGGATTATGTATGTGACTGATGGGTGTTTTTTATTTATTTTAAGTAAATAAAGGATATTTTGTTGTTATCATATTTCAAAACGTATTCTAGTACATGTATTTTTGATCCCATACTAGTATATTCGGAATGTACCATTCTATTGACAGTTAGAATCAACAGAAAACAATTGAAGGCAATTAATAGCCTTCTTTGAGATGAAATTAATGTATACTAATATACAGCATGAAATAAAACTATAATTCACGGATTTTATTGCGGATTTGGTTAAATTTTTTATATAATCGTTTTTTAACTTCCGACGTTCCGATTACTTTACAGCGTTCGTGGTTATGAAAGCTGTAAAGCTAAAAATGTTTTATTTCAATGTGTAATATTCGCGTAAGTCTAAGAAATCATTATTATACAGTATACTATTTACATTAGTATTTAATTTAACTTACATATTTCTCATCATCTCATCCATATGTCATTGTACAAAAAAAAAAATATTAAAAAAAATCAGATTCGTTATTGTCAAGTGATTTTAATTGTCATGATTTTGTAACCATACCGCACCATATTGTTTTTTCCGCTTTGCTGATCTTCAATTCGGTTTGGAACTTACCTGAGCCGTAAAAATTCGTGCCTATACAGGTTGATCAAAAGCCTTGAAAATTAAATTGAGTTTTTTAAGAAAGTTTTGAGTAATTTCACATTTGCAATCCTGGTATAATGTTAAATATAATGTATGCGGCAATCTCAAGGAACTTTTGGTTTAAATTGAAAAATTCTTTAAGTGTTTAAGTTTGACATTCAACAGTTGATATTATTTGCATATTCAAAATTATTTCAATATTAGAAAGTGCTTATGATTATTAGAGGACACTAAAAAATACGCCCAACAGTCACATACATAGTCCTGACCACAATAAGAGCGAGTCTTGTGTCGTGTATCAGGAACTACGAGAGAATTCAGTCTCACAAACACCCAGACCCGAAACAAATACTTACGCCCAAATACTGGAACGCAACTTAAATACATATAAATGGCGCTTAACTACGTTAATCCCGATTAAATGTACTGGCTAAGTGGGCCGTGCGCTGTTAAGAGCAACTTATTATTTGAATGGCGTTCCAGTATTCGGGCGTTAAACACACAAATATTTTAGATAGATTCAATTTCCCAGAAAAAAACCTTTTATGGGACGGAAGTTCTATAAGGAAATACTAGTATGGGACTAAAAATATATAAACTTTGCCTTTTAAACTATGCCTTATGTAGAAAAATATGTATTTTTAGAATAGAATGTTCTCGTGTTTTGAGCGTTGTCAATCGCTTTTATAATGTTGCGATTGATTGCTTATCGTTATTTGTTTGTTGCGTAAGTTTTTTTTTGTAAAGTAATGTATATATATGTTAAGTTTTAGTAATAAAATATGTTTAACATTCCTTTGAAAATTTATTTTTATTTAAAAAAAATCTTTTCTGTCTAAAATCGATTTTTTACTATCTACTATAGATACTTTCGAAGTATCGATTTTGAACAGAACTGTATTTTTTATTTTATTTTCAGTAATAAACAAAAATATATCACGATCCTTAATCGGGAATCGAACACCACACCAATATCAAGAAATGAACACCTAAACCACAAAAACTTATAGAATGAAACTTATAAATATATTTGAATAAATTAATAATTTGTCTATTAAGATATTATATATCTTAAATTGTTAAACTATGGAAATCATTGTATTTCTCAATTCTTATTTTATTTTTTGATAAAGACAGTCACATGATACGATAAATCTTTCCATTCCTCCGAATATTTTTTGACACAATAATTCAGCGATCATTTTATTATTGCACTGGTTCGGCAACCGAGCATGCGGTTCACCTGATGGTAAGTGAACACCGCCGCCCATGGACATCTGCAACACCATAGGGCATGGAGATGCGTTGCCGGCCTTTGAGATGGGAATACGCTCGTTTTTTGAAGGTTGCCAGGTCGTATCTGTCCGGGAATGATACCGCTGGCAACTGTTTCCACAGATTTGTAGTACGTGGGAGAAAGTGCCGGGAAAAACGTACTTTGGTAGATTTCCAACCTCCAAGGTGATGTGGTTGGTATTTGGAGGTTTGTCGTGTTGTACGGTGGCGGAACTCAGCAGTAGGGATAAGACCGAACAATTCTCGAGAACACTCCCCGTGGTAAATGCGATAGAGAATTGTTATGTATGCATAGGCTGTATGTTATGTATGCATAGGCTGTATGTAGGCTGTACGCGGCTGCGCCCGCGCCTCACGTTTTGTCTATTAAAAGAGTTGGTCTATAGCACGCTTGCGTTTCACTTGTGTCCGTACCGAACTAACATTGGCGACGAGAATTACCCACGTAATAATAAATATAAAATGGCTCATTTTGGAATATTAAGCAGTTTTGATCACACTATACAAAATTGGAAAACTTTTAAAAACCGTTTGTCTCAGTGGTTCATAGCAAACGATATTTCGCAAAAGAATGACATTTCTGGTGTGAAAAGGCGGGCTATATTGCTAAGTACGCTAGCGGACGCAACGTACCAACTCACCGCAGATTTAGCGTTACCGGAGCAGCTCGAGGAGGTGCCTTATGAAGTAATCTTAGAACTTTTGTATGTAGGCTGTACGCGGCTGCGCCCGCGCCTCACGTTTTGTCTATTAAAAGAGTTGGTCTATAGCACGCTTGCGTTTCACTTGTGTCCGTACCGAACTAACAAGAATGCAGAGCGAATCTACATCTCTATGCAAAGCCAAAGGATCAAGCCGGTCGGAGAGAACCTGGTCGTCGATGATTCGAGCAGCCCGACGTTGAATGCGGTCGAAAGGAAGAAGCTGGTACTGGGGTGCCCCTGCCCAAAGATAGGAGCAATATTCCACGTGTGGATGAGAAGAGAAAAGGCATATTGGGCATCCGGCAATCTTAGTCACCGAACTAAATGCGACAGCAAAGCTATCGCTTCACGTGGATCTCGTGTGAGACAGTGGTACCCAGGACGAGCCTGCACATTCATGCTGAGTCATAACTAACAGCATGGCTCTAGCATTTCTAAAAACCACATGATCACTTTGCTGTTTATTTCGGTGAGTGAGATAGCTGAAGCCATAATACGCCTTTTCTCCTTACATAAGTGTTTCTTATTCCCCTTTCATTCTGGGGAACAACGCTACGAACTAAGTGTTGTAGATGGTGACAGTAGAAAACATGACATTATTTATTTTACTATGCCATACGTCCCACTGCAGGGCACGGGCCTCCTCTACAATCGAGAGTACTATTGAGAGAGGTTTAAATAGTACAAGGCCAACTTTATACAGGGTTTATCAAGATTGCTACCGAAAACGAAGCCTGGTGTTAGTTTAAGTGACTTCAGACACAATGCAACTAATTTCACAAAGAAAATCAACAATTTTATTTTTGTGATTTTCAAATATCATTACTGGGTGGTAAATCCATAGTTATTCTAAAATAATAATTAATACCCTTGCGTACCATAGCGTCTTTAAAATAAAAGGGTGTACACTATTATTTTAGAAAAAAAACAACTATGTTATTACCACCCAAATACGAGGATAGGACAAAAATAAAAATAATTAAACGGTGCTTTTTTTTGCAAAAAAATTAGATGCATTGTATCTGAAGACTAAAATTACCACCCGACTTCGTTTTCGGGAGCTGTATTAATATACTCTAAAAAAAAGGATTTTAGAAAACAATATTTTGATGTTATTTAAAACTATGGATTCCAGTCAAATTTCGTAAATACTTGACATTGGTAAAACATTATAATAAAGAAACGAATGCTTGCGTAAACGATACAAAATGGACGAGCACTGAGCGACAAAGCGGGTTAAGTCAAAAATAACAATAAAAAATCAAGCGATAAATTCAGCTGTGTTAAAATTTATATCACTTGGTGCCTATAAAAACCACTTAAAATAAATATTGATAACATCCGTTTCTTGTGTCTTGTATCAGAAACTACGAGAGACATTCCAGTCTCACAAACACCCAGATCCGAAAGAAATATTTGTCTCTCTTTTCACAGGCGGCGTCTAGCCGACTGTACCACGGAGACTGTTAAAGGAAAATAGCGCCAATTTGTAGCGTTCAATTGTTCCAAAATGTCTTAGTTCTACTGCTAACCCTAATAAAAGCCAAAAAACAACCAAATTAGATCATGACATGGTCTCTACGGTTAGTAATACCTACTTAGTAGTGCATGATTCTTTTTTTATTGCAATGAAAAGCGATACTATCATGCCGTTAATTGTTAAGCCATACAACCGCTCATGAACAGTAGCAAATGCAAACAACACCTTGAAGTACAAAGCAATGCTTGGCATTCCATTGCACTCGCCATCCTAAGATATAAGAAGTTAAGCTTCAATATTTCCAGCACTTACTTTGACTACAACTTATTATAATTCAAACCGGAGCACAACAGTGCGTTTACACTACTGTGTAGTGGAAAAAATAGACAGAAACAGACGGTATATGAGAGTCTACCACCAGTTAAAATAATTTCTAATCTCTGTAAAATGTTGCTGCAAAATTAATCATATTTTTTCAAATTAAAGTTATACGGCTTAGTCGCTTGTTCCATTTGTAATCCAGTTTAAACGAAGCAGACCTTAAATAATACCATTATGCTAATTTCCCATAAAACTCATCTGAGATAATGCAATGGATATACTGAAGTCGATATTTCGTGGGTACAATCACGACAGCAAGTTATAACAGGTGTTTTTTTTTAAATAGCTGTGTTAATGATAGACTTGATGGAGAAAGAAGCGTTTTGAATGATTCATTATTAAGCATGATTTTAATTATGGAAAGAAACATATTTAGAGGTGTTTCAAATTATTATATTAAGTTAGAGATTTTTTTATGGCGAGACGAGCAAGCCGTTCGCCTGATGGTAAGCTACCGCTCATAAACAATAGCAAAATCCCATTGCGCTCGCCATCCTGAGACATAAGATGTTAAGTCTCAATATGTCCAGTAGTTACTCTGGCTACAATGTCCTTCAATCCGAAACACAACAGTGCATTTCCACTGCTGTTTCACGGGAGAAATAGACATTGCGGTGGTACCTACCCAGATGACCTTTCACATATGAGAGACCTATCACCAGTTTTTTGAGCGATGAGCATTGATATATACTTAAAATAAATAAAGAAAAAATGATACATAAAAAGGTTTTTTATTATATCAATGGCTATGCGTAAGGCAATCTATTCTACGCCAAACAGCAGTGTGAATGCACTGCTTTGTTTGGGATTGAAGGATATTGTAGCCAGAGTAACTACTGGACATATTGAGACTTAATATCTTATGTGTCAGGATGGCGAGCGCAGTGGAATGGTTAGCATTGGTTATAATTCAAGTTGTTTGGTTTTTGCTTCGTTTTTGGTAGCAGTCTTGATAGGGTATATATGGTATTATTCTCCATGGGTTTTATTAATAAACTCGGATGATAGAGGGATTAACTATAGCCCATGGCTTTAGAATAGACTCGATTATTTTGAATAGCAAGGTATTCACAACTTAAATAACACCGATGTACTTCGACCCAAATGACAATACTGTTATGGTAAGTAAATGAATTTGATGAAAAATTCTTTTTTTCCAACTCCTACTATTTGTTTTTCTTTGTGATTAATTTCGATGCGGGTTAAATACGAGCTTGTGTCCCTGAGAGACTCGCTTGCTCCGGAGCTCGGTGTCAATTCTTTGTATGCTGTTGATCCTGGCCAATAGGAGTTGCAGTGGTGGGTGTGAGGAAAAGTCAAAAGAATTTTGATGATGTCAAATATCCATACAAATCTGTAGTTTTTAAAGAGCCAAGACGCCATACCACGCGACTGTACATTCCACTAAAAGGTCAGTTTAAATATTCGCTCGCTCGATAGGATTGTTATTGCATACAATTTTTCACGCTATTCAAAATATTTATTTAAATTATATTTTGTGCCATAACTATTAAATGCGGCGAGACTAATATTATCACGAGGCAAAAGATAATAAAAAACAAAAGAATAACCTGTAGACCAGATTTATTGCACGCCATTTATTAGTTTCGTAAATAGGAGCGTAGTTTTTCCCCTTCCCCGATTTTTAGGATGTTCCCCTTTCAATGCGTAAAAGTCTTAATATCTTAGAATATCCGTTGAATCCTAGGAACCGCATGGAGGGCATAATCTCAGCCACTTCGTACAATGGTTAACGCGTTAGATGCTCTAATAGACTAACGCCCAAATACTGGAACGCAACTTAAATGTAACTTGCGCTTAACTACGTTAATCTCGATTAAATGTACTGGCTAAGTGAGCCGTGCGCTGTTAAGAGCAACTTATGTCGTTCCAGTATTCTGGCGTAAAACATTTTTATCTGATGCACATGTCTCTTCTTTATTTAATAGAGCCATATATTCATATGTTTAATAAAAATAAGAAATAATAATAATGCGTAGGATGGTAATAATAAAATAAAAATACTTTTAATAGAATATGAAAGAGCAGATACGAATTGGCTCTTAAGTTTCAATAATTTATCTGACATGAAAGACTTGACACTTACAAAAAACAGGTATTTCACTTACAGCCGCTGCCAATACACAATCCCAATCCAAAATTTGCCGTTTTAGATTGACAGCTCAATCGTTTTTCTGATACTATATTGCCAATAATCAATCTCAGTAGTGAAAAAACTATGGCAACATGACAGGAGACCAATCGAAAAGTAGAAAACAATTGACAACAAAACAGATTGACTTCAATCTAATTTTTTCGATTGATTATTGGCATCGGCCGTTAGACGCACTAATAACTTAACTGTTTTTTTTGGTTTCAAACTCACATTTAAGTTACTTAGGCTGCAATTTGTGCCTAGCCCAATTCCATATAAAAAGGAGAACGCCTATTTTACTATTAACTTAGTATTGGTGCGAAGATGTTTGTGCTTTAATTAAACCTAATTTTTGTGTAGGGAAAAATATATATTTTCAATAAATATGAACATAATTGCAACAAAGGCTCGGAGTTCTTGGAGAAATAAACTTAAAGTCCCATAAAAATATCTTTTGGCTTCGGCTCTGTAAACAAATGTAAAATGTGATGATAATTATTTTATAAAAATCTGTAGACCGAGATAACACAGCAGAACGGTTTAGGACAAACCGTTAAAATGATATGATGACTTTTAAGCAGTATCGTATCAAATATATTTTTACTTAAACTATGAATCTTCGATCAAATATACACTAGATACAACATGAACGCTTAGAAAATGGTACCAAAAAAGAGTGCTTTAAGCACGCCTTTTCGCCTTCAGTCACGCACCGACCGTTGCTTCTAAAACGTCGCAGGACTTTAGACAACATCATGTAAAAAGCTACTTTAAGCTCCAGGAATAAGGTGGAATTTGTGTTAATATATTTGGAATATATGATCTTTTTGTTTACTTTTTTGTTTCAATGCATCGGTGCCACTTTTTAACAGAACATTTACAGGGAACTATGTATCTAGTGTATATTTGAAGCTATGAATAGGCATTCGCCCTTATGGTTGGAATTAAGCTCTACCTACTAATTACTATAGATGGCTCTAGTGGTACCTCTGTCTACCTCTCCAAAGACACAGCGTGAGCTTATACATTTTAAACAGTTGCACAACTATTGCCCTACATTCTTAACCGATGTATGTATTGCTTGACAGATGAACTGTCACGAAGCTTGAAGTATGACGTGAAATTCTGACGTGCGCATTCCTGGTAAGATTAATTGAATGCTCGAATATTCTTGAATATTTGTATTTGTGTAAGTGCGTGACATGGTAATGGACCAGACGTAGCTGCCAATATGTTCACGGTGGTCGCGGGTTCGAATACCAGGGCACAACACACTGGTTTTGAAAAGAGCAGCACTAGAGTTTCTTGCCCGTTCTTCTCTAGTGAAAACCGCTTCCGAACCGTGGCAGATAAAAAAATGACTGAATCTAAATGATGTTGAATATCTTAATGGATTCAATAAATTATTTTCATTTCATTTCAACTAGCTTTCTGGAGTCATTGTATTGATAACCAATCACCGCGCGCTATAACGGTGAAGGAAAACATCGTGAGGAAACCTACATATCATAGATATTTACAATAATTTCTATGGTTTGTAAACTCCGCCAACCCGCATTAGGTTGGCGTGGTGGACAATATCTAACCAATCTCAATCGTACTCTTGGTTTTAGAGGAGGCCTGTGCCCTGCAGTGGGACGTATATGGACTGATAGTTGATAGAGTACTTTCTTTATTCTTTATCAGCCCATAAACGTCCCACTGCAGGGCACGGCCCTCCTTTACAATCGAGAGTACGATTGAGATTGGTTAGGCCATATAGTCCACCACGCTGGCCTAATGCGGGTTGGGATACAGTACTAATAATTAATAGCCCCCATTTTTAAAGTCAGTTAAAGGTACCTCAGAATGTCTCATAGTAAATCCGGTATAAGATTCATGTTTCCAATATATTTGTTATTAATGAGAAATAATAATTATGACTTTTCGGAGTCATGTGTGTATTGATAGTCAATCACCACGCACTAAAACGGTGAAGGAAAACATCGTGAGGAAACCTGCATACCATAGCGATTTACAAAAAATTCTATGGTATGTAAGTCCGCCAACCCGCACTAGGCCAGCGTGGTGGACTATATGGCCTAACCACTCTCAATCGTACTGTCGATTGTAGAGGAGGCCGGTGCCCTGCAGTGGGACGTATATAGGCTGATACAGAATAATTATAATCTTTGACTGTTTTATCTTTGTATTACAATGCCCTTACAATCAGGTGTTTTGTAGTCCCTTTGTCATGTTTGTACATAAAATACTTCGCAATTGATGTCGGGTAACTCCAGTATATCTACTTTGTCATACTAGTTGCAAAAAAGCAGTTAAGAGTGAGTCCAAATAGCGCATTAAAGGTTCCGTACTGTTGGGAGCTTTCGGAGTGGAGTTTTAAAAAAATAAAATTCGGAATATTATTTCTAAGACATAAACATCGTGAGGAAACCTGCAAACCATAGCGATTTAAAAAACATCTATGGTATGTAAGCCAACCCGAACTAGGCCAGCGTGGTGGACTATATGGCCTAACAACTCTCAATCGTACTGTCGATTGTAGAGGAGGCATTCTGATAGACATTCCTTTATTATTATAAATTATTTATGATCCTTTGATTTGCAAATCCTGTATGATCACTGTATTGTAAACTTGTTTTGAAAAGAGCAACGCTAGAGTTTCTTGCCCGTTCTGGCGAAAACAGCCTTGTGAACCGTGTGGTAGTGGAAAAAAAGTGACTGAATCTAAATAATGTATGACATTTTATGGATTCAGTCAATATTTTCATTTCATTGGCTGATATAGATTTCTAAGAAAACCTTCATGGTTGGAAGTAGGATGAAAACTGACTGACGGAGATGGATAGCGGGAGGTATTGGCAGGAAAATACTAGCTAGGCGGGATAAAAGGGATGAATAGGCAAATAAGGGTGCGTACACTAATCATAACAGTACGATACAATGTAAAGAATACATACTGCAAGTTAAAAATATATGTGACTAGCGGCCTAGCCCGGCTGCGCCCGGGTAAGGATATTTTTGGAACGAAGTTCCTTATCGCGCGTTGTGAAAGAGGGCTAGACGGAAAAAAATCTCACGAAAAGTTGTAACGACACTTTTTGCTATAGTAAGCTATTGTAAGCTGTGCGGCGTGCGCATGTTTCTCTGTCTGTCTCTCTCTCTCTCTCTTATAGAAAGCAAGCCAGATAATTAATCCTTCATTATTTTTTTTAAGTTATAATAATATTTTTTTAAAATTTTATTACAATTCCTTCACTAATTAATCGAAAGGAACTTCGTTCCAACCGGGTGTCCCTTGACACCTCTCAACTTTTTAATATTCTGTCTCCTATGTTCATTGGGCATAATGAAGGATTCTAAAGGTGAAGGGATATTTAAAATCGGTTCCGTATTTTAGACCTATTCAATGCAAATAAACAAATATTTTTTTCCTCTTTGTCATATTAGTTTCTAAATGAAAAATAAAAACTTTTCAGTTATTTTCCGAATATTGAAATTTCCTTTAAAAAAATAACATTATTTTATGATTATAAAATCAGTTATTTTCCGAATATTGAATTTTACTTTAAAATAACTATTTTTTCTGATTATAAATGAACAAATAAATAATTAATAAATGAGTAACTCAGACGCGTAGTTGTACTTCGGTATATTACAAAGGTGAAATTTCAGGTTCGAATCCCGGGTCGGGCAAATTTATATTTTTTATCACTTGCATGCAAAATCAATGTAGAGTTAGGAATTTGTGCCTAATATGGCGTTAGGCTCCCCTATTACATCGCGGGACGGAACATACAAGCCGAAACTTAGGTGTTCTGGTATCACCTCTGCCTACCACTTCTGGGAAAAAGGCGTGAGTTTATAAATATTATGTATAAATGAACACTTATTTACAGAATTCTAAAAACATGAATGAGAGATGTACTGGGCTTTAAGCCGCATTCATTTATTTCCTTTGTCTATAATTAATAAAAAACTAATCAAATCTAATTAAGATTATGACAGGAACAATTATCCTTATTGTTTCATTTGTTTACAATAGTCATTCAAATGGCTTTGTTTATCTATATTTTTTACTATTAAGTAATAAAATCATTCTACAATAGTCTTAATCATTTAATTAATTGTTTAATTGTTGATATCCGTATTATTACTCGAATAATAAATTACACGATTAATAATACGGATACTAGAGTTTTGTAATTACAAAACTTTTTTTTTAATTAGTTGAAATATTTATGAAAATAATTCGCTTATCTTATGCTCTATTTTAGTTGATAAGGCTAATTATTAAATATAATAAATATATATACATAAACTCACGCCTTTTTCCCAGAAGGGGTATGCAGAGGAGCCAGGAAACCCACATTTCGCCTTGTATGTTCCGTCCCACGATGTGATAGGTGGCAAGCCTATCGCCATATCAGGCACAAATTCCTCACTCTGGGTTGATAATGAATAGAAAAATCCGATATCACTTTGCCCAAGTCGGGATTTGAACCCGAAACGTCAGCTTTGTAACCGTACCCTACAACTACGCCATCGAGGCGGTCATAAAACAAATAAAGAATATTTTAACAATTTTAAAACCTGTTTCACTTATCGACTGTTTTTCTTCGCTCAAACCGAATTCAAGATTTGTTCGAAAGCATTGAGGTGTTATACTAGAGCGGACATCGGGGACAAAATCTCTGCGCATTGTGCGTGCACACGGAAACCCAGTGAAGCGAGAAAGAAGATAATGTTACTGCGTAGGCGTGACAGAGACAGAAACAGAAGGAGCGGTACGTTACCGTTCATTTTGTTACAAACATTTTGTTTGCAGTATCCCCTCAAGTATATTATATCAATGTTTGAAAGGAACAAAATATTTGATAATAAATATAGGTTTTAAAACTATCTCTGAATAATCTTTAATCAATTCAATAATGGCTTAGTTATATCCGTCTTATGTTTTGATAAATAAGGAATATTTTAATAATGAGTAAACGGATGTATCAATTGACGTCACATTTTGGTAAATATTTTCATCATTTGTTTTTATTTGGTTCACAAAATTGGTTATACAAAAACCAATATTAAATGAAATATTTCTAAAAAATAGCAAATCTGTGTACATCTTACTCGATGTGAACATGACTTGCTGGTGGTAGATATGTCATATGTGAGAGGCATTGTAGTGTATTGATATATTCATACTCTTTGTATCTGTCGTCTCGAACCACAACGCGAACCAGGGGTGAATGAGAACAGAGATAGAGGGATGACGGAACGGTGTGAAGACGTGGTGTACAGCAAACGAGCCGATGAATATTAATAATTGTGTTCTATGCAATATTACACATATTAACCATAAATAGTGACTATTACAGGCATATTGAATGGAATTCCAATATTCTTACATCATTGGGCCCAAATATAAATAAATAAATAATAAATATCAAAATAACACCCAACAGTCACATACATAGTCCTGACCTCACAATAAGATCGAGTCTTGTGTCGTGGGTATCAGGAACTACGAGAGACTTTTCGGTCTCACAAACACCCAGACCCGGAAAAAATATTTGTGGGCCGCACAAACATTTCTCTCGGTGCGGGGATCGAATCCGCGGCCTTTCGTTTCACAGGCGGCGTTTAACCGACTGCGCCACGGAGGCTGTCAATTAGGTATTTGTGCCCGATATGGGGATACGCTCCCCTATCATGAGACGGAACACAAGGCGAAATGGGGGTGTCCTGGCACCTCTGCCTACCCTTTCTGGGAAAAAAGGCGTGAGTTTATTTATATATGTATGTCAAATATATATATTGCGTGGTGGCCTGTTGGTAAACGGACTAAATGCGACTGCCGACATGTTCACGGTGGTCGCGGGTACGAATCCCAGGGCACACTTTTGACTTTTCGGAGTCATGTGAGTATTGATAGTCAATCACCACGCACTAAAACGGTGAAAGAGAAACATCGTGAGGAAACCTGCATACCATAGCGATTTATAAAAATTTCTATGGTATGTAAGTCCGCCAATCCGTACTAGGCCAGCATGGTGGACTGTATATAACCACTCTCAATCGTACTGTCGATTGTAGAGGAGGCCCGTGCCCTGCAGTGGGACGTATATGGGCTCAAACAGATGTCATATATGTTCCGTCCCACGATTTGATATACACTAGTAAAAATACGCCACAAAGGCAGTTTTAAGTATGAATTGCCTTAAAATTATGTTTGTTTAAAATACTTTTCTGATGACGTTATCTAAAGCTATCTTCATCTTAGCATTAATGTTTTCGGTATTTTTCTAATATTTGACAGGTTAGGTGGCTTAAAAAAACTGGTTTAGAAATATCGGCGATTTCTTAATTCTTTCCCTGACGGAGGAAAAATACTTGCATAATTTATTAAGTTTAGGTCCAGACTGTTCTGATGTGACAGCTTTGCTGTCGGTAAGTGAGATTGCCGGTTGCTGCGTTCTTACAAATTTCTATAGTATGCAGGTTACCTCATGATGTTTTCCCTCACGGTTATAATGCCTGGTGATTGACTATAATAACACACAGGACTCCGAAATGTCTGAGGTGTGCCCTGAGATTTGAACCAGCGACCACCGTGAACATGTTGGCAGCCGCGTCTAGTCTGTTGCCAACAGAAAAAATATATATACGAATTAATAAAACCTCCATACTGCTTTTACACATGACGTTATTATTTATGGAAAAGAACATTTAAAAATAAATAATTGTAAACACTTTGATTAAATACCTAATATCTGGATGCGACATCAACGTACAAAAATTTTAATTATAATTTTGGCTGCTGAAAAGACAACTGATCTAAAACGAGTCACTTCATAAAGGCTCATCCGAGGCGGTAACTCTGTCTCACAGAAGATCCACGTAAATTAACAGCTTTTATGTCGCGTTTCGTTCGGTGAGTGAGAATGTCTGATGTCCCAATATCCCTTTCCTCTTCCCATCTTTTTTCCTTCCCTCTCCCGATTTGCTTGGCAACACATCCATGATCCGTTGTGTATGTTCATGTGCAGTGAGCACTTACCATCAGGTCACCTGCTTGCTCGTTTGCAGAAACTTTTTATTGCTTTGAATTGCGAGACGATCTGCCGTTCGCCTGATAGTAAGTGATACGACCGCTCATGAACAGTAGCAAAACCAAACAACACCTTGAATTACAAAGCTTGGTATTCCACTGCGCTCGCCATCCTGATACATAAGATGTTAAGTCTCAATATGTCCAGTAGTTTCTCTGGCTACAATGTCCTTCAATCCGAGACACATTAGTGCATTTACACTGCTGTTTGACGGGTGAAATAGACATTGCGGTGTTATCTACCCAGACTACTTCTCACATATCACAGACCTACCACCAGTAAAACACTATGTTAAAAAATATTAATTAAAAGCCTTTGCATCTTAACCACTCTTTAACTTATATCACTATTATTTCCATTTTCCTGCTCATTATGAGACTTTGTTACATCGTGTTTGCGCATTTCGATTTGTTTATGGGCCGTCCCGAAACCGCAAAGATTTCTCGACCTTCAACTAATAGGAAGTCGGCCAAATTCTGTTGATACAACACTATTGTAACAATTCATACATAGATTTTGTTGCGGTGAATTGGCTTAATTCGATACTTTTTCAAACGTATAAATCGTCTTTTATTTATGTTGGAGAAATGTAACCTCCGTTTTGTTGTTTTTTAAATAACACTGGAGAGTAGAAAAATGTTTTGGTTCTAATTTTAATACTATATTTTTGTTTTCACTTTCACTCGTGTCAGTCAACATCTCTTTTATTTTTCAATCTTTATCTACATAAGATTTTCTTACTATTATTACAACATTTTATACGAATATACCGGGTATATCAAGACTGCTACCGAAAACGAAGCCGGGTGGTAGTTTTAGTGACTACAAACACAATGCAATGAAAAATTTCGCAAAGTAACGCGACAATTTTTTTTATTATTTTTTAATATCGTCGAGTTTGGGTGGTAAATCCATAGTTTTTGCTAAAATAATAATTTAATGCCTTGCATGCCATAGCGTCTTTAAAAATAGGGTGTACACTATTATTTAAGAAAAAACTATGTATTTACCATACTTATACCACGATAGAAAAAAAATAACAAAAAAATCCGTCACAAATTTTTTCACAAAATTTAGTTGCATTGTGTCTCAAGTCACATAAACTGCCACCCAGCTTCGTTTTCGTTAGCAGTCTTGATATACCCTGTATAAAGCTAAGGAGTTTGTTTAAACGCACTATCCTCGGGAACTTCTGGTTCGAATTGAAAAATCATTTTGCCTGTCACTGTCAGCGTGGTGGACTATACCATAGAAGTAGGCCATATGGCCTAATCACATTCATTCGTACGTTTTGACCTGACCCTTGTTAAGGGTATCACCGATTTGGATTGTGTATGTTCGGTGAGGTCGATCCCATCTCTCTTCCATCCACACAATCCCCACAATACAAACATGACTCCTAAAATGTGATAACTTAATAACCTTTCTATGACCTGTACGTTGGACCTTGAAAAGGAATGCGTAAATTAAACAGTAGCATAAAAATAAATCAAGCCTTCAAATTTTTTCTTGAATTTACAGAGAATTGCCTATTATGCACGAATGCTGTGCAAACATTTGAGAACCAAACGCGATGGATATGTCGGGTTTTCCTTGTATGAATATTCTTGACATAATTCTTTTGGTTGGTCGAGTTTTTAGGTAATTGAAGATTCTAATCTGTCATTAATAAGTGATTGAGAAAATTGAATGAAATTTTGTATACAAACATTAAGTTGGGTACCCTTATTTATAAAGAATTAACGCAGTTTTCAAATGCTGTTGTTATGAGCTGACTCAAAGACGTTTTTCATAGACAACAAAAATCACTAATCAGCTATTTAACAGCTAATTTTAAAATGGTCGAAAGCCTTGTTTAAGCAAATTTTAAACAGAAAAATGGTGGATGTCAGTTAGTTAGACGTTTGAATTATTGTCAAGTGAATGAAATCACTTTTTGATCTGAGAAGAGACAATGTTAGTTAAAATATGTAGATTTTTTATGAATAGCAAAACTTAATGAACGTTTTATCTCCTCTTAACATGATTTGACTAATTTACGTTTATATGGTTGATTAGTGGTTTCTTATGAATAATTGTATATGTATTGACTTGTTTTAAGAGTTATTTAATTGCCTACTATAACCAATAACGAAATAATTATCATTAAAATTGTGTCCAATTTAAATATATTATGTATAAACACCAGAATAAAATCAAATAATCTTACTTTATTTTAATAAAGGTGTGTATCATTCATTATAGATCATTTACTCGTAATAATCTAGTCGTGTATTATCTGATTACTGGTTCGATTCCATTTAGAGTACTTTTATTGATAAATCTCTTGAACTGCCTAAATCTGGTATTTATGCGAATCATGGCTGTTGACTCGTGTAGTATCAAATATTGTATGAGAAATAAGTGTGGCGAAATATAGTTGACATTATGTCATCTCTATCTACCCTCAGAAGCATAGTTATAAACGCGCATATAATTATTTATTGTCAAAAACATATTTTATGTTTCGCGTTCTTATTTTGTCATAAATCATGAGTTTTCAAAAGTGTTCTATGCCTATTCAAAGAGTCGGAGTATAAAAAAGCAAAAACAATGATAAAAAGTCAATATAATAACCAATAAAAATAACATATTACACCTAGGTACTCACATTCTCTCTCGAAGCATACTAACGCCAAAGAATTTGGATTTCCTCACCAAAACACCACATAAGCACAGTCCACTGCACACAAACCTTATGATCACAGCAATAACAGACAAAATTGAGTGGCAAATTGAGAAATTATTGAACTCGAAATGCGATTTGATTCACTAAACATTTTTACATCTTTGTTACTATTTGAATAAATTCAAATATACTAAAAGTAAGTTTGTTATTTACTAAACACTTTATATACCACATAATGCTTGAAACTGAAATATAAGTAATCTTAACGCAACAGCGAAATACGTGCCGCGCGCTCCAAATCCCGCACTAAACTGACAGTACAGCGAAAATATAAAACTACCCTCAGCTGAAATTTTAATTTGTAATAAAAAAATTTAATTGTGTTCCGTCGGGCATCGGCTAAGGTCTAAAACTATGCTGCCAAGTCATAATTAAAAAATACCTATATATGTGTGTAATTATTGTTCTTTTTTAGTTTCTTTACGGATTTGAATATATCTCCTTTTAGCCAATCTATATTTTTTATAAACCAACGTTGCTTATATTAATAAATGTGTTTTCAACCTCCGTGGCGACGTTGGTTAAACGCAGGCTTTGAAATAAGAGGCCACCGGATCGATTTCTGCACCGAGGTAAATATTTTTTTGAACCAAACATATTTGTTATTAGTTTGAGTGTTAGTGAGATCGAAAAGTTCCTTGTAGTTGTGATACACGACACAAGATTTAATTAATCGTAATTTGGGTTCTATATTATGTGACTGTTGGGTGTATTTATTTATTAAATTACAATATTAAGAAAAAATTGCGTGGTGGCCTGTTGGTAAACAGACCAGACGCGGCTGCCCACATGTCCACGGTGGTCGCGGGTTCGAATCCCAGGGCACACCTCTGTCTTTTCGGAGTCATGTGTGTATTGATAGTCAATCACCACGTACTTAAACGGTGAAGGAAAACATCGTGAGGAAACCTGCATACCATAGCGATTTATAAGAATTTCTATGGTATGTAAGTCCTCCAACCCGCATTAGGCCAGCGTGGGGGACTATATGGTCTAACCACTCTCAATCGTATTCTTGATTGTAGAGTAGGCCCGTGCCCTGCAGTAGGACGTATATGGGTTGATCCACTGCGTCATAAGTCTCCTCTTCATTCCACCAATATGCTCGATTTTCCGTAGGTGTGATATTGGTGTTAAATACCTTTATCTTATTCTCAACCTTTTTCCTTTCAATATAATAAACATAGAGCACGTTATTATAAAAAATAAAATAAAAATGGGTAGGACAAATCACAATGAAGAATGAATAAGCATCGTAAAATAATTACTTAGTTACTATTTATTTGTATAGGAATAAAAAAATATTTTCTAAGAAGTGTGAATTTTGTGGTTTCGTACGTTTTGTAATCTTTAGATTTTTTATTAATTAACTCGGTTTCAATTTCCTTGTTATGTTAGATTTTTTTGCAATGAATGATATAAGCATCCAATTTGCCTGATGGAAAGCGATACGACCGCTCATTTACTGTAGCAAAACCAAGCTCCGTGAATTAGCAATGCTTGATATTCCACTGCGCTCGCCATCCTGAGACATAAGATATTGTCTCAATATGTCCTATAGTAACTCTGTTAATGTCCTTCCAACCGGAACACAATAGTGCATTTATTCCAATGTTTGGTGGGAGAAATAGACAATGCAGTGGTGCCTACCCAGGCTTCTCACATATGAGAGACCACCAGTGAAGTTATAAGTTTAGCAATTCAATTGTACAATTATGTCCGTTAAATTATTTTGCATATTTACCTTATAAATCGCCCACGTTTTTCCTCAGGCGATTCTTAACCATGGTAACTTACGCATACCTATTTTTCAAAAACCTTTCCTTATTTCGCCAGATACGCACACATTGCTGGCTCTTGGTCAAACAATGACATCGAACGCAAAGTATTACGTCAATGTACACTAAGGTAATAGTTCCCGTGGTATTTGGGGGACTTTGTATGTTGTTGCCAAATGGGGAAATTACTCTGAAAATAGGGAAATCATTTCTAATGTTTGAATGTATAAAGTAACTATTTAGTATATGATGTTAATTATGGATCATTTGCAGATACGCTAACGGTGGTCACAGATTCAAATCCCAAGCCTTACTGCTGACTCCTTATAAAAGTCTTGAGGCTGACTCTTTAAAAAGTCTTGTTATATTGTGGGTCTGCAAGAAATTAAGTTTTCTTTCGTCATTTTATTTATTTTATTGAAATTCGCTATACCTTACTTATTCTTCAAATATCATGATTGGCACTTAAGACTAATTACTTAGTTTTGCTTTGGTATGTGTGTAATTTATATTATTCTAAAAATTTACATTTTGCCTTTTATTATCCAAAGCTGGCAACATTCTGTGTGTTACAGAACTTAATTATTAATGGTGTAGTTTGCACCTTAACTAATAAATACTGCCAACTTGTTAGCGCTGTCAAAATACACTGTAGAGCCACAAAGTTAACTGGCCCGGTGGCCAAAAGTGGAAACAAATACGTCATTTGGAATTGTCAATCCATCTGCCAGTCGCTGACATATCGGCCATTAGTTGTTTACTCAATGTATTTATTTTTCCTGCAATATTTAAAACTAGTGAAAATTGCCGAAAACTTTAAAAAGTGATGCTAGGAATGTTAAACTTCAGGTATTAAATTTTACGTAGGAAGAAAAGCGGATTCAGATACCAATAATACCCTTCGAAAAATTGTATAATCGCGTAGCTGCCGCCACAATTTTGTGTTGTCAGCTTTTCAAAATAAATTCCACGAAAACAGAACTTTGTACGTACTAGTACAATAATAGATGTAAGGTCATAATATCATAAACTAAAATTTATCGTTACGTGCGTAGTGGCCTGTTGGTAAATGGACCACCAATGATCACAACCACATTTCATGGTGGCCGCGGGTTCGAATCTCAGGGCACCCCTCTGACTTTTCGGAGTCATGCGTGTATTGATAGTCAATATACACACACTAAAACGGTGAAGGAAAACATCCTATGCATACCAAAGCGATTTATAAGAATTTCTATGGTACCTGTGTAAGTCCACCAACCCGCAATAGGCCAGCGCAGCGGACTATATGGCCTGTGATATGGCCTAACTACCCTCAATCGTACTCTCGATTGCAGAGGAGGCCCGTACCCTGCAGTGGGACGTGTATGGGCTGATACAGATACACTTGTTTAAGGGTTTTGACTTCTTTAGGGGGGAGCGATTTGTTAGAAATCTTGTGAAGGAAATAACATGAAACTGGTCCACTCATTTTCCCGACACTATTGATCGGATTGAAAAATCTTACTTTACCCACTTTATTGCTATATCTATTTTTAATGGCAACACCAAATTCGATTACAGCGACTCTCTCACCGGGTCAGATAAGTTTGTGGGACAGCAATATGGCGTAACTGTCAGCTTTTTAAAAGTGTAACGACGTTCTTTGACGTGGTTTTGACATATTGGGGATATATTACAACCTCCGTGGCGCAGTTGGTTAGACGCCGCCTATGAAACGGGAGGTCGCGGGCTCGATCCCCGCACCGAGAGATATGTTTGTGCGGCCCGCAAATATTTCTTCCGGGTCTGGGTGTTTGTGAGAGTGATAAGTCTCTCGTAGTTTCTGATACATGACACAAGACTCGATCTTAGTGTGGGGTCAGGACTGTGTGTGTGACTTGTTGGGTGTTTATTTATTTATTTATTATTCTTTGAATATAAAAGTTATATCAAGACTGCTACTGAAAACGAAGCCGGGTGGTAGATATAATAGAGAAAACGAATAGAAAAATCCTAGCCAAAATACAACATTTGTATTCGTTCCGTATGAGGGAATATAATATAATCGTTTCCTACAACGCCAAACGCTAACTCCCATACAAATGCTATCCAAAATGCTTCGAACAAATATACACTAGATACACAGTTCCCTGTAAATGTTCTGTTAAAAAGTGGCACCGATGCATTGAAACAAAAACAGTAAAAAAAAGGATCACATATTCCAAATATATTAACACAAATTCCACCTTATTTGTCTACGGTTCTGCGACGTTTTAGAAGCAACGGTTGGTGGTGACTGAAGGCGAAAGAGTGCTTAAAGCACTCTTTTTTGGTGCCATTTTCTAAGCGCTCATGTTGTATCTAGTGTATATTTGATCGAAGCCAAAATGCATTTTAATGAGTGCATATGAAAACTTTTCGTTTACGGTAAGGCATTTATTGGCAGATATTATTGGCAGATACCTAAAAAAATAGCTTTTATAAAAGTTTCCTTCTATTTGGATTTGCTACTCGTTGTTCATTTAAAATTATTAGAATTTAGAAGCGTAACATTAATAACACGAACAATAATTTGGAAATATTATAAAATTAATTATAAACCAATATGTTATTAATAGATAGATTTATTACCCCTGCAAAAAGCGATGACGTATAGATAGAAAGAGATGGAAAGACATGTCGGTCTCGTTCACACAAAAACGTTTTATCAGACGCGTCGTGCTGCCTTACAAGTATTCAAATTAAGATGTTAATAACAATTTTGTATGCGTATTGTTTGCTGCAAATCATCCTACTAATATTATTAAAAAATATACTTAAAAAAATATCAATTCGGTCCAGAACCGCCCGGATGCTTAAACTTTTCAAAGTAGCGGCCAAAATGTTGAATTCCGACTATCAATTTAGAATAAAGACCAATCGGTTCACGAAATATGCATAAAATTTCCTCGTATTTTCTAGATTTTTCACTACTGCTTGCGTTCTTTAGGTCATAGCGTGATAATATTAATCATTAATAATTAATAAAACTGCATTTAGCATTCTTCAATAGATGACCTACCCAACACAAAAATATATTTTCAATTCGAATCAATAGTTTTTGAGATTGGAGGTAACAAACGAACTCTTCAGCTTATTATTTTAGTAGAGACGCGAAAGTTTGTGTCTTTGTTGCTTCTTCACGCTCAAACGGATGGACCAATTTTGATGAAATTTTGTATGGAGATACCTGATCCCTTGGATTGATATATAGGCTACTTTTATCACGGAAAATTTGGTATCCTCGTGGGATAACAAGGAAAGGAATACAAATACGTATGTTTGGTACACTTTCAAAATAATCAATAGAAACATAAATCAATCTAATTGTTTTTTTTTTTACTAATTATCCAGCTTGGTTTTGTCTGGATTTAATTAACCCTCATTAAATTCACTAATTGTGGATGGTGGCCTTTTGGTAACAGACCAAACGTAGCTGCTAACATGTCGGTGGTCGTTGGTGGAAATCCCAGGACACACTTTTCAGAGTCATGTGTGTATTGATAGTCAATCTCCACGCACTATTTACATTTATACCCGGCAATCTCACTTATCGACAGCAAAGCTGTCACATAAGAATAGCCTGAACCTACCTATAAAATGTCCATTATGCAAGTATTTTTCCCATCAGGGAAAGAGCTAAGACCCCGCAGATATTTAGAAACCGGTTTTTACAAGCCACCTAACCTGGCAAATACTAGAAAAATGCCGAAAAACATCAACAACTATAACAGTGAAGGAGAATATAATGAGGAAACCTGCATACCATGGCGATTTGCGATTGGCGACCCGCATTGAAGCGTAGCAGATTATACCTAACCACTCTCAATCGTACTCTCGATTATAGAGGACTAGCCCGGCCCAACTTCGCCCGGGTACAAATGGATTTCTGTACAATAATATGTACGTATACATATAAACCTTCCTCTTGAATCACTCTATCTATTAAAAAAACCGCATCAAAATCCGTTGCGTAGTTTTAAATATTTAAGCATACAATGGGACATAGTGCCCTGCAGTGGGACGTATATGGGCTAATACTGAAGGGCCTACTCTTAGTTTTTAATCAATGATTGCAACATTAAAAGATGTCTTAATAATAAATCTTCATGCCAAGTTTAATATTGACCTTTCTAAAATTCAATGTCTGCCAGATATTTCAAATGCAATTACATATTATTTCCTATTATGTCATTCGTAATAAATTACAGTCGGGAATTTTAAATTGAATTCAGATGTAATATGTAAATATAATTAGTTTTCGTATAGCTTAATTGAGGATTCATAACAGTGAATCAGATTTTTACGTCTTAAACATGATATAAACTCACGCTTATTATAAGGGGTAGGCAGAGTGATACTAGGACACCGATATTTCGCCCACAATTCGAAAGGGAGTAGGCCTAAAGCACTCAAGCACAAAGTTTTGATTCCGGGCTGATAAGGAATAGAAAAATTCAATATCACTAGCCGACCCGGGATTCGAACCCGAGACCTCAGCTTTGTAATCATATCGTGGTATAACTGAGCTAACAAGGCGGTGTTATTTCTTATATTAATTATTTTTCTTATATTTCTTTGTTATTCAAGGTGCTGTTTGGTCCTTCAGTTCATGAGCGGCCGTGTCGTCTACCATCAGGCGAATGCACTTGCAAGCATTCATAAAAATATCCTTTTATGTAACAATTTTTCTATCAGCTAATAATGACACTTTTTAATTAAAATATATTATTGTAATATTCTATTACTGGTACATCTATAATTAGTAATATTATTTAAGAAAACTAAGAAAAATATTTACATTTTAATTTTTAGTTATCTTTCAATAGAATCAGTCTTACCTACCTTAATACAAAATTTATTTTAATTAAAACAATATAAATTCTTCACAACATTCGCCTAAACTTTTTATAAAAATACATAAAATATAGAAACAGGAATATTTGCATACACGTATGAATTTTTGCATTATTTAATGGCGATGGAAATAAAATGACTTAAAATATTAACAATGGACTTTACTAAAATATGTTAAACGATCGAAACATCGATATGCAAACGTGAATATGTAATTACATACCTATGATTATAAAATGCAATAATTGAACGTAAAATACACAAATTATTTGATTTTGATTCATTCAATTAACAAAACGTTTTCAATTTATTACTATATTTAATTTAAAAATAGTTTGGTTTATGTTTTATATTTTGAACTGGCAATACGAAATATTGTGCAATTTTAAATTTCAAATTTGGAAATGAAATTCGCTTGTATTTCATTTATTCTTATTTCAAAATTTATCTGTATTTAAAATCTATTTGAGATATCCATTGAGGTATAATATCTCAAGGTAGATACCTAATGTTTTTAATCGAATTAAAAAAATATCTGAGATCACCCTTTTTACTATATAAATCCGAAATTCGAATCTTCTTGACGTTTTTCGTTTCGAAACCTACTCTGTAACACGAAATTCGAATCTTTGGATCGAAGAATGAATGATTCGAATATATCGGAAATCCGAACATTTACAGAGTAGTTACATTGGTATCGTCACAAACTTCGTTCGTCCGACGTTTCGAACTTCGTTTCGGATGAATTTATCAGGATCCCAGCTGTGGCCCGGGGTTTTACTCCCATAGTTCGTAGCATGATGTTACAAAGCTAAATAGTTTTCTAGCCGGCACCGACCTCAAAAAAATGTAGGCCTTCAGGTATTTTAGATCTATTTAAAGATACATTATATTTCTTTTTATTACATTTTTAAAGTGGGTTTAGTATTTTAAAATTATTTTTTGTATTCTTTACTCAAACAGAAAACTTATGAGAGTTTGTTCGAAAATGACAATACGAAACTGAAATACGTTTTTAAAAAGTTTATGGATAAGGCCGCAATACTTGTATTTCAAATTAAACTTTAATGAATTTTCAACATTAGTCGTTTCAAATAATTACATTACAGTTAGGCAAGTAACTAGTAGATATTTTTATTGCACAGAAACTGACATAGATACAAGTCTTGTCCGAGTAGGTCATATGGCATCAATATCCGTTGAGTACATAACGATTATTATGGCATAACTTAGACTATCTCTAATAATTTTATTACCATATATATTGATAAGCTGTACTAATAAAAACTTTAATACGTCGGTCTGTTATTATTTATGATTGGAATTTATATTTTTCTATAAGCTTCTTTGGTAAAAGGGTAGTTTGGGGTCTAGGTTTTAGTATTAAGCTCAAGCCCTAGAGATAATGGGAGACAATACAGCAATATAAAAAAGTGTGTACTTGTATACGCAAGAAGTTTTACTTATCACTACATAGTATAAAACAAGGTCTCTTTCTCTGTCTCTATGCCCCTTTGTATGCTTAAATCTTTAAAACTACGCAACGGATTGTGATGCAGTTTTTTTTATTAGATAGAGTGATTCAAGAGGAAGGTTTATGTGTATAATACGTGCATATTATTGTACAGTAATCTATATGCACCCGGGCGAAGCTGGGACGGGCCGCTAGTATATAAGATAAAATTCGCTTCTTTTTACATTGGATTATTAATTACCATAATATACAGTTTTTAATCACTACTTCATGTATTTTATTTACTTATTCAAAAGTCAAATTATTATATTTTTAATGTAATAAAGTAGACAAGTAAAGCCTGATGACGTCACTAGTTAGGTATTTTTTTTTAACAATTTGCTCCATTTAATATTCAAGTTAGCCTCAGATTAAGTAACCGAGCATCCTTTCTAAAGTTTCGATGTACATTGCGCAATAACTCCGAAGGTAAAGGTTCACATCCCGGTGCGTGCTAACTGTCATTTTTATTAATTTAATTTTTTTCGTAATTGTTTTTATATTATTATGTATACGGAGTTAATTAAATTATGGAATATGTTGTATTATTAAGTTTACATAAAAGAGTTTTGGCCGACAGAATCTTGGAACATACGATTTTTAGAATCAAATAAAGACTTGCCTCGGTATCGTATTTATGGTACGCTATGGTTACAAAACTGAGGTCTCAGGTTCGATTCTCGAATCGAACAAAATGATATTGGATTTTTTTATTTATTATCAACTTGGAATCAGCCCTTGGCTAGCCCCCTATCATATGGGACGCAATATATAAGTCGAAATGTGGGTGTCCTTACATATTTGTCTACCCCTTCTGGACAAAAGGCCTAAGTTTATAGGTATATGTATTTTTATATATGTATATAAGAAAGAGTTTGATCTAATTTCTCAAAGACCCGAAACATATTGGGCAAAACATTTGTCACGCGGGAATCGAACCTCTGACCTCTCGTTTAACAGATCAACTATTTGTGGCTATAACACCAAATAAGGTGTTAGCAAAAAATAAAATAAATTTTAAAACAAGTCTCATACAAAGCGGTCTAGACTAGATATTTAGTTCTTTTTTACAATCAGGAAGTCTCGGCAAACGCAATTCATTTTCTTTCTATCACTTTTTTGACGTGACAACGTCTTAAATTAGGTTGCGGCTGGGAGTCACTTATGAAAAAGTGTAACGCCCGGTAACGTTACGATGAGTCACCGAACGAGAGAGAGGCCCGCCGAATGCCTTGCGTCTCTCTCCCACTCAATTTAATTATATTCATATCAATAAATATTCTACCGAGAAAAAGACGTTGTCACGTAAAATCTTCGCCCATAAAACCGACTTTTTTAATATAACAAAATCTAAAATTGAAAAGGTTATTCTAATTATATGTTTACTGGTGGTAGGTCTCTCATACGTGAGAGGCTGCCTGGGTAGGCACCGCAATGTCTATTTCTCCCGTGTAACAACAGTGCGTAAATGCACTGTTGTGTTTCGGATTGAAAGACATTGTAGCCAGAGTAACTACTGGACATATTGAGACTTAACATCTTATGTCTCACGATGGCAAGCGCAGTGGAATGCCAAGCAATGCATTGTAATTCAAGGTGTTGTTTGGTTTTGCTACTGTTCATGAGCGGTCGTATAGTTTGCCATCAGGCGAACGGCATGCTCGTCTCGCCATATATTGTAAGAAAATAAGAGCCCTGATGGGTTGGTAAGAATGTGGACTAAATTAAATACTATATGTTAAATCAATCAAAACAATAAGATAGTTATGAACATACTGGGTATCTCAAGACTGCTACCGAAAACATAACATGACATTTCTAACCTTTTTCGACTATAAATAACTGTTTAATGTTGTATTTTGTTACTAAGATACTGTCTTTGTTTTTTTGACACAATTATTTATTTTCTGTATCAACCCATTTACGTTCCACTACAGGGCAAGGGCGGATCCAGGGGGAGGTCATGGGGGTCATGACCCCCCCTGAGCTGGCCCCAGATTGACGAAATTTATTAGTTATCTTGTTGATAAAATTTAAAAGCACGTTTAATTCTTTGTACGTCGATATCGAAAAAAGTACGTACTTTCAAAAGTCATTATTACGAATTGGAGTATTGAAATTGGACCCAGTGTTCTGGCATGAACTATATGACCCCCCCTGGCGTAAAAGCTGGATCCGCTCTTGCTACAGGGCACGGGCCTCCTCTACAAACGAGGGTTGGATTGAAAGTGGATAGGCCATATAGTCCACCACGCTGGCCTCGCTATTATAATAAACGCGAACAAGATTTTTTTCTTGCATCTTTTCAATTTCACATTAGTAGTAAACAATAAAAAAGTACTTAGGAATGAAATAAATAACATTAAGTTCTCTTAAATCATATTTCATAGTATTGTTAAGGTCAAAATTCATTTACCAACGCAAAACAAACCTTATCTCAAATTTATAAAGTTCAAAATGTCTTAAAATTGTGTAAACTTTAAACATTTCGAACTTTGAACACCCATTAACTCGTTTCAGAGCAATATGGACTTTATATTAATGAATTAAGGTATAAAGTTAGTTGCGTCATTGATAAAATTTCCTTAGATGGCTCCCACACGAATATTACAAAGGTTATGCTATTTTAATATAACGCTGTATATCAATGTAGGTAGGCAGGCGGATCTAAGATCACGAGATTCGAGTTGAACAATAGAATTTAATGTTTTGTCACTTGAATATTATGTTCAATTGTTTGTAATTATCACGAACTTTTAAGATGTAGAAAAACATTGGAAAACCTTTATACCATTGAAATTTAACGAGATTTTCTTTAAACGGGGTGTATCCAGACTTAGACAAAAACGAAGCCGGGTGGTAGTTTTAATGACTACAGACACAATGCAACTAAAACTTTCGCAAAGAAATGTGCCTTGTTTGAAAATAATTTATTTAACCCAGTAGGATGTTCGACATCATTTAATTTCTGTCATTTTTTTCATCTACCAACCGGTTCGTAAAGTGGCCAAGAAACTCTAGTGTTGGTGTTTTCAAAACCAGTATAAAATTTGTTGATTTTTACACACGTTACAAGTGGTTTAAATCAGACCAGGTCATTAATAATTTGTTATAACATTTAAAAAATACGAACATATTTACGTTATATTTAATTTGGCTGAGTGAAGTCGAATAAACGAAGAATCAGTATCCTCTGCTTCTTGTGAAAGCCTAAAGTTATTAATAATTTACAATGTAAGCAAATCGGACAGACAAGTCTACGCAAGCAGCACCCGTTCACGAGTATGACGCATGTGCCAGCTATCGGCCTCCTCAACCATGTTACAGGGAAGTGACCGACCCGGCATACGACGCCGCGGCAAGCACAGGCTTTTAAACGAGCATGACATATCCAATCGCTGGCAAAGCAAAACAAAATGCGTTAATTTACATAATTGATATTATACAGAGCACACTAACATTTCCGCTCAGAATACCTACTATATATTTATTTTATTTTATTCCCAAGCCTTATCATCATCTAGATATTCTGAGAGTTTATAATACGCTTTATTGCATAATTTTTGCTTGATGGTAGCTTTGAATTTTGCAGTACTTTAATATGATATTCTGTATGTTCTGTATCAGCCCATATACGTCCCACTGCAGGGCACGGGCCTCCTCTACAATCGACAGTACGATTGAGAGTGGTTAGGCCATACAGTCCACCACGTTGGCCTATTGCGGGTTGGCGGACTTACATAATACATACCATAGATTTTTTTTATAAATCGCTATGGTATGCAGGTTTCCTCACGATGTTTTCCTTCACCGTTTTAATGCGTGGTGATAAATGTTAAATATGAGTAAAATGAAGTTTAATATGAGTAGAAAATTTGTTATAAAATTTTAAACATAAACCATTAATAGATTTGCTGATCTTGTGGAGTCTGGTCTTATGTGTAGCTAGATTGTTCTTATTCTGAGTATTTTTGTTGTGAATATAGCTGACCTTTCGAAAATTTTCTTTATTTTTACGTACATACATTAAATTTTCATTATTAAATGATAATTTAAACTTTAATTTAGATTATCTTTTTACAATTCTTTATAATATATCATCGTGTTTGGGTGGTCATTGGTAAATCCTTAGTTTTTGGTAAAATAATAATTTAAACGTTTGCGTACCATTGCGTCTTTAAAAATAATGTGGTTTACATTATTATTTAAGAGAAAACTACGTATTTACCAACAAAATATAACATTTATAAATTATTTTGTTGATAAAATTTATAAGCATAATTAATTCTTTGCATGTTCATAAATAAAGTAAAAAAGTCTGTGTGTGTGTTCAGAAATCACGGCTGTAACAAACTTTTAAAAGTTATTATTATGAATTGGAGAATTGAAATCGGAACCAGTGTTCTGACATGAACTATATGACTCCCCCCCCCCTGGCATAAAAGCTGGATCCGCCCTTGAATCACGCAAAGTTGCGGGCACAAACTTGTAATAAATAAATGTTTGCTAGCCACTCCCAAACCATAAACATTAAGGAAGAGTAAAGTAATAACGACCATGGAAAGACCATGAACTGTTATTGGCAAACAAATATCTCAAAAATGAGTTACGGCTTATGTTTTCAATAAAAAAATCATCCATTCATTGATTCCGGATTATCGTGTGGACGTTATTTCCGTCTTATGACGCAGATGTAAAAAATTAAGTTTAACAATACTCCAATAGATTGGATTGGGAAATACTTGGTTTTGCTCAAAACTGTTTTTATATCTCTGATAAATAAATAACACCCAACAGTCACATATACAGAGTATGTCAAGACTGCTACCGAAAACGAAGCTGGGTGGTAGTTTAAGCGACTTCAGACGCAATGCAACAGAAAAAGTTGCAAAAAAAGCAACAATTATTTTTGTTATTTTTTTTTCCTATGGCCATATTTAGGTGATAAATATTTTTTTTCCTGAAATTACAGTGTATAACTTTTTATTTATAAATACTCTAAGGTATAAAAGAGTTTAAATTATTATTTTAGCAAAAACTATGGATTTACCACCCATAAATGATGATATTTATAAAATGATAAAAAATAATTGTCGCTTTATCTTGCAATTTTTTTTCTGTTGCATTGTGTCTGAAGTCGCTTAAACTACCACCCGGCTTCGTTTTCGGTAGCAGTCTTGATATACCCGATATATTCCTAACCCCATACTAAGATCGAGTCTTTTGTCGTGGGTATAGGGAACTACGAGAGACTTCCTCAGTCTTACAAACATCTAGATCCGAAAAAAAATACCTGTGTTTCACACAAATATCTTTTTCGGTGCGGGGATCGAACCCGCGGCCTCTCGTTTCACAGCCGGCGTCTAACCAACTGAGCCACAGAGGCTGTCGAAAGAAATAGATTTTTCCTAGGTGAAATGTACTGTATCAGCCCATATACGTCCCACTGCAGGGCACGGGCCTCCTCTACAATCGACAGTACGATTGAGAGTGGTTAGGCCATATAGTCCACCACGCTGGCCTAGTGCAGGTTGGCGGACTTACATACCATAGAAATTTATATAAATCGCTATGGTATGCATGTTTCCTCACGGTGTTTTCCTTCACCGTTTTAGTGCGTGGTGATTGACTATCAATACACACATGACTCCGAAAAGTCAGAGGTGAAATGTACCCTGTCATAATTTATAATATAGTTTTTTATGGCTATTAATGGCGGGAAGAGCATCCCATTCGCCTGATGGTAAGCGATACGACCGCTCATGAACAGTAGCAAAACCTAACAACACCTTGAATTACAAAACAATGCTTGGCATTCCACTGCGTTCACCATCATGTGACATAAGAAGTTAAGTCTAAATATATCCAGTAGTTATACTGACTACAATTTCCTTGAAACTGTAACACAACAGTACATTTACATTGCTGTTTGGCGGGAGTAATGGTCATTGCGGTGGTACCTACCCAGGCGGCCTCTAACATATGAGAGACCTACCACCAGCAAAAGTTTCCTATCAGTTATTTTTTTTTATTAATTCAGATAGGTGTTAAATACAAGTTACTGTCCTGGAAAGACCGCCGAGCTCGTAACAGTGCATTTACACTTCTGTTTGGCTGGAGAAATAGACAAGTTAGTTATTTAAATATTGGTCTTCGCTTCTATAAATAGACGAGCTGTATGCTCTTTCCCCGGACCAAAAAATAAAAGCACTAAGTTTTAGACATAGGTCATAGACAAAAGGTGAGAAGCCTGACTGGATACATTAATTACTAAATGCTAAATATGAGTCACTGTTCATTTATTCATCACCTCTCCAATACTAGTCTAGGTTTTAAGTGCATCTGTTAACTTGTAATGAATCAAAACACTATTTTTGTTGTTTAAGAACAAGTTTTTGATGTTCAATATTGTATTTACCACAAGTAACATAGAAATCTTGTTGGCATAATTTTCAAAGTTTACCAGAAATAATAATCTGTATCAGCCCAATATACGTCGCATAAATCACTACATAGTATAAAACAAAGTCGCTTTCTATGTCCCTATGTCCTTTTGTATGCTTAAATCTTTAAAACTTCGCAACGGATTTTGATGCGGTTTTTTTAATAGATAGCGTGAGTTCAAGAGGAAGGTTTATATGTATAATAAGTACATATTATTGTACAGAAATCTATTTGTACCAGGGCGAAGCTGGGCCGGGCCGCTAGAAAATAAATAAATACAATAGGGACGGGGTGTAGCTTGGTAGCACCTTTGCTTTCTGGACCACAGCACAATAATATAAAATCATCATAATCTCAGCCACAGGAAGTCCACTGCTGAACATAGGCCTCCCCCAAGGATCTCCACATCGACCTTTTGGAAGCGGCCTGCATCCAGCGACTTCCTGCAATTCATCAGTTTGGCAACAATACATTATTTATTATTACAACATAATAAACTTAACACTAGTATAATATTATACAACATTAATAAAACTTTAAACAAACGTATTTAATATGTTTGTTTTATAGTTTTATTGTTTTATTGCAATGAATAGCGAGACGAGCAAGCCGTTCGCCTGATGTTATGCGAACCGACCGCTCATGAGCGGAAGCAAAACCAAACAACAAATTTAAATACAAAGGTATGCATGGCGTTCCATTGCACTCGCTGTCTTTTGAAGTCTCAATATGTCCAGTAGTTACTCTGGCTACAATGTCCTTCAAACAGTGCATTTACACTACTGTCTGGCGGGAGAAATGGACACGCAGTAACTATGCGATATATATAAATTTTTCAATAAATTAGTTTTAGTATAGTAAATCCAAAAAAAATAAATACATTACTTCATTTCACCTGGTGGTAGGTAAATGGCGCAGTTAATTAGACGCCTGCTGTGAAACGAGAGGCCGCGGGTTCGATCCCCGCACCGAGAAAAATGTTTGTGTGGCCCACAAATATCAATTTGTCTCTCGTCTTTGTGGAGGCGAAAAGTCGTACTTTCTGATACACGACACAAGACTCGATCTCAGTGTGGGGTCAGGACTATGTATGTGATTGCTGGGTTATGTATATCTCTCTGTATCAGCCCATATACGTCCCACTGCAGGGCACGGGCCTCTTCTACAATCGAGAGTACGATTGAGAGTGGTTAGGCCATATAGCCCACCATGCTGGCCTAGTGCGGGTTGGCAGACTTACATACCATAGAAATTTTATAAATCGCTATGGTATGCAGGTTTCCTCACGATGTTTTCCTTCACCGTTTCAGTGCGTGGTGATTGACTATCAATACACACATGACTCCGAAAAGTCAGAGGTGTGCCCTGGGATTCGAACCCGCGACCACCGTGAACATGTTGGCAGTCGCGTCTAGTCCGTTTACCAACAGGCCACCACGCACTTATGTATGTTATGTATATACCAATATATAAATTATACTTTTAATTGCCTAGGTATATTTTGATTATCATATTTTGTTTCTTGACGGATCGAAATGTCAAAAATAATTATATCGTTTGCACCGTTTTATTGACATGTTTGGAAATAAAATTAATTGCACCTTATAAATATGCTACTGTTTTTTATTATATTTCTGATTGACGAGCGTTTAGTCTAAAGGTTAAGATGGTTTTATGATTTGGAGATCGCAGGTTCGATCCCCGGATAAACCAATATTTAGGTATATGGAATTGATGTAATTGTAAAATGTTTCCTAACATAGATCTTTCAATTTAGTAGTTAATTCCAATTTATCAAGGCCTATGGTTGTATTAAAAATGTTCTCAGACAGGGGTCTTTCATTCTAGACATGTATTCTAATTTATCAAGACTCCTAGCTGTATTAAAAGTGTTCTCAAATGAGGGTCTTTCATTCTAGGAAGTTTAATTTAATAAGACCCCTAGCTGTATTAAATATATTCTCTAACAAGGTTCTTTTAATCTGGTATTATCCAGTTCATCAAGTCCCTTGTTAAAATTAAAAATGCAATTTGAAGGTACTTATTTGTTTAATTGTGAAATTTTTAAGAAGGTCGCATATGAAGTGTTTGAATTAGATTCGTTTGTCCAATGTTGAGATTCTATAAACGGTGAGGAAAATAAAATTTTGTAATTGTGTTGTGTTATGTTGAGTATTTCAAATTGCGTAGGTTTTCATTGCATGGGTTCGACAAACAGCAGTTTAATTGGTAAGTGATCACTGCATGACACTTTTTTCTATGGCGACACGAGCCTGCCGTTCGACTGATGGTAAGCGATAGTGTTGAGTAGGACATAACTTGAAAAAGAGTTTGTAAGAGTAGCCTCATTTTTGTACTAAGCCAGTACAATGTCCCACTTCAATTGAAATGAGGCGTACTGACGCTTATTTGTGGGTCATAACTTTGCCTCACGGCTCACGCCAGTGACATGACATTACAGACCAAGTAGTACACCAAATATGAAATAGTACACATTATAAAGTTGAGCCGCTCTTACATTTTGACGTCATGTACGGGACAAATGTACTGCCTCTTGTATGTCCTACTCAACACTGGTAAGCGATACGACCGCTTATGAATAGTAGTAAAACCAAACAACACCAACACACATAAGTATTTATATTTATATAATATTGGTATTTAAGTCATGTAGTTTATTCATCGTAGCTTATTATTATTTCGTTAAGGCCTTTTACCTATTACCCTAGGCTGCACTATCTTTCTCCTATTAAATATCCATCCCATGGTTGCCTGTAAGAAGTTACCTTGTGTGATAAGGCCGGCACTTGTACTATTATTATTAAGTAATTTGTTTATTGTTTCTCTGTAAAGTGCAAAAAAGTATAAAATAAATAATAAACTCTTGCCCGTTCTTCTCTAGTGAAAACCGCTTACCGAACCGGGCGGTTGACAAACAAATAACTGAATTTAATTATGTTGAACATTTTTAATTGATTCAATAAATTATTTTCATTTACTTAAAACAAATTCCATCCCGGGATATCACGGTAAAAATTCCGCTGACTCAAAATGAAATCATGCAATGAAGTCATTAGTTAAGTTTGTGTATTTTATTAAATATTTGCAACGAGAATCGATTGTTTACGCTCTGTCCAATTATAATCGATTTTACACGGTTTAAATACAAATCGATTATATTAAGGAAGTATACTAAAATTATAGAAATTATCACACTTCACAAAATTAAAAAAGAAACTCAATTTTAGTTTTAGAGCCGCCGTGGCGCATTTTTTTGAAGTCGGCTGTAAAACAAGAGGCCGCGGGTTCGATTCCCGCACCGAAACAAATGTATACATGTGAGACTGAAAAGTCTCTCGTAGTTCCTGATACACGACACAAGACTCGATCTTACTGTGGGGTCAGGACTATGTATGTGAATGTTGAGTGTAATTATTTATTCTGAAAAGCTTCAATGCATGATGGTTAGCGCAGTAAAACCGTAATGTCTATTTCTCCCGCCAAATAGCAGTGTAAATGCACTGTTGTGTTCCGATTGGAAGGACATTGTAGCCAGAGTAACTACTTGACATATTGAGACTTAACATCTTATGTCTCAGGATGGCGAGCGCTATAGAATGCCAATAATTGCTTTCTAATTAATGGTATTATTTTGCTACTGTTCATGAGCGGTCTTATCGCTTACCATAAGACAAATGGTATGCTCGTCTCTCGACTGATTGCATTAAAACAAATAGGAAAGTTTTTAAAACATATTTTATGCAAATTCAATAAGATTCAGTATTGCAACACTAAATAGATTGGCGTCAAATATATTGGCAACACCCACGCTTTTTCACAGTTCTGTACGTTAATTACATGTTTCAATAGAAATACAATATATTTGTGGGTTTATTTTGTTTTATGACTAGCTTAGGAACCTGGCTTGGTTTGTGTGGAGTTTTAAACTTTTTATTAAAGTTACAGTACAATGTACAGAGTGCGTGGTGGCCTGTTGGTAAAACGGACTAGACGCGGCTGTCAACATGTTCACGGTGGTCGCGGGCTCGAATCCCAGGGCACACCTCTGACTTTTCGGAGTCATGTGTGTATTGATAGTCAATCACCACGCATTAAAACGGTGAAGGAAAACATCGTGAGGAAACCTGCATAACATAGCGATTTATAAAATGTCTATGGTATGTAAGTCTGCCAACCCGCACTAGGCCAGCGTGGTGGACTATATCTAACCACTCTCAATCGTACTTTAGATTGTAGAGGAGGCCCGTGCCCTGCAGTGGAACGTATATGGTCTGATACAGACAGTACAATGTCGGCTCGTCCTAGGTTACTCTGTCTCACGATATCAGCATAACAGCTTTCTTGTCGCTTTTCGTTCATTGAATGATATTGATCTGTATCAGCCCATATACATCCCACTGCAGGGCACGGGCCTCCTACAATCGAGAGTACGATTGAGAGAGGTTAGGTATAGTCCACCACGGCGACCTAGTGCGGGTTGGCGGACTTACATACCATAGAAATTCTTACAAATCGCTATGGTATTCAGGTTTCCTCACGATGTTTTCCTTCACCGTTGTAGTGCGTGGTGATTGACTCTCAATACACATGACTCCGAAACGTCAGTTTATCACTTTTGAATTTTTAATTTTTGCAAAAAAGCTTTTAATAGGGCGATGGAAAAATTAATTTTTGATAAGCTCTAGTTCACTAATTTTAAAGTAACAAAGTAACATACAGACATTTATGTATATTAAACAATTACAAAACTTTGCATTCTTTTTAGCATTAGGCTGATATTGTTGGAAATTTGTATTACATAAATAATTTTGTCCTTTGATTGTTTAAGGAGATTTCTGCCGCTAAACAGCAGTGTAAATGCACTGGTGTGTTTTGGTTTGAAGAACATTGTAGCCAGAAAACTATGGGACTTAATTATTGAGACTTAACATCTTATGTCTCAGCGTTGCTTTGTAATTCAAGGTGTTTGGTATTGCTACTGTTCATGAGCGGTCGTATCGCTTACCATCAGGCGAACGGCATACACGTCTCGCCATTCAATGCTATAAAATAAAAATAAAACTAGCTACATATTGTGTATGGATGTGAACCGTGGTCTATAGTTCGATTCCCAGCTTGGTCAGACTACGTATTATTAATTTAAAAAAAATAAACCCAACAGTCACATACATAGTCCTGACCCTACATTAAGATCAATTAAATCTTGTGTCGTGGGTATCAGAAACTACGAGAGACTGTGGTCTCATAAACACCCAGACCCGACACAATTCATTGTGGGCCGCACAAGCATTTGTGTCTGTGCAGAGATCGAACCCGCGACCTCTCATTTCACTACAAAGCAGAAAACTCTTCTACAATCGAAAGCACCAATGAAGGGTTAGGCCATATTGTCCATCACACTGACTCAATGCGGGTTGGTGGACTTTAAATACAATAGAATTTCTTACAAATTGCTATGGTATGCAGGTTTCCTCACGATGTTTTCCTTCACCGTTATAATGCGTGGTGATTGACTATCAATACACACATGACTCCGAAAAGTCATAAGCAATATGTGTGATTTGAACCCGCGACCACCAAGAACATGTAAGAAGCGTTTAGATTTAATCTTACATCTTTTAATTACCGACGTTTCGAATAATTTACCGCTTTCGTGATCACGTATGGATCAAACAAGTTTTTTTATGGTCCTTAATGGCGAGACAAGCGTGCCGTTCGCCTGATGGTACGCGATACGACCGCTCATGTACAGTAGCAAAACCAAACAACACCTGGAATCACAAAGCAATGCTTAGGATTTCACTGCGCTCGCCACCCTGAGATATAAGATGTTAAGTCTCAATATGTCCAGCAGTCACTCTGGCTACAATGTTCTTTAAACCGGATTAAAACATGCATTTACTGCTGTTTGACGGGAGATTAACGGCCGATGCCAATAATCAATCGCAAAAATTAGATTGAAGTCAATCTGGATTGTTTTCTACTTTTCGATTGGTCTCTTGTCATGTTGCCATAGTTTTTCCTCTACTGAGATTGATTATTGGCAATATAGTATCAGAAAAAAGATTGAGCTGTCAATCTAAAACGCCAAATTTTGGATTGGGATTGTTTATTGGCAGCGGCTGATAGACATTGCGGTGGTAACTACCCAGGCGACCTCTCACATAATATGAGAGACCAAGTCTTGATGCGTCATAATTACTAAATATATTTTAATAATTTTAATCTCTTTAATACGTTCAAGGTGCAACACATCCTATTGAATTACATATAATTGAATCATCTAGAAAAGTTTGAGTCAGCAGCCTTGACATCGTTGAGAGACAAGGAAAGATTTCAATGTTGATGGAAAAGTTCCTAAATATGCCTATAGAATAATAAGAAGTGTATGTATTGATAGTATAAGCTATAACGGTGAAGGAAAACATCGTGAGGAAACCTGACTACCATAACGATTTGAAATAATTTCTATGGTGTGTAAAGTCCGTCTGGCACTACGCTTCTTTAACAAGCTTCCTAATAATTTAATTAATTGCCTACACGACCACTAAAAACATTTCATTTAATTTCATTTCTATAAGAGAAATTCCAATGAATAAGTTTAAAAATGTAATAAAAGCTAAGCCGTGTAAAAAGGCATATTATAGAATCTCAGACTATATGGAAGACAAAACTGCTTGGGAATAACTTGCTCATTATTTTTAAATTGTAACATTGACATTTTAATTTTATACACCGACATGATTGTGACTTGAGACATGAACCATTGTAATTTTTGACAGCCTCCGTGGCGCAGTTGGTTAGACGCCGCCTGTGGAACGAGAGGCCGCGGGTTCGATCCCCACACCGAGAGAAATGTTTGTGCGGTCCACAAATATTTCTTTCGGGTCTGGGTGTTTGAAGTCTCTCGTAGTTCCTGATACCCACGACACAAGATTGGATCTTACTATGGGGTGAAGACTATGTATGTGACTGTTGAGTGTTATTTATTTATTTAATTTTATATGGCTATAAAAATAGAGTAAATATTTTTTTTTTTTTTTTTTATTGCCTAAGTAGGCAGACGAGCTAGCGGCCCGCCTGATGGTAAGCGGCTACCGCTGCTCATGGACTTCCGTAGTGCCAGGGGACTAGCACAACAAAGTCGCTGCCTACCTCAAGGATAGAACTCTCCTTAAACCTCGTTTGAAGAAGGACAGGTCATAGCGCTGAGGAAACACCGATGCAGGGAGTTCATTCCAGAGCTTGCACGTACGTGGTAGAAAAGAACGCTGGAAACGTACCGTTCGGGAGCGGTACGCCTCCAGGTGGTGGGAATGAACTCTACTGCGGAAACGTGTGGTGCGATGGTACATAGGCGACGGTGGTACCATCTCAAACAACTCTTCGGAGCACTCCCCATGGAACAAACGATAGAACACACAGAGAGATCCGAAGTCTCTCCGCAGTCCTAACGGTTCCAATTTGTCCGTGAGATCGGGTCGAGCTGGTATTTTGGGGCACCTGCCCAGAGGTGGGAGCAGTACTCCACGTGGGGCCGGATTTGCGCTTTGTAAAGCGTCAATCTATGGCCCGACGTAAAGTACCGCTTGGCTCTGTTCAGGATTCCCAACTTTTTGCTCGCCAGTTTGGCTTTGTCCTCCAAATGACTCCTAAAGTCGACCTTGCTTGATATTTCGATGCCAAGGATTCCAATACTCTCGGATCCTTGGAGAGTAACTCCTTGGAATTGCGGCGCCATGACAAAGGGGTCCTTCTTCGCAGTGAACACGCAAACTTGTGTCTTCGAAGGGTTAAATTGAACTAGGTTCAATTCACCCCATTCGGAGGCCCGCCCCAGAGAGCTCTCGACTTCAGACACAAGTTGAAACCGTCTTTCCATAATGGAATCCCGAGAGTGGCTCCGTTGGCCGATGTACCGCGCGTCACTCGTACTATCATCTGCATAACAATGCATGCCGTCAATAGACAACATATCATTGATATGCAGGATAAAGAGTGTCGGCGATAGCACCGAGCCTTGTGGAACACCAGCATTAATGGTCTTGGTCTCGGAGCAACAGCCGTCCACTACGACTCTTATGCTCCGACCATCCAAAAAGCTGGCGATCCATTTGCAGAGCCCCTCAGGAATTCCATACGCAGGTAGCTTCGCCAGAAGGGCGCGATGCCACACTCGGTCGAACGCCTTCGCAATGTCAAGGCCGACCGCAATCGCCTCACCCCCACTCTCCAAAGCTTCCGCCCAACGGTGCGTGAGGTAAACAAGAAGATCACCAGCCGAGCGACCGTGACGGAAACCGTACTGGCGGTCACTAATCAACTGGCGATCCTCAAGATACCTCAGGAGCTGAGTGTTTATCACTCGCTCCAAAACCTTGGAGAGTAGGGATGTGACAGCAATCGGCCTGTAACTCGAAGGGTCCGAACGGTCACCCTTTTTGGGGACAGGGTGTACATTGGCGACCTTCCACGAAGCCGGAACCCGGTTGGCTTTATAGGAAAGACGGTAAAGGCGCGTGAGCACGGGTGTCAACTCAGGGGCGCACGTTTTAAGAACCACTGCGGGGATACCGTCTGGCCCACTCGACTTATGGACGTCTAGAAGCTTGAGCTCCCGTCTGACAGCACGCTGGGTGATTTTTATGTCAGATAGGAGGCTCTCACAACGCGGGATGTTCGGCGGTGTGGCGCCCCCGTCATCCAAAGTCGAGTTCGAGGCAAAGAATAGGGCCAAGAGATCGGCCTTCTCCTTTGCACTATGGGCCAAACTGTTATCGGACTTGCGCAGTGGTGGGAGACTGGACAGGCAGAAATTACCCTCCACAGCCTTAGCGAGCGACCAAAAAGCACGACTCCCAGAAGAATAGCTCTGGAGTCGCTCGCCAATTCTGCGGATGTGCTCCGCCTTGGCCTTAGCTAAGGCTCTCTTGTTGGATCTAGAGGCGGCGTTGAATTTCCGTTTCTCCTCCTTTGAATTTGGATCCCGACGCCTCCTTGCGTCTTGCCACACCGCGTATGCGGACTGCTTTAGGCGCGCAGCAACAGCACAGGCACTATTGTACCAAGGCCGGCTGCGACGCCCTGCGGGTATTTTCGAGCTGGGTATGAAAGTTTCCATACCCAAGCTAATCGTATCCGCGACGCAGTCCGCACAAGCGTCAGGATCATCGGAGGAGAAACAAAGCCGCCCCCAAGGGTAGGACGCAAAGAATTCTCGCAGTCCATCCCAATCTGCTGACATGTACCGCCAGACTGTGCGAGTTCCAGTCGTCGAAGAGCGGCTGGGACCCACTCCAGGAGCCCACGAACGGACCAGGCAGTGGTCAGATGATCCCAGGGGAGCATCAACCGCTATCCTGTATCCGTCCGGGTGGGTCGTCAGCAGAAGATCCAACAAAGAGGGCTCATGGCTCTCAACGTCTGGAACACGGGTGGGCTGTGTTACCAGCTGCGAGAGACCATAAGCCAAGGCCATCTCGTAGACAGCCCGACCGGGGAGATCAGTGGTCTTGGATCCCAACCACTCTTTGCGATGAGCGTTGAAATCACCGAGGACCACCACCTCCGCGGAAGGGAACTGCTCGAGAATCTGGTCAGTCCCCACTTGAACGCTCTCAAATAATTGAGTAGATCCCGTATCACTGGCGTGGGACCTGTACAGGCATGCGTAGACTCGGGTCCTACCCCTGAATTCTACTCGTAGCCACAATAAAGACAGGTCCTGACGCTCGAGGCCCCGAAGGCGGTGACAACAGATATCACCCCTGACGAAGACGCATACCCCGGCTTTACGTAGGAATCGATGTTCCAAAACGTAACCGGGATAATTTAAGTACGATACATCGTCAGGGGCGGATATTTGCGTCTCCGTTAAAAAGAGCAGGGCAGGCCGCGCCGTCTCTAGATGGTGGTAGACGGCGTCGAGGTTGCTATGCAGACCCCTGACATTACAGAAGTCCACAGAAAATGTGGATAATAAGACAACAAACATAAGACAACAATAATAAGAAGACAGTTGGTATTGCTGAGGGAGTTTCTTGCTTGATTTCTCGTTCACAGCTACAACACGTTCCGAAGCGGTGGCAGCAAAAAAAAACGATTCAAAACATCTTGTGAAAGACATTGAATAAAGAATATTTTCATTTTGATTTTGATATTTAATAGGCCAGCTTGGTCTATTGCCTAACAACTCACAATCGAACTCTTGGTTCTAGAGTGCCGTGTTCACTAATGGCTGATTATTGGTTGATAACGTAATAGATTCATCTGTTATAATATGCAAATATTCATATACATTGTATAACATAAATTATGAATAGATCAAGAGCCCGTGTGAGACTTTTGTCATTTTATAAAAGCTGAAAGTTTGCTGCGCATGCCTCTAACATAGGGATCACACGATCAGCTATTATGAAGTTCCGATCGTGGTTGCTTAGGAAGTTATCAGGAACCATGGATCTGGCAAGATGAAAGAACCATCAAATGTGTCTATATATTTATATTTATTGATAGTTGACTTAATAATATGCATGAAATCCAGCTTTTATACTGTAGCGCTGGCAAAAATACATTTTGGTAAAGTTTGAACATATCCTAATATTTAATTAGGTGCACATGTATTTTTATTATAGGCATAGAAATTCTTACAAATGGTTATGGTATGCAGAATTCCTCGCGTTTTCCTCGTGTTGATTGTCTATCAATACACACATGACTTCAAAAAGCCAGAGGTATATTCTGGAATTTGAACTCGCGACCACCGTGAGCGTGTTGGCAGCCGCGTCTGGTCCGTTTAGAACAGGCCATCACGGGCTTATATTGCATAATTAGGGATAAATTCCGCAGAAAAATTGTTCATCCACCAAGACGGCATAAAGGTCGCAATAATGGCACTCAAATATTTGAACTTTGTAGTTTGTACAAGGCGTTTTTATCTTTGATATCTGTATCGGCCTATTATACTATAATGTGAAGGCCGAATTCCTAGTGTCTATTATGGGAAGAGTTAATACTTTAGTGTTTGTTTAATATGGCGTTTTCCTGTTAGCTTGAATAGGCTTTGCATGTGGAATTTACTCGTTTTTATATAATTATATTTGTTGAGTTGCATGTAGTTTGCAACAATTATTGGTGAAATAGTAAAACACCCTTTTAATGCAAAATTGACAACATTTATTTTAATTTTACCACTATTTCAAACCTTAAATCTTTTAACTGTAGATTATTTAGTAAATTCCCATCTTACGTGGCAGCTAATTGCCAATTCAACTTACTAACTTTCGGAGCTATGTCAGTTCGCAAACGTAGCGTGGGACGCCCTCTGGCCAGATGGCGGGACGACTTGCACAAAAAGGCTGGCAGCTACTGGATGCATAAAGCAGCAGACCGGACTCTGTGGTATTTTGCGAGAGGCCTATGTCCAGCAGTGGACTGCAACGGGCTGATGATGACGAAAGGAAAATATTTATTAATCATGTTTGGATGTATTTTGCGCCCACCATTTTACCTGTATTTTAATCATCACTATCATCAGTCTTTTGTTGTCCACTGCTGAACATAGGCCTCCTCCAAATTGCGTTATTTTACCCTGTCTTCAGCTTGTCACATCCAGCATCTGCCAGCGACCTTTCGCAAATCTTCACTCCACCTAGCTGGAGGGCGTCGTTCATTAGATAATTTTTCAATTCGAATGAGTAGTTCAATTCCCAGGCGCACCTCTGACTTTTGGGAGTCATGTGTATTAATAGTCAATCACCACGCACTAAAACGGTGGAGGAAAACATCGTGAGGAAAACTATATACCATAGCGACTTGTAAGTAAGACTTGTACCAATTTTCAAAAGGCCAATGTGGTAGACTATATGGCCTAACCACTCTCAATCGTACTCTCGATTGTAGAGGAGGCTCGTGTTTTGCAGTGGGGCGTTTATCTTCTCACACAGAACATATTTGTATCCGTCATAGCGACTATCGTACATTAACATTTTTGCCATTTGCCTAATGGTAAGCGCTACGACCGCTCATGGAGAAAATTAATTACAAAGCAAAGCTTGGCATTCCTTGCGCTAAGACATAAGACATAAGATTAAGTATTATTATGAGATTAGCACAAAACCTGTTTAGAAATCGAACTAATGACCTCTAAAGCTTCAATTGCAGAGGTCGCCATATTTAGAATCCTACGCATCTATTGTATGCTGAGTCAGTCAGTTTTTGACATTAACTGCAAGGGCAAATGAAAGTACAAGATTCGATTCTTAACCTTAGTTTAATCATGTTTTTGTGGCTAAAATATTTTTATACCAGATTATAATGCCGTCTCAGTGCCGAGAAAAAATTATCTTATGTATCCAAATTGCGACCGAAAACGAAGCTGGGTGGTAGTTTTTGTTACATACACAATGCAACAATAATTCGTCAAAAAGCGAGGATTAATTTTGTAATTTTTACCTATCGTCGTGTTTGGGTGGTAAATATGTAGTTTTTCAAAAAATAATAATGTTGCGTACATTATTTTTATATACGCTATGGTATGTATGGTTTAAATTATAATTTTAGCAACTATAGATTTACCACCCAAGCACCCATTTTGTCCATGTTTATGTCAATGTAAAAAACGTTTATTCTACATATATTAGCATACTCTTTTTTTCCTTAAATTTTTATTTTAATTAAAAAAAGTCTTTTAAGGGCAAAATAACAACTATTACATAACTCTTCCTAGAAATTAAACGTCATTATCGATTCCTGAACAATCAGAGAGATGATTAAAACAATTTCCGTTATAAAATGTCCTTTGTTACTCGTTTGTAATTAATATAATAGATTAATTGTTGATTGAGTAAGCTGCGTGATTCCTGCATTGTTTTATTTGCACGAAGGCACGGTTATGTCACTCTAAAATTAGTTGAAAATGAAAATATTTTTATTACAAATCACAAATAATTACATGAATTGGAATAAAAATATTATTTACGGATTTTATCGCTGATTTGGTTTAATTTTTTCATTTTTTTAACTTTTTTAAGTTTCGATTACCTTACAGCTTTCGTGGCCACGGAGCGGACTGAGGTATTAGTCATCCGCTCATTCTTACCTACCCTTCAAAGATATAGGCGTGTTCATAATTCGTATAATAATGATCTATTGATAACAATGGAGTGGTAATCTCATTTTGTTTGACGCATTTGTAATTATTCATGTCATGTTTATAAAATTGATTGGAATCATATTTACGCAATCTTATTGTAAGCTGAATCTATTTTCCCAGCTGTTTGCGTGGATATTACGGATGTCCACGTTGTTAATTGTAACACAATGTAAATGAATACACTCAACAGTCACATAAGTCCTAACCTCACACTAATACATACCTATATGTGACTGTTTTTTTTTTATTCCAATGAATGGCGAGACGAGCATGCCGTTCGCCTGATGGTAAACGATACGAACGCTCATGGATAGTAGCAAAACCAAACCACACCTTAAATTGCAAAGCAATGCTTGGCATTGCACTGCGCTCGCCACCCCGATAAGGTGGTAAGTCTCAATATGTCTAGTGGTTACTCTGGCTACAATGTTCTACAAACCCAAGTACCATAGTGCATTCACACCACTGTTTGGCGGGAGGGGCTTTCAAATTCAAGGACTTTAGGCCGATTTTATAAAAGAAAAATCTAGTTTTAAACAGATGAATAAGCGTTAATTGCTGAGAAGGTCTGCTGCGCTCATGAACTGATGTGAAGGAACTTATCCGCTAATTTGTATACAAATATCATTTGAAGGCAAAACGGTATCGGAACCAATGGCTAAATTGTAATACATTTCCTATTTTGTGCACCAAAAGTTTTTAACACGCTTTAATTAGCTTCAGACGTATGTTAGCATGTAACGGAATTTTTGAACATGATTTTGACCCCCTTCCACACGTCGGATTGACTCGAAATTTTGCATTCTTATCCAGGACCGATGACAATTCTGTATTCTGTATCAGCCCATATACGTCCCACTGCAGGGCACGGGCCTCCTCTACAATCGACAGTACGATTGAGAGTGGTTAGGCCATATAGTCCACCACGCTGGCCTAGTGCGGGTTGGCGGACTTACATACCATAGAAATTTTTATAAATCGCCATGGTATGCAGGTTTCCTCACGATGTTTTCCTTCACCGTTTTAGTGCGTGGTGATTGACTGAAGTGCGTGGCCTGTTGGTAAACGGACTAGACGCGACTGCCAATATGTTCACGGTGGTCGCGGGTTCGAATCCCAGGGCACACCTCTGACTTTTCGGAGTCATGTGTGTATTGATGACAATACAATAATAAAAAATTATTGTGACTTTATCTTATCCAGAATATTCAGAAATTTATTTTTTGGAAAAAATAATAATAGTGGGTTATTTTCACGCTGCTGTCTTCCTTTGATAATACAGTGAAGGATGAGTAAAGGTTGTGCTTACAACCTTTACTTACCCTACAGCACCCACGCTTTGTCACAATAAAATGTATTTTACTCCATTTTATAATCTTAAACACATTATCAATCATTTTTTGTTTTTTAGTTGGATCCTTTATTAAAGCGTGTTTTTTTTTAACTATAATTTAATTTTAATCACTTTAATGTGGCAATGAAATACATTTATACATAAACTCCCGGCTTTTTTCTAGAACGGGCAGGCAGGCAAAATGTGGTAAGGCGAGCCTATTGCCATATCGGGCACAAATTCCTGACTCTGGGCTGATAATGAATAGAAAATTCCAATATCACTTTGCTCGCCCCGGGATTCAAACCCGAGAACTCAGCTTTGTACCCTAGTACAACTACGCCACTGGGGTAGTCGATTACCGTAAAGATATAAAAAAGTTGCATCTTGAAAACATTTGCCAAACACTGTCTATCTGTATCATATCGCATATAATTCCCACTGCAAGGCACTGGCCTCCTCTACAATCGAGAGTACGATTGAGATTGGTTAGGCCATATAGGCCACCACGCTGGCCTCGTGCGGGTTGGCGGACTCACATACCATATAAATTCTTATATATCGCTATGGTATGCAGTTTCTTCACGATGTTTTCCTTCACCGTTTTAGTGCGTGGTGATTATCAATCCACACATGACTCCGAAAAGTCAGAGGTGTGCCCTGGGATTCGAACCCGCGACCACCGTGATCATTGCAACCACGTCTAGTCCGTTTACCAACAGGCCACGCACATCAAAAATGGCGCTTAATATATATTAAAGAGTAAATATCGAAGGACAACCAGTGTGCTAAGGACGCGAGGTTCTTGCCCACTTGTGGGCGTAAGTGGGCGATGAAATAGGAGATAATTGGCGGCTCAGTCGGAGTTTTGTCTCGGGGAAACGCTATAGAACTTTTGACCTTGTGAGAGTTCCGTGTCAATGGGACGCTATATAATTGTTTAAATATGTTATTAGTAGCTTATTTATAGCAGACTAGCGGCCCGGTCCAGCTTCGCCCGGATG
>CM041057.1:180436-474479 GCA_023078785.2 Hyles euphorbiae | reverse complement strand
GTGCGACATATTTTTATAAAATAAAGTAATTATCATCACATTTTACATTTTGTTCACAGAGCTGAAGACGAAAGAAATATTTTTATTGGACTTCAAGTTCATTTCTGCAAAAACTGTCCGGACCTGGGTCTCATTTATGTTTATATTTAAAGAAAATAAAAATATTTCCCTACACAAAAAAGTGGGTTTCATCGAGGGACTAAAATCTTTTCACTATTTTTTCATAGTATTTCATAATGAAATAGTCATTGTCCCTTGTTCCTTTCTTTCTTTCTCTTTCTTTTATATCCATCCAAAGGTTGTCTGGTAGAGATGGTATATAAGCGATAAGACCGCCTTTTGTACTTTCAAGAGATGTTATTTCTTTATATTCTTATTTTCTTTTTGTAAAAGTACAATAAAGGTTAAATAATAATTATTATTAATACCGGACTTCTGGCTAATGAATAGAAAAATTCAAGATTACTGCCCGACCCTGGATTCGAAACTTACACCTGAACGTTTTAATCGAACCGTAGTACAACACCGATGCAGTCTTTTGTTTTCTCTCTCTAATTAATCATATTTTCATCCTGCCCTCTTCGATCAAATATACACTAGATTATAAGTAACGGCCTAAAAAGCGGCAAGAGAAATAAGATCACAAATAAGCGTGTGGTCTTATTTGATTTTAGTATGGTCCAAAACATAATAAATCTTAATTTCAAAGCAATAAGGTTTATTGCTACCTGAAGATTATAATTTAAGGCTTTTTGCTACATCTCGTAGTTCGAAATTCAAAAGTATAAGTATTTAAGCAACCTCGGCCACTTTTGGCGTGAGATTTTGTTCCGGACCCTGTATCTAGTATATATTTAATCGCAGTCTACCACGGCAAACTGTACTGCCTCTGATAGTACGGGATAGTAAAGTATGAATAAAATAAAAACAAACAACAAATAAATTAATAAAATCCTTTTCAAACGAATTTTGAATTTTTGAGCGAAGAATACAAAACATTCAATAGTTATAATAGATTTTAATCCTGTATATGAATACGCCTGAAGTCTAGATGTCTAGACATCTATAAAAAAATGCGCACCAATGTTGACACGATGACTCGCGTGAGTCACGTATCACAGTTTTTTTATATCCATTTTTAGTATTATTATAGCATATGTCCGGTAAACGTGCAAACGACACGCTTGACATGTCGTTACCTCACATATACTACACTTGGATGGAAGCCTCTCAAAATGGGAGGAAACAGACTCGACATATCATTACCTCACATAACACACACTTGGATGGAAGCCTCTCAAAATGGGAGGAAACAGACTCGACATATCATTACCTCACTTATCACACACTTGGATGGAAGCGTCGCCTCAAAATGGCAGGGAGAAAGTACGGGTAGAAGGGGGTTACTCTGTAAATACGATACGAACTTCGAATGTTTGGATGTTCGACGTCAGGAGTAAGATATAAATCAAATCATTTAGTTTTTGTGCAACATAGGTTACATAGTTGGTTAAATGGTTATATTATAAAGCGCTCTATGATCTTTTTAATAAGATTTGCAATGCTATTCTCTGTTATACTTATAATTTTCTCCTAACTTAGTCAATGGTTGCGTCATACGACAGTGGAATCCAATATTTAGTGGAGTATCTAGGGCAGTGATTCTCAACCTTTTTTTTAGGCACACAAAGAAAAATGCAAAGTACATGCAAATAAATTAATATTAAACCGAATCACATACATTTGCCAATTTTAACGAAAGAAAAGGTGCAGTAAGTACTATGCAACACCTTGTGAATCCCAACTAACACTAAAACAACACCTTTTGTACCCAGAAGTTGCAAGTGTGCGCCGACTTGAGACATATTCCTATTGCTATGCACGCCGCTTCATCATAATTTGGCACTAAGAAAAAAAACGCGTTGCAAAGCAAATAATTAATTTTTTTGTGGATTTAAATATATATTCATGTTAAAAATATTTTTTCTTTTTAAATGATATAATTTAATAATATCAACATTATTATATATTTGCAAAATTTGGCGGCACACTTTTGAAATTTGGCGGCACACAAAAGTGCCGCGGCACAGTGGTTGAGAATCACTGGTCTAGGGCCTAGGCACATTAATGAAGTTTCACGTACGACGTCCGAACATTCGAAGTTCGTATTGTTATAGATTAACCCCCTGAATAGTGTGTAGTGAGAATTACAAAGCAATGCTTGTCATTCCACTGCGCTCGCCATGCTGAGACTTAACATGTTAAGTCTCAATATGTCCAGTAGTTACACTGGCTATAATTTCCTTCAATCCAAAACACAACAGTGCATTTAAACTGATGAGTTATGTGGACTGGACTCAAAAATTATCTACACCCAGGCGAAGCCGGGCCAGATCGCTAATACCATATTAAGACTTAACATCTTACGTCTCAGGATGGCGAGCGCAGTGGAACGCCAAGCATTGCTTTGTATAGTATTGTTTAGTTTGGCTACTGTCCATGAGCAGTCACAACGCATCAGGCGAATTTCATGATCGTGTCACCAATCTTTGTAAAAAGAAACCAAAAAAATAATAATAATTGAACGTCTTAAAATGAAATAAATACCTTTGAAAAATGTCAATGTATAATTAAATAAATAATAAGTTCTCTCTCTCCTCAACCACAGGCAGACCCCCAAGGATCTCTACATCGATCTGTTGGAAGCGGCCTGCATCCTTCCTGTGACATGTATACGCAATTTTGGCATATGTATACTAATAAATTAACACACCAAAAAGTCACATACACAGTTCAGACTATATTTCGTATCAAAAACTACGAAAGATTTATCATCACAACACCTGTCATATCTAGTATTTGCCAACCGGGATTGAACCCGCACTCGTTCCTCAGAAGTTACAAGTGTAGCTTCCTAGCTTATTTCTTCGAGGAAGCACTGTCGACCTTGACATAATGGTATGAACGCGCTTACTCCGCAAAGGAGGCGACAGGGAGGTACTCTGGCTCACTTGACCCTTGGTATTTATTTTTATTAAAATTAGGGCATTAGATGTGGTGAACTATATGGCCTAACCCCCATCAATAGAACTCTTGATGAAGGTCCGTGCCCGGCAAAGCGACCCGTATGGGCTGATACAATATGAGCATTTAATAACACAAAACATTATTTGTGTAATAATTCCAATTATGATAAAAAATATTCACCAAAGTACTCGGCAATGTTCCATTTCAAAGATCCAGAGAAAAAACATTAGTAACTTCAATAAAAAAAACATCTACGGAGGAATCGGTGAACATACATAAAAAAGATTCCGACGAATTGAAAACCTCCTCCTTTTTTTGAAGTCGGTTTAAAAGAACAAAATTACTACACACATATATAAACTCACGCCTTTATCCCAGAAGGGGTAGGCAGAGCTGCCAGGACAACCACTTTTCGCCTTGTATGTCCGTCCCACAATATGATATTGGAAGCCTATCGCCATATTGGGCATACATTCTTGACTCCAGGCTGCTAATGAATAGAAAATTACAATATCACTTGCCCGACCCGGGATTCAATCCCAGGAGCTCAGCTTTGTAACCATATCGTAGTACAACTACGCTATCAAGGCAATCGTCATATTCAATCGTATTTTTTTGTATTTTTCAAAATCCAAAAATAAACAAACAAATAATTTTGTAAACTCATTCAGAATTTAAAAAAAGTTACGAAACGTTTGAATCTTTCAGTGGGAATAAAAGAAAAGGGACGCAAAATTTGTGACGTCATGTGGCTTAACATGCGTGTACGCGTGTGAAAGAGACGGTAAGATATCCCTGCACTCCCAGTCTGTAATTTTAAATACCAATATTTGTTTCATGTTACAAGCTACTTTAAGTAGTCTCAGGATTCAAACCCGTGAACTCTGCATAGACAGTCATATCCGATCCGTTACCAACAAGCCACCACGCATTGACTAACGTCCCGTCTCCATAATCTATCTATCTGTAGCTAGAGATTTCATTACTTATTTCGATGCGTTTTATGTTTCCGTAAACAAAAATAGGGAGGTAAATATATGGTGCATATATTTATAAATAGCACAATAAGATAAAAATTAATGTCAATCTTTGTTTATTGAATCATACAATTGTATCAACATATTGGTGGCTGTTTTAAACTCTTGTTAAAGATAGATAGATTATAGAGAAAATTGTAAACCAGGCAGAATCATACTCTCGATTGTAGAGGAGGCCCGTGCCCTGCAGTGGGACGTATATGGGCTGATACAGACAATGAATGAAAATCCGGCCCTTGATGTCTACACCTCCTTTTAGACACCCCGGCGCCCCCGACGCGTTATCAGTGATAACATCCTTATCACTTATCACCGACCCACCGACAAACCATGATTAATGCCCCAGAAATTGGCGACTCAAAATTTGCCAATATTATTTTATTAGCGAACATGTGTAGGGGCCTATATTTAGCAGTGAATTTCTAGTGAAGTTCACAGTTGTGTTCGCCTGATGGTAAGCGATACAACCGCTCATGAACAGTAGCAAAACCAAACAACACCTTGAATTACAAAGCAATGCCTGGCATTCCACTGCGCTCGCCATCCTGAGATATATGTCAAGTCTTAATATGTCCAGTAGTTACTCTAGCTACAATACCATTCAAACGAAACACAACAGTGCATTTACCCTGCTGTTTGACGGGAGAAATAAACAGTGCGATGTTACCTACCCAGGCGACCTCCCACATATGAGAGCCCTACCTTGAATACCTTGAATCAATAGTTTTTGAAAAAATCATAGATATTCAAATAGACATACATTTATAGAAAGAAACATAAATACACACACACATACATACAAAGATACATACAAACCGATCGAACACAAAACCTTTTTTTAAATCAGTTAAAAATGTGTACACACACGCCTTTTTTTACAAACAACATTCACTCTACGAATTTCGACTAACAACCCTTTTAAGTGATCCTTTTTTCGCGTAATCAAACTCATGGGCTCCCGCCCCCGACCCCCCGCACGCAGTCCGGCCCCTAGACACGAGGGGCAGCCGGCGAGCAAACACAGACTGGTTTTTTTACACGCAGACGGTAAAAAAAACCGTCTGAGGCCCATAATTGTGCATGGTTACCGACTGATTCAATTCCAAAGTGACTCAACTCGCGCAGAATGTAATGGTACATACGCCCTTTTAGTTGTACAAGGTAGTGCAATGACTGTTCGGAATTCAAAACGACGTATGCGACAGTGATTTTGATGATTCGACCTTTTTGGTTTAAAATTTGACGGATAATTTTTATTCTTAATTCAAATTGCTTTTTTAATTTAAAATGCTGATAAATGTTTATAAAGATTGTGTTTTTATGATAGTGATACTAATTGACCGACTTCAAAAGAGGAGGTAATCAATTCGACTGAATTTTTTTTTTTTGTTGTATGTTTGTTACGCGATTACGCCGGCAATTGTGAACCGATTTTGAAAATTTCTTTTTTGTCGGAAAGCATGATATACAGGGTTGGTCCCATATAAAATTGACGAAGACCTGATGAATATCTTAGGATCTGCCGACCAGAACTCCTCAAAATTAAACGGTCCAGCATTAATTCTTTTTGCGTTAGATTAAGCTTAAGTATATTATTACAAAGGGTGGGTGAAAATTGGAAAAGGGCGGGGGTGGGGGGTGAGGGGGTAGAAAATAGGTACAATTGTTAATACTCAATATCTCCGGCACTTCTTAACCGACTTAAAAATAACTTTTTTGTCAAAGAGTATTACATAATAGGTTAGACCAAAAAAAAATATTGTGAAGACCTGATGAATATCTTTGGACCTGAAGAGCAGAACTCCTCAAAATTGAACAGTACAGCAATAATTCTTTTTACATTAGGTTCAGTATAAGTTTATTACTACAAGGGGGGGATGGAAAGGGGAAAGTAGAAAGGGGCGTGGAAAGGGGGGGGGATATATACAAATATTTTTTTTTTTTTTTTTTTTTTTTTTTATTGCAATGAATGGCGAGACGAGCAAGCCGTTCGCCTGATGGTAAGCGATACGACCGCTCATAAACAGTAGAAACATTCCACTGCGCTCGCCATCCTGAGACATAAGATGTTAAGTCTCAATATGTCCAGTAGTTGCTCTGGCTACAATGTCCTTCAATCCGAAACACAACAGTGCATTTAAGCAGTGTTGTTTCACGGGAGAAATAGACATTGCGGTGGTACCTACCCAGATGGCCTCGCACATATGAGAGACCTACCACCAGTAATCAATACTAAATATCTGCGACAACAAATAAATGATTTTAAATACGGACCTTGTAGAGACTAGGAAGAACTTCCGTGCTTTCCGGCGTATTTGCCATACTTATTATTGGAATCAAGTCTAAAAGCTCACATAATAGGTCCCATTTAAATGTAATAATGATTTGATCCGTGGTGCTTTACAGCTGGCTTCTCCGGCTGTAAAAGTCTTTTTACGAGGTTTTTTACCTGTTTAGTTCATTGTTTTGTCGCCCGCTTTGCACGGAGGGAAGTGGACAATAATTTATTTCCAACTCCTCCTATTAATTTCACTTTCTGATTAATTTCGTTGCGGGTTAAAGACAAGTTAGCATTCCCGGAGACTCGCCGACTTCAATGTTCGGTGTCTTTACATTGCGTGCCACTGTTGATCCTGGCTTACAGGAGTTACAGTGGTGGGTGTGAGGGTGGGACAGTCTCCTAAATGATTTTAAATAACTTTTTCGGAACGAATTATACATAATGTTGGTCACACAAAATATGGTGATGATCTGATGAATAAGTACATATCTGGAGAGCAGACCTCCACAAAACTTTGCAGAAACGCAATGATTTTTCGTCCATTAGGTTAAGTATATGTGTTTTTTTTTAAAATAAGAAGTGAAGAAGGTGTAGCGGTGAGGGGGTAACGAATGATTACCACGCATAAGTGTACTCAATATCTCTAGCAGGTTGAGCCGATTTTAGTATTTTCTTTATCATAAAAACGAAATGACAGTGTAGCTTCCTTAAAAGTCATAAAAAATAAATTTTCGTTTTTGAAATTATAACGGATCACAATGGTTCATTTTTTATATACCTGCATTGATTCCAGTTTTCATTATATGATTACCTTTGGCATCATTACAATGCTTATGAAAACTAAAAAGTAATAAATAAAATAATTTAATTAAAAATTAAAAGACCGACTTCAATGTGCACTACAAAGTAATAAATAATATATATTTCATTGTGCTAGTACACGTTGATTAATTTTCTTATTGACTAGACTACCCAACAAATCTTAAATACGTAAAATTTTGAAGGCGGGTCGCCAAGTGACTAACACGACGACCTACACTTAAATTTAATTTGTGTAAAACATCCTAGCGAAAAACACGCAATTTTACACGCAATATTAATTTGTCTTAATCTATATGAACTCACACCATTTTCCCAGAAGGGGTATGCAGAGATTCTCCTGGTATCAACCAGGACACCCACGTTACGCCTTGCGTGTTTTGTCCCTTGGTGTAATTGGGGGCGAGAGTTTATAGTCATATCGGGTGCAAATTCCAGTCCCTGTCCTGATAACTAATAGAAAAATCGCCCGTCCTTAATATATCAGCTCTTATTCAACATTGTTGAGCATCGGACTTATCTACAATCGAGGGAAACATACAAACTTAACAACCCTTCCCTTTCTTATACTTTCCTCACTATGATTCCTATCACTGTTAAAGAAAGTCATTGTATATAAATATGCAAGTGACTCCAATAAGTCAATGGTGTACACTGGAGTTCAAACCCTTGACCACTGTATCTTTGATCGTATGTAATACATTAAAATTAGACCACACATATGACACATATTAATTCTATTAAAATTTCAACAAATGTACACGTAGGATCAATGTTAAATTAATTTGATTCTAGTTTACATATGGACCTAACTGAGCGCCAACGATACATCTACAAGTAGGTAATATTCAACTGTGTTACATTACTTAAATTTGTTCTAGTTTGGCACTTGGCGACCCGCCTTCAAAATTTTACGTATTTAAGATTTGTTGGCTAGTCTAGTCAATAAGAAAATTAATCAACGTGTACTAGCACAATGAAATATATATTATTTATTACTTTGTAGTGCACATTGAAGTCGGTCTTTTAATTTTTAATTAAATTATTTTATTTTACGTGTGTGTTTAGTATGATGATAGTTTTACGTAATAACAAAATGATTAAAAAAAATATGTTGTACAAAAATATATTTTTGAAAACCTAATAATGAGAGAGTCGTATGTTCAATTGTGTATTTCATATGACCAATGATTATGATATAATATTCGGCACGAGGCTTAATAACTAGGTCGATTGACTTCAAATTAAATTCATCATTATAATAAAAATATTATAAATGGGGAAGCTAGCATGCCGTTCGCCTGATGGTAAGCGATACGACTGCTCATGGGCAGTACAAAACCAAATTCCTAGAATTACAAAGCAATGCTTGGCATTCCATTCCGCTCGCAATCCTGAGACATAAGATGTAATGATATCCTTTAAACCGGAACACAACGGTGCGTTTACACTGCCGTTTGGCGGGAGAATAATCAATGTGAAGGTATCTACCCAGGCGGCCTCTCACATATGAGAGACCTACCAACAGTAAAGGGAGGTTTTATTGTACTCTGTTTCTTTAGAGCTATCATCAGACTCTACCATTTGCTCTGTAAACCATTTTATATTTAGGAATACTATACAGTTTATTAATATTTTTGTAATAAAATTGTTGGGATATTGAATTATTTAAATTTTTTATGAGAATTACCTTTTAGTTTCCCTTTTTATTTGATACTAGCGGCCCGCTCCGGCACCAACTGGGTACAAATTCATTTATTTTTATATTACTTTATATTACATTAAAAATTATATCGCCTATACTCATTCGGGATAATGTCGGATTTTAACAATTTTCTCAGTAGGCCCAGTAGGTAGATTCAGAGTCTATTCAATACAAAGAAAAAATATTTCCTCTTCATAATATTAGTATCGAATATAGATTAATAAAATATTTTTTAGTTTTGAAGTTAATTTAAATTACTTTTTTATTTTAGGTATATACAAATCGTAATTGATGTACCTTGTAATGTACCTCTGTGGTGTACCTTGGGAGAGGCCTATGTCCAGCAGTGGACTGTAACGGGCTGATGATGATGATGAAATCGTAATTGAGCTGTGGAACAACAACCTAGTAATGTGTTCTTTTAACAGTCCACAAATCCCCTTCTTCCATTATTCCTGGGTCCTTTCGCCAGGAAAACCCCAATTATATGTCCAGCATAATAGTGTGGATTGAGGCACTCCGTTGCCAATATTTTGACAGCCTCTGTGGCGCTGTTGGTTAAATGCTATCTGTGAAACGTGAGGCCACGGGTTGGATCCCCGCACCGAGACAAATATTTGTATATTTCGGGTTTGGGTGTATGAGACCAAAAAGTCTGTCATAGTTCCTTATATCCACGACAGAAGACTCGATCTTAGTATGGGGTCAGAACCATGTATGTATCTGGGTATTAATAAAAAAATCTTGTCAGGTGCAGTACGCTTTGGCAGGTTTAAAAAAAAACAATTAAACCGTTATCAGTAACATGTAGTGAATGTTTTATGCCAACCTACATAGATAACGCATGACGCCGCAGTGTCTGCTGTTTCCAGGCGTTTCAGCTAATCATTGTATAAATTACAACTAAATAAAAAATACAATTTATTTTTAGAATGGTAAGACTGGCACTGGTACGACGCCCTCCAAAGAGGTGGAGTGATGATATCTGAAAGATGGCTGGTAGCGGTTGGAGACGTTGGGCTGAAGATCGGGCCCAGTGACGTGCCATAGGATAGGCCTATGTCCAGCAGTGGACGCGAATAGCCCGTGTTTCCCTTCAGCCTTCAGGGGTTATTGGTTAGACGTCGGCTTTAGAGAGACTATCCCGCCCTCACACACACCACTGCAACTCCTGTTAAGCAGGATTAACAGCACCGAGCATCAGAGCTCGTAGACGTAACGGATGAGGACGATAAAGCCGGCTATGAAACGAAAGACCACGGGCTGGATCCCCACAACGATTTTTTTTGTGTGACCCACAGGTAATAGTTACTGGTATTTGTGAGATTAAAAGTCCAGTAGTTTCTGATACAACACAAGGCTCGTTCAAAGTGATGAGTCAGGAGTATGTACGTGACTGTGGGTTGTCCTGTATCATCCGATAACATCCCACTGCAGGGCACGGGCCTCCTCTACAATCGAGAGTGGTTAAGCCATATAGTGTACCACTCTGGCCAAATGCGTGTTGGTGGACTTTACATGCCACAGAAATTGTTACATATCGCTATGGTATGCAGGTTTCTTATGTTTTTCTTCACCGATATAGTGCATGGTGACCATCAATACACACATTACTCCGAGAAGTCAGAGGTGTGACGTTATGACGTCACTGTTCGTGAACCCTACCCCTTGTACTGTGTAGTTGACTACGGCATACAAATTGGTGCATATCGTAAACTCCAATAAAGAACAATAATGAAGTCATAATCTGCGCAAAGCTTCTCATCAGCTCTCTCACCTTCTTTAGGCACAAGAAGTGCAGTGCATAGACCTCCCCCCCTAAGGACTACTTTATGGACCTGATTGAGTTATTCAACGGTGTCAGTTTCTGGAAGAGGTCCATGTAAGATCGACGCCTCTTGCGCTTACTTAATTTACTAATAATTCCTTCATTGTCTCACTCTTACTTCAGGCTTAGGAAGACAACTGCCAAAAACCAACTCGCGTCAAGGATCTCCATATCGAAATGTTGGAAGCATCCAGCGACTTCTGATGTCCTATTAAGAAAAATATCATGTTAAATGCTGACGTCTAGGTGCTCAACATCTTTTGTTATGTTTTTTGGGTTTCTCCCGCCCACACTACTGCAACATTTAACAAGTCAATCAATCAATCAACAGCACACAAAATAGCTCAGTTAGCTCCTATTGCAAATACAATCACGAGGTCTACCATCGTCCAGCAACGAGACAAACCTGAAGGGACTGAACAAGAATCACTCTTGGGCCACTAAATCATTTGCCACAATACAATTTACATATCAATCGATGTACAAAGAGTATAATAAAAAAGCGGTTAAAACTGCCCTTAACATGTGACCTTGGGTCACCGATTAAGTCAGGTTCCCTCCTTAACCTTGAAGAAATCACCCCAAGACAACCGTCCAAGGACGCTCCCATACCCATCAAAAGTATCTAAACAGGTTCATTTATTATTACATTTTAAATTTAGGGTGCATTTATAATTGGACCACGTTTCATTCGAAATTTGAATTTTACCACGCTATTGGACTATTCGTCTATTAAATTTAAATGTAATAGTTCTATTATATTAAATGAACCCTTGTATATGAACTATCATAGTTGCTGTTTCAACCAATGGGGTATCCCAGAAAATTTATTACATAAGGGACGCGCACTTTACATGAATTATTATAATAGTAAAACTGCTTCGTGATCTATTTGAGAATAGGGATGTCTCTGTGATGTTAAGTAGTGTAAGGGACTTGACAATATTGGTAGAATTGTATATAACTCACTGAAAGTGGTTAGTCTACAATGAATTATTATTTCAAAGAAAATAAAATATAATTTAACCGAGGTGCAAAAAACGTGATTTGATGATTTGGTCAAGGAAGTTATAAAAAAAATTACAAGAGATTTATTGTACAATGGCTTGGTAACAAAGTGTAACTTGAAGATGTCCCAAGCATAAACACATACAAACACCAAATCGAGAATATTATAATGAACGAGAAGAAATCAGACCTCTATATATGGACGTATGGTTTTATATAATCATTCCATGCTCTAATATCCCTTGCATGATTTAGAAGACAATGCCAGTTATAAAGATGCTTGAACAGCAGCATATGATGCAAGTTCCCTACCTACCCCCATTACACACAGGCGTGAATGTTACGCAATACTTAGCAACAAATACACAAAGGATGACGTCACCCATACCATAAATATTTAATGGGCAAGGATTTTGTGATTAGTTTACGGTACTACTTCTTGGTATCAGCCCATATACGTCCCACTGCAGGGCACGGGCCTCCTCTACAATCCAAAGACCGATTGAGAGGGGTTAGGCCATTTAGTCCACCACGCAGGCATATAGCCATATCGGGATCAATCTTTTGAGTGGGCATTTGTCTCATATTTTTTTACACTAACAACAATTGTATTTTTGTGTAGCCCACAAATATTTCTTTCGGTTCCGTGTGTTTGTGAGACCGAAAAGTCTCTCGTAGTTCCTGATAACTACGACACAAGACTCGATCTTAGTGTGGGGTCAGGAGTCAGGACTATGTATGTGACTGTTGGGTTTTATTAGTATTATTATTTGTCATATACGTCCCATTGCAGGGTACAGACCTACTCTGCAATTAAGAGAACGATTGACAGTGGTTAGGCCATATAGTCCACCACCCTGGCCTAGTGCGGTTGGGCGGACTTTGACATATCATAGAAATCGCTATGGTTGGTGGTGATTGACTATCAATACACATGACTCCGAAAATTCGGAGGTATGTCCTGGGGTTCGAACCCGCGACCACCGTGAACATGTTGGCAGCTGCATCTGGTCCGTTTACCAACAGGCCACCACGCACTCGCCACTACTTTTTAGTATTTGCTTTATACTTGTATTAACTACATTTGGAGTATTACTGGTCACCGAGATACTTGCTCTGCCTATTTTGGTATCCCCTGTAAAATTGCAGCTTATATAATTTTTATAAATACTTTTATAATTTGTATATGCACAAACATCATTGTCACGCTTTGCATAAAAATATAGTTTTTTTATAGCGTTGAATGACAAGACGGTCATGGACAGTAACCATCTGTTGGTAACAGACCAGGCGCGACTGCCAACAGTTTCACTGTCGCGAATTCAAATCCCAGGACACATCTCTGACTTTTTGCAGTCACGTGTGTACCAGACAAAGTAACGGCGGAGGAAAACATCGTGAGGAAACCTGTATACCATAGATATTTCTAAGAATTTCTGTGGTATGTAAAATCCGCCAACCCGCAGTAGGCCAGCGTGGTGGACTATATGGACTAACCCTTCACAATCGTACTCTTGTTCTTATGAGCTGAACTTACCTCCATGCCAGTTAATAATCCTGAACAAAAATATGAAATAATTCAAATTGGATTCACACAAAGATTACCCAACGTAGAATCCACCCCAAAACCTCCTATTTCACAGTCCACTTTCCACCGCGACTTATTATCATCATCATCTTAGCTACAGGAAGTCCACTGTTGAACATAGGCCTTCCCTAAGGATCTCCACATCGACCTGTTGTCGTCGCCCTGCATCCAGCGACTTCCTGCAACCTTAACCAGGTCGTTCGTCCACCTTGTAGGCGGGCATCCGACATTTCGTTTGCCTACTAATGACTTCTTGTGAAAAAACCTATATTTTACACGTGGCTACACGAAAAAAGTTGCCAATATGTATGTCAAGTCAGTACGTTTCATTTTTTAAGTAATTACCGTTCAAATGAATCGTTATATTTTTTGCGCGTCTGCGTCACACAAAAAACTGAACGGAATTCAATGAAACTCATAGTCGAATAATGTAGACTGGAGGAATACCACTTCTCAACTAGAATAAAATATAGTCGCCTCTATGCTTATGAACTCTTCTTCGGTTTGAAGGACATTGTAGCCAGAGTAACTACTGGACATAATGAGACTTAACATCTTATGTCTCAGGATGGCGAGCAAAGTGGAATATCAAGCATCGTGTAATTCAAGGTGTTGTTTGGTCATGCTTCTGTTCATGAGCGGTCGCATCGCTTTCCATCATGCGAACGGCATGCTCGTCTCACCATACACAGCAATAAAAATAAAATACACCCAACAGTCACATACAACGACTGCCTAGGTGGCGTAGTTGTACAGTGTGATTACAAATCTGAGGTCACGGGTTCGAATCCCGGGTGTGGCGAAGTGATATAAAATAACTTTCAATTGTCAGCCCGGTGCCAGGAGTTTGAACTCAATACGATGGGTTCGCCCTATATCACATCATTTGAGTCAACAATAAAGCGAAACGAACCATCACCAGTACACCCATGTACTGGTTGTAACCAGTATCTCTGCCTACCCTTTCTGGAAAAAATGCGTGAGTTTATGTATGTATGTATGTAACATAGTCCTGACCCCACACTAAGATCGAGTCTTGTGTATCAGAAACTACGAGAGACTTTTCCTTTTTCTTTTCTTGATACGAGGACCGAACCCACGACCCCATGTGAAACATAGTCTAATCTTACTTGGTGCGGGAATCAAACCTGTGACCTCACATATGACAGGCATCTAACCAACTTGAACAGGGAGGCTATCATTTTGAATTGCACTGAAGTATCTCTTAATGACACTTATCTATAACCAAAATATTCAGAAATAAAAAAATAACATTCCTTCATAAGTGGAAGTATGACGTCACTAAACCCAAAAAAGTACATAAGTGACAAGTAATTAGTAATCCAAGAGCCTTATTCAAAGACAGTCTTAAAATCTAATTTTTTGTCTCTCTCATACGAATTTAGTTTACAGTTTGAGAGAAGAAGACAAAACATTAAATAAATAAATAAATAACACCCAACAGTCACATACATAGTCCTGACCCCACACTAAGATCGAGTCTTGTATCGTGGGTATCAGGCACTACGAGAGACTTTTCGGTCTCACAAACACCCAAACCCGAAAGAAATATTTGTGGGCCGCACAAACATTTCTCTCGGTGCGGGGATCGAACCCGCGGCCTCTCGTTTCACAGGCGGCGTCTAACCGACTGCGCCACGGAGGCTGTCAAAAACATTGGATAACTTATATAGATTTTAAAACTGTACAAGAATATTTTTATGTTTAGTTAGTACTAGTATTATTTAGTTCCTATTCCTGTATTTTTCACACTGCCCCCTTATCCTTCTATTTAATCCATCCCATGGTTGTCTGTAAGACATTGCTTTAAGCGATAAGACCGCCACTTTTTACTTATTTAACCGACTTTAACAAAAGGAGGTGGTTCTCAATTTGACTGTATGTTTTTTTTGTTATGTTTGTTACTTACCTCATTACTTTGTAGTGGCTGAACCGATTTTGATTTATCTTTCTTTTTTGTTTCCACATATTGTTTTTTTTTGTGTGTACAATAAAAAAATCGGGCTTATAATGGATAAAAACATTCAAATCATATTACCCGACCCGAGATTCGAACGCGAGACCTCATCGTTGTAATCGTTTTGTTGTACAAAAGCGCCACCGAGGTAATCAGAATACTTTCATCTTTATAATACGCGGTTTTGCTCGTAAAACCTTGAAGCATAATCCTACGTGTATGAAGTCACGTACTACCACAGTAGGCAAAAGTAATTATTAAATAATCCAACTTCAAAAATAATTTCGACCTTTAAATATGACCTCGTTGTTTGTGGGTCATAACTATGACCTCAGGGTCATAGGTCATATAATATCAGTCTGTATTAAGTGCCAGTGATTGGCATTAGGCCAATATGACCGTGTATAACGGACTATATCAGACTAAAGGCCGGTTAAGAGACATAATTTTTAAACCACTTATAGAATACAGTCTATGGTTTGTAATTTGTTGATATTAAAAGTCCAAAAATATAATTGTAATTATTGTACGTAATTATATACCGTGGATTTTAATAAAATAGACAGTTTTTTGGTAACTTAGTTACCAATATGGTAATTTTTCTAGATTATTCCGATTATTATAATTATTTTTTTAACATCAAACCGTACAAATATTTAGGTCACCTAACAAATAGTATATTTATGAAAATCGTATAGGTTCATATAACATATACCATATTTTCGTTTTCATAATTTAAAATGTAATTATATATACAAATATCTAGCGAGTAACTATATGGTTGGCTACAATTTAATACTATTGTAACAACTGCTGACGCAAAAAAATTAAAAAACTGATAATGTACCTCGAATTAAAGCTTAAGCTATTCTGACTTCTTAGAATTTTTATTGTATTCTTTCTAGTATTTCTGGTCATTACACTCCGTTACTATAATAAAAAAATAACATAACGTTTTTAAAATGTTCTATCCTAGTCTTAAGGCATAACGGTACTTTTTTTTGAAAATATTTTTTTTTTGTTTCTGCAACTACTTCAAGACTAGTACCAACCATGTACCATTTTAAGACCAGTCTAAGCCTTAAGCCTTTCTTTAAGCCCCGTACAGAATGTGTGGCTTAAAATTATTTCTCTAGACCGGCCATTAGAGCGATAAAATATATCTATAGTCAAAACCGTGACCTACGTAGTGGACGAAGGTCAAAAGACAACTAGGTCAAAAGTAGGCTGTCTCTGTAGCGCAGTTGTAATTACACTATGGGGTTCGAATCCCGGGTCGGAAAAAAGGCGAAATTTTATGTATGTGTCAAAAGTAGGTGTCCCACAAAAGTGGATATCATACAATTATTTTAAAATTTATTCCAATTATTTCTATAGATTAGAAACACTATTATGCAATTTTTTATGAGCAAAATGTTATGCTTGTATTTTGTTGTGTATCAAGATATTGTCTTATATGTTTTCTTTTGTACGTCTAAAATATATTTATTACCTGTCACACCTAAAAATATATTGTTTAATTTAGGATATATTCTGATTTTTCACGAAACTTACTCGACCAATTTCGAAGCTGATTTAAATCTTGCGAAGCCGGCTCTTTAAGCTTTTCCTTAACAAAGTATAACTTGTTTTATCATTTTATTGAGCATATACATTTAGAATTATTTTTATGACCCATGCATAGTGAGTGAAAAGCCGAGTATAAATCAAGTATTCCCGGCATTGATTTAAAAACTAAGGATAGGCCCTTCAGTACATTGGGTAAGTCAAAAAGATGGCTGTGTAAATCGCGCCATCTGTTGGATTTTTACGTCAATGGCGGCCATGAAATCGTTTTTCAATAATGCTAAAATAAATGTTTATTGACTTAAAGTTATATAATTTTTACTTAGCGGTGATAAGAAATGTTATCTTTTTTTTGTGAACTTTCGGTCATGTTTATTGCACCCACGCACGATACAATTGGGCATTTTTACGACAAATTACAGACCGGTGCGCTGTGACGTCACAACCGCTGCACTGGTCTGTAGACCAGTTTCGTGACAACACTTTTCTCGCTCTCCGCCCCGTCCATATATTTTACGTCAATGATTCCCGGATTCAATCACCGTGTGGAAAAAAAATTATAATTAACAAAAAATATTCTAGAATGTAGGCCTAGCTCTATCGACTGTTTTTCTTTGTATATTACTAGCGGCCCGGCCCAGCTTCGCCCGGGTACAAATAGATTTCTGTACAATAATATGTACGTATTATACATATAAACCTTCCTCTTGAATCACTCTATCTATTAAAAAAACCGCATCAAAATCCATTGCGTGGTTTTAAAGATTTAAGCATACAAAGGGACATAGGTACACAGAAAGCGACTTTGTTTTATACTATGTAGTGATTATAACTTATTATAGTGTACTGACTGCCTCGGTGGTGCAATTGTACTATAGTGTGATTGCAAATCTGAGATCTCGGGTTCAAAGCCCGGGTTGGGCAATAATACTAGATTTTTCTATTCATTATCAGCCCGAAGTCAGTGATTCGTGCCTGATATGACGATAGTCTCGCCCCGTATCACATCTTGGGACGGAAAATACATGGCGAAACGTGGGTGTCCTGGTGGTACGTCTGCCTACTCCTTAAGAAAAAAGGCGTGAGTTTATGTATGTATATATTTTAATGTAAAATTGATCTGATATTATTTTGGTTGATACTATATGGCCTATTCGCACTAGGCCAGCGTGGTGGACTATATGACCTGACTAATTTCAATAGTACTCTCGATTGTAGAGGAGGCCATTGCCCTGCAGTGGGACGTTTAAGGGCTGGTAGACATACTAAAGGGTGACGGACGGTGACATGGTAGACGTACTTTATGGTAAAAGACATAAGGGTGAATATACAAAAATTGGGTAACTCGCTGTCATCAGCCAATATATACAAAGTCTTATTATATTTTATTGAAATAACAACTTATTTTAAAACAATGAAAAGTCCTTTATATGGTCACCCAGTTTCACTTATTCATTTTAAATACAAGTTAATAAAAAAACAAAATTAATACTTAAAATGTCAGTCCTTTGGCATGTCACAATCCCGAAAACCAACAATCAAGTGACTATCTATTAAACATTATCATTGATTTAAGAAAAATTACTAATTTACTACAATTTGTGATGAACATAGTATTATATACTACAACTTTCATAATGCAATGTTCTCCAATTTATTTAAAAAAAAATAAGAAACTTTGTGTTTGTTTTCATCCGTCAGTCCGTTGTGTGTTCTTTAAATTTGAAATTCTCGCCATATATCACCGAGTCAAGGTCAAATCCCTGTTTATGTATTAATGTTGGTAGTGAAGTTAGTTGCGGACAGCACAATTTGACGGCCGCCATAACTGTACGAGTTCTTGGGTTGTGTTTGTCTTCTATACACATGCAAAGCCAGTCAAAATTTCAGTCCCGTGGTGGGTCGTTATTTTCTTGTTAATCTGAGGTTTATTATCATTTATACATAATTAACTATGATTTGTTAAAATGTAGTTTGTTGATATTCGAAATTATCAAAAAAAACCATTAGTTCTGATTATAACCTCAAATTATGTCTTTTTCGTCAATCCGCTGGCGTCAGTCCTTTGTCAGTTATCGCGCCAGAGGATTTAATTGTCTCCATAATACTGCTTTTTGTTGTTGTTTTAGAGCACTTTTATCTTAATTGCTACCGTGTATAAGCATTTCTATTTTATATTTCAGTTTAGAATATCATACGGTACACTAAAAGCAATTTGACTAGGGAAGAAGATTAGAAAAAAAAGAGAAGCCGAAAAGGCTCGCTTGGCCAGAATTAAAAGTGCCCCATTAAATTAGCGGAATACAAAGAAAAACAAAAACTTCAGTACTTAAGGAAATAACTAAAATTTTTAATAAAAAACAAAAAACCACTAAAAACCAAAAAATAATAAAATATTAAGTTACGCATATATTTTGATTTGTTGGCTAGTCAAGTCATTAAGCAAATTAATCAACATGCACAAGTACAATGAAATAAATATTATTTTTTGCTTTGCAGTGGTACTTATTATTTTAATATTTTTTGTGGTTTTTGTTTTGAAGTCGGTTTTTATTTTTTTATAAAATATTTTAGTTATTTGTATATTTTTAGTGTTGATAGGCATTTCAATAAAGAAGAGTTGGTCCCACAAGGAATATGTTCTTTCCGATGACAATAAAATCGCTAAAATCAGTTAAAGCTGCCGAAGATATTGGTATTTACGTTTATTTTAATTTTATAATTATTTTTAATTGTTACTAAGTGATTTGAATACTTAAAAGACATGTGCCATTATTAAAACTAAGAGATTTGTACTAATTCATATTAAATTTCATTATAATTCTTAGAAAATTGTGTACTTTATCAGTACTATCTTAGCCTCGTCAGTCCCCTGGCAGTCAAATTCAGAAAATTTTAAATATCTCATAATTTACTTAAAAAAGTGACTGGCCCGATTTGGAACAATATAATCATTAGATTTGTCATCATATGCACCCGAATTTGTTATAATTTGATTTAATTATTATAGCAAACAAAATATCCTCAAAAGTTACCCAACTTTTGTATAATCACCCATAATTTGCCTATGTTAGTATGGGGTCAGGACTATGTATTACTCTGGTTATATATTTCTGTGACGTCATGACAACTATGTTATATATTTCTGTGAAGTCATGACAACTATGTTATATATTTCTTGAATATGACTATGAATGAATATGAAAAGTAGTTTGAAAGAGACAACATATTTTATAACAAAAATATACTTCTGACTGTCTATGAATTAGACGTAAGAGTACAGGCTAGGCCTATCACTCTTATTGGCCTAGATAAATTAAAAGTATCCGTCGACCATTAAAGAACAGCTATTTATAGAGTTTTTAATGTTTTAACTCGCCTTGAGACGGAAAAGGAGAAATGATGATGAACTGGTTTAGGCTCGGCACGTGATGACGTCAGAGCATATTTTATCTTGTAGGTAGGTTGGTAGGCAACAGAGTATTTGACTATTATCGATTTTTGATATCATTTCGCTTACATACACAAACTCGTTAAAATTAAGCCTTCCTGTCAAAAAAGTATTAAAGTAGCTTGTAACATATTAATATTTAAAATTAAAGTGTAGAGGTGTAGTGGGGACATCTTGCTGTCTCTTTCACACGCGCACACTGTAATGTATAATAACCCTAGTGACGTCACTATCTTGGTTTTGCATTTCTCTCCTGTTACCCCCACTACAAGATTTAAAACGTTTCTAACTTGTTTCATTCTGAATGGATTTATAAATTTCTTTGTTTAGACCATAACTATGGATACGTTTTGATAAATACAATAAAAAATAGGAGTCAAATACCGTATTCGTAAAAAAAAATCGTGGGGAAACCTGAAGGGGATTTGTAAGAATTTCTATGGTATGGCCAGCATAGTGGACTATACTACTTTTAATTACACTCAATTGTAGAGGAGGCCCATGCCCTGAAGTGGGACGTATATGGACTGATAGTTTTACACTTACAAGATATTTTAAACTATTTACCATTAAACAATTACTCTCATCCCTTCTCACCCCCTCCGGATTTGATGGGTCATCCATGACGTTACAGATGTTCGTGTGTAGTGCTCTCTTACCATTTGATCGTTCTGTCCTAGGCCATGAAAAAGGACAAGTCATGACGGTATGGCGTCTTCATCCTATAATATCCGGTTTAGTCAAGCAGTATGATTTTATATACCTATCTCAAAGAATAATAATTATAGACTAGTAGGATATATACCAGGTTTATTGGGCTTTGTCAGGCCCATTTAAGAACCTAGTCTACTCTACTCTACCAACGGAAAAATGCCGATTTTTTTAAAGTAAAGTAACTATAGTACATATTATATAACGTATCATATATTTCACAACAATATATTTTTTTAATCTGTATCAGTTCATATACGACCTAACACAGGGCACGAGTTATCTACTGTCGACAGTACGATTGAGAGTGGTTAGGCCATATAGTCCACCACGCTGGCCTAGTGCCAGGCGGACTTCACACACCATAGAATTTCTTACAAATCACTACGGTATGCAGGTTTCCTCACGATGTTTTCCTTCACCGTTATTGTGCTTCGTGATTTCTTTTATTGAACACAAAGCAACTTACAATCATGAATGTAATAACATCAAGTATATAATATTTTCTGGACAATTATAACCTAAAAACTTATGTTCCAGTGAGTAAAAATGATGGCATGTAATTTTCTATCAATACATTAATGACTTCGAAAATTCAGTCAGTTTTTTTTTAACTACTGCATATTTCACGCAGTATGAAATACTTAGAACAATAAATTATAAATATTACTATAACTTGACAAAATGGCTACACTACATAATTGAAAGCGGACCATTATATAGAGTTAAATGTAAAGATAATTATATTGGCTTAAAACTGGATATACATTGAACCTGGAACGGAAAGCCTTGTCAATATAACGGGTTTTATTCCTCGTGGACACAAAAATCATACCACCGGCAATTTAAATATGTAATTTACGAACAATATAAAATGTTTACGGTATAGGAAACATACATTGAAAATTCTTTAAATACTAAGGTATGTAAAATATTCTAACCCACCTAGCGTGGCAGACTAAATTATAACCTCAATTGACGGCAACCATTCCCAGCAGTGGTACATGAATAAGTATATATTTTAATGAAATTATTGTCCAACACTAATATTGAGCCTAGAAAGACAACGATATTAGCTATATCTGCCTACTTAGTATATAAGTATTAATTATTTTCCATCTTAACGAAAATATCATTTATCCATTTTAAAAGATACGAATTCAAAATTACTTATTTTAAAGCGTGTTTCACCAAAAAACAAATCGTGTTGAAACACAATATATTTTTTGAAGTATCGAAACGAATTCGGCCCTTCCGATAAACTACTTTTTATACCGAGGGGAGCAAGGCAAAGGGACACTATACATAATTCCTCGCGGTAAATAGGGTTCCAAATACCTATATTTAAATATCGAACGTGAAATTAATTTATAATGCAAACTTTTCGGAAATTATTTCTTTTTCACTACGGAGGTTTTATATCTTCAATTTACCAATTATTATTTTATGAAATGTTTTCTTTCGAAATCCCTTTTAACTGATTTTCACACCGACGAGTAAATGTGAGAAATTACTTATTTATGGATTTTTAATCAGATTTTTCTGCATTTTTAATGCGCTCAGTACCTAATACTAGATATTAAACGCTAATCAACGAAATATAATTATTTTGTTCTAGGCCTAAAGGTTGAATTTAATGACATCATAGACAAAGTAATTAAAAATACTTGTGAGCCCTTTTTAAAGGAAAATATGGATAATTTCCATTATTTATGGCCTGTTTAGTATTTTTTAAGAGTACAAATTATTTATTTATTAGTATATTTTATATATTAAGGGTCAAAAATGTCGTAGCCTTTTTATCAACAAATAATATAATTATTTATAATTAAAGCTACGTTTTTACTTCTGGAGACGTCCCTATTCCCGTTTATATACGGCAGTATGAAAAAATCTCAGTTTAAGTCACTTTTATAACACAAGTTTAGTAAGTACCTTTAAATATGTGAAAATAATATTTTTTTGAGAAAATATGTTTTGATTAATTAAATTTGATAAAGATTCAATGGAAAATAAGAGTCAAACATATCATAGCGAGTTTGCAAGTTGCCGAGTTTAGATGGTCAACTTTGACCTGATCGATTATGAAAAAAATAAGTTTTTTCGGTGCGAAAAGTGGTCAATATTATTGTCAGAGTCCTAAATAATATAATTCAAGTATATTTTAATAGTTAAAATGTGCGCTTTGGGCTAAAAATTACATTTGCCCCACCCGTGCACCAAGAGCGCCGTGTCATAAAAAATGCTCAAAAAATTCATGTCCAGACTTTAAAATTCGATTTAAATTCTATATAATTATTAATAAACACTAGTACTTACGGTGCCAAGTCGATTCGTAACATAAAATCCAAGAAAATGTTCACTTTTAACAATTTTGCAATCCTATGTGGGTCCGCGCACAATCACTTCACAAAAACGTCAAAAAAACATAAAACCACGTCGCATTTCTTCCAAAAAGCTCATTAAACACGAAATACATAGTCCACAGGTGGTGCACCAACAGTTTTCTAAATAGGCCTATAAGAATCTTATTGGATATATTTGCTTGTGATTTGTGCAAAAATTTTGCACGACCGCGCGCGATCCGCTCATTTAGGCCTAGCGGTAGCCGCGCCGCGGCCCGCGCGCGCCGTTCGCCGAAAACGAACACTTTTTGAACACATAAGGACGTATTATACAACTGATAGTGGTGGATAAAGCCCTGATAAGGGTCAGAAGTACAATAAACGTGGACGGAGCAGTTGGGCGCAACCTTTGCACGAAGCACACGCGAAACCACTCGGACGAAGTTCACGACGCGCGCAATGTTTTTGTTGGGATCGGCCACGTCACGGGACTGAAGGGTTTTTGAATTTGGAACATGGTTTTGGCGGGAATGGTTTGGTTTTCGGCGGTATGTTTCCGCGTTTGCTGCGTTGTCGGGAGTCGGCGGGGCGGTGCGACGCGGGCGGCGGAGGGCGAAGGGCCCGAGCGAGGCGGAAACGTGTTGCGAGGTTGGCAGTACTGGCACGACGGGAGGTGGCGCACGCGCGGCTTACGTTGGCCAAATGGCGGGCTCGGCCGGGTCTCGCGCGCGCTCGGTTTAACCTTGCCTCGCGACCTGCTGGTCGGAGTTATGCCTAAAAGAGGCATCCAGAACGGTAGGTATAATCGTTACTACCTACTGTTTAATTTTGCAACAACCCTATTTGCGGCTGTGGGGGAATGTGTTAATGGTCCTGTTGAGGCACCTTGAAGCGTCCTTCGTGAAAATAAAAACGACCGTGAGATTGCATCAGCCCATCACAAAAAAACCATTGAGGATGTAATTTATTTCACAAACAATCCGGAAAATCGGAATACACAATACATTATAATAGAAAATATATCGGTACCTAAAAAGGTAAATTATGTAGGTATTTTTCTTTTATAATGGAACTAATCTGTAGGTATTCAGTTGTGTTTTACAAAATAATACCAATATTAAAAGTCTTTCTTGTAGGTATTTCTAAAACCGCAATCATTCATCTATCCTACTACATTACATGATCCTATGTGAGATGGATGTTCGGACGAAAATAATACCTAATTAACTGAATAAAATATAAAAGAATTGTGTACCATAAAAGAGACAAAACACATACCTAAAAGGCCGATATGTTTGTCAAAAATATAAAATTAACTTTCAATGAAATTAATCTTGGAAGTACAAATAAATAACTTTTTCTTGTATTTGTATAAATGATTAAATTATTCAAATAATCTTAGGCTGTCTTTCTACGATTATAAGACATTAAAAATGTAATCTTCTTCACCGGAAAAACAATTATTCTTAAGTACTAATTAAGCTAAAATACAAAAAAAACATGTACATTATTCTTTTTCTATTAGGCCTGCCTACTGTTGTTCGAACTTACTCTATGTTTTCAATTGCAATGAATTGCGAGACGAAGATACTATACGCCTGATGGTAAGCGATACGACCGCTCATGGACAATAGCAAAACCAAACAAGTCCATGCACAAAGCAATGCTTGGCATTCCACTGCGCTCGCCATCCTGATACATAAGATGTTGAATCTTATTATGTCCAGTAGTTACTCTGGCTACAATGAAACTTCTAGTACCATGTGACATAATCAACTGATGTAGACTACTGGCCTGTGTAATGTCACAATTTTTAAGCCACCTAAATAATTTACGTGAAAAAAAATGATTAACGAAATACCTTTAGGGGTCAATTAATTTAACGATTCATAAATTACTTGGCTCTATTTTTTTTATCACTTATTCTCTTGATTGATATATGATTTTTTAAGGTTATTTATATTCTAATTTTAAATGTTTAACGATGAGAGTTTTGATATCATTAAACTGTTTTTTAAAACATAAAGCAAGGGTTACTAAATCATAATGCCTTATTTTCTCAGTATGTATATCTTAATAAAGTAAAGTAAAAGTATTGGCACCTTTTCGAATTATAATTCTGATTAGGTATAGCAAAATTACAAAACTTTTAAAACGCGAATACTTTTGGGTGGGTGAAAGGGTCCTTACGTTTAATAATACAGTTTATACAGTTGTTTTACTGGTGGTAGGTCTCTCATATGTGCGAGGCCATCTGGGTAGGTACCACCGCAATGTCTATTTCTCCCGTGAAACAACACTGCTTAAATGCACTGTTGTGTTTCGGATTGAAGGACATTGTAGCCAGAGCAACTACTGGACATATTGAGACTTAACATCTTATGTCTCAGGATGGCGAGCGCAGTGGAATATTTCTACTGTTTATGAGCGGTCGTATAGCTTACCATCAGGCAAACGGCTTGCTCGTCTCGCCATACATTGCAATAAAAAAAAAAAAAAAAATAAAATTGTAATAATATTTACGCATGAACATCAAAACAGTATAATATGCATAGATATTTTTTAATATCTATTAAAATGACTACTCTTTAAGGTCCTCGGTTGAAGTAAATTTTGGAAAAAATATAAATTAAAATATTCGTCTCCGTCACTTTTTACATCTATACTAATATTATAAAGAGGAAAACTTTGTTTGTTTAATTGTAATGAATAGGCTCAAAAACTACTGGACCGATTTTAAAAATTCTTTCACCATTCGAAAGCTACATTATCCACGAGTAACATAGACTATATTTTATTTTGGAAAAAAATAGGGTTCCGTAAGATATTTGAATTTTTCGGACACAAACTGAAAAAAATCAACCAAAGAAGTTACTTATTTTGCGTACGCTGCCTAAACTACAAAAGATAGAACCATAAAATGTTATAATTAATTGTAGATCTTATAAATATCTACAAAAAAGTCCGCGACACACTATACCTATCTATGTCGAGTGAGGCACAACAACCACATTTTTATTTAAAAATCTTGAATTTTTTTTGGACTACATTTTAACGCGTTTATTTTACTCATGCTATTAATCCTTATCAAAATAAATTATTTCATCAATAAGTACAGTTTATGTTGATAATATTTGGTCTTTGAATGATTAAAATTGGACGTTTGGTTTTGAAGTTGTGGTGAAATTAAAATATTACGATTTCTGCTGCACAAAAATTTCATAAGGCAATCTTTATATGTACATGTATATGGAGAGACGGGATATAATAGAGTGGAAGGTACGGGAGAAGGCTGGGATAGCTGACAGATTTGATAGGACGAAATATAAATGCACGTTATAAGACGGGATGGATAATAAAGAGAAAGGACGGGATGGATTGGGAAGAGACTGAACAGACGGATGAGACGGGATTGAGCCGGACAGTAGGACAGCTACGTCAAGTTTAGGTATACAAGAGTTTATACAAAAATAACATGTATTTGGTGTGGAGTGGAATCAAAAAATATATGCACCCAGACGAAGCTGGGCCGGGCCGCTAGTATGAAATAAAATAAAATGAAAATATTTATTACATCTATAAAATTTCTTTACATTCAGATTCAGATCAATTATTTAGATTTAGTCACTTTTTTCTTTTGTACTGCCACCCAGTTCACATGGCTGTTTTCGCCAGAAAAGAACGGGCAAGAAACTCTAGCGTTGCTCATTTCAAAATAAATTTACAATACAGTGATTATACAGGAGTTGTAGCTTATGAATTCAGAGCAACTCATTTAATAATTTATGATATTAGATATTGATATTATCACAAATATTTATAAATAATTACAAACCAAAGCATATAGTGATAATAACAAAAAAACTCTACCATTGAGTATTTGTTAAAACGTGGCATAACCTTAGAAACATGACATTACTGGTGGTAAGTTTTTTGTATGTGAAAGGCCAACTGGGTAGGAAACACCGGAATGTTTATTTCTCCTGCCAAACAACAGTGTAAATGCACTGTTGTGTTCCAGTTTGAAGGACATTGTAGCCAGAGTAATTACTGGACACATTGAGATTTAACATCTTGTGAAAGGCCACGCTGCGGAATGCCAAGCATTGCTTTGTAATTCATGGTGTTATTTGGTTTTGCTAATGCCCCTGAGCGGTCGTATCGCTTACCATCCAGCAACTGGCATCTTATCTCATAAAATAAAATTAACATAAAATTTTGCACAATAGTTCTTTTTAATGATGTAATTATAATTATTTAAGCAAGGATTATTTAAAAAAAGTTTTGTTTTAGAACGACACAATGACTAGAATGCAAGCTCGTCAGTTTCCTTAGGAAAGTATTTTTGAATTAATTTTTCATCCCATTTTTTGTTCTTCTTTCTCCTTTATTATGGGAACGCAAAAGGTTCTAGCCCGTACAGCCTAGTAGGTAACATTTTTCATTCTAGTTTCGATAAAAAAAAAACATTCTGGCTTTTTGAAGCCAGAAGTACTGACTGAACTGACTACAACAAACCTTATGGTAAGTGCAGTTATTCCCATTGATTGGCTATTATGACAGTGTATTTATTTTAAAACCTATATTAACACCTGCCTTCGTCTTTCTGCTTCTTACCTGAAGTTCGACTGGGACGAATAGTCCTTAGGCATTAAATCCGTCAATATACACTAAGATTAAAATAAAAATCGAAGCCGGATAACCAAAAATAACAATTTGAAATTGGAACAACTTTTATTATGTGTTTTTCTTTATTTGTTGTCTATTTCATAACATGATATTGTATTTTCGTCTCTTATTTTAGATAAATAAATCACATACTAGAAATTGAAAAACAAAATCATTTTTTTGTCTGATTCATAACATTTTAATAGTATTTTATTCTCGTAGTTTATTTATAGCACATATTTAGTACTATTTATTTAGTTATTTATTTGTATATATTTAGTATTCTTCGTCAGACACAAGTTTTAGGTTATAAGTAGTAAGGTTAAAACGAAATTGGTAACTATTGTAACAGCTTTAAGATTGTGACCTATTTACCCTGTTGACTTTTATTATTGTAAGTAATTGAGAGATGAGCTTATCATTCGCCTGATGCTTAGAGTATTTATAATATAGAGGGAGCGCTGTAATACATTCGCGTCTTGGAAAAAAGTAGATATTTTCTTGTTCGTAATGTTGGTAGCGCTCATATATTAGTGAAAATTGAATTAATTATTTAGCAATAAATTGCTATAAATTCCTTTGATAACCGAAATTATATTTAGCTATTATCCTTTTAAAAAAAGTGCGTGGTGGCCTATTGGTAAACGGACTAATCGCGGCTGCCAACATGTTCACGGTGGTCGCGGGTTCAAATCCCAAGGGACACCTCTGACTTTTCGGAGTCATGTGTGTATTGATAGTCAATCACCACGCACTAAAACGGTGAAGGAAAACATCGTGAGGAAACCTGCATACCATAGCGATTTATAAAAAAATCTATGGTATGTAAGTCCGCCAACCCGCACTAGGCCAGCGTGGTGGACTATATGGCCTAACCCAGTGATTCTCAACCTTTTTTTTGTTGCGGCACATATTTAACGATATCAAAATTTGGCGGCACACAAAGAAAAAGATAAAAATTATTTACTTACTACAACACACTGCATAAATAGTCTATGACAAAAATTTTAAATATACGAAATAAACTAATATATACTACAATAAAAACTAAACGTTTATTAAGGGATTAATTACAAGCTTATAATAAAAATATTTTTAATGCGAAATTTGAGCTTGATGTTTTTTGATAATTTCATTTATATTTGGTCGTAAAAATTACAATGCTACTCTCATATCGTCTTCTACATTTAACAATCTTGATCTTTTTTAGTTTTAATGTTGGCTAATGCTGAAAATCCGAATTCACACAAATAAGATGTGGAAAATTGTAATAATATGTTTAAAACTTTTTTGGCTATCATTGGATAATCGCATCTGATTTTGGATTGGATTACCAAAATGAATTAATTGATTCATCTGAATGTTTTAAAATTAAATCTCGATTATTGGAAAGCAAAATGAGTTCTTCCTCTTCATTCAAAGTTAAGTCAAATACAGAAGTATCCGTTATGAGAAATGGATTACGAACCCAATCAAATTTCTTAATATCTAATTTTGGGAAATAATGAATAATTCTCTCCTCTAATGTTGTCAAATGATCAACAACAATTAATTTAATAGTTTTGTAACTGTCTTTAGGGACTGACTCAAACTTTTCTAAATTGCCTTCCTGAGCTTTATTTTTCCATAAAGTTACTTGTTTTTTGAATTCCACCAGCTTATCGGGTGAGTTTAAGATAATTTCATTAGGCCCTTCCATACTTGAATTGATGTTGTTAAAAATAACAAAAATGTCTGATAAGTAAGCCAGTTTAGTACATCGTATTTTATCTTCTAACAAATGAACAAATTCATAATTTTTATTTTGTTCAAAAAATATTTTCATTTCGTCTTTTAATTTCAGCACACGAGATATAACATTTCCTCTGGACAACCATCTTACTTCTGTATGGAGTAACAAGGATTCGTACTTGGCTTCCATAGCTTGGCATAATTTACTAAATAATCTACTTTTTAATGGTCTTGATTTGATATAATTAACCATTTTAACACATTGTTCCAGAACTATTTTCAAATCTGATGGCAAAGATTTTGTAACTAGTGCTTCTCGATGCAAAAAACAATGGGTAACTAATATATCCTCGTTCAGTTCTTTAACATGTGCTTCAAATCCTTTTAGATGTCCAGTCATAGCTGGAGCACCATCTGTGCTTGGCATTTGCACAGATGGTACATGACTTCCAAGAAACTTTAATTTCTTCTAAATATGAACTAATTACTTGAAAAATATGTTTACCAATTGTAAAATCAGGTAACTCCCGACAACATAAAAATTGATTAATTATATCATTTTCGTGAATAAATCTAACGAATGCAATTAATTGAGCATTTCCTGTAATATCTGTTGTTTCGTCGACTTGTAGAGCAAAATTCGAATTTGCAAGAGTTTTAGCAGTATTTTGCTCAATATCTTTAATTCTGCGATGGATTGTATCATTTGAAAGTGGTATTTTGCAAATATCAATATCAGCTGATCCACCAATCATTGTTTTTACAATTTTGCGACAAGCAGGTAATATAATTTCTTCAGCCAAATTGTGAGGTTTTAAGTTAACAGCAATCAATTCAGCTATTTCGTAAGAAGCTACTTGAGCCTTTTCAGACACACATACTTGTTATTCAAAAACTTTTACTTGCTTAATTTTTGATGATAAAGACCTTTTAAAGACGTTATCATTATCACTATTATCATCATTAAACTTTCTTCTTTTTAACCATTTATCCATTTTCAGAAGGATCTGATAAAATAAAAATAATATTGTCAAAACATTTAAAAAAAATGGTTCAAATATTACCTTTGAATTTATAATAATCTAAATTATGCACTCACTTGTAATTTATGAATATGGAAAATTAAACCTTTCTGAAATTGTGAAACTTTCACTCAAATACAATTTTCCGTAGATAAAATCTAAATTTTATGCGAAGAAATACAGACACAGTGTGCGTGTGCAGAAAGTCAGCACATAAGCTCAGGATTCCCCGTGAGATGTGTACACAGCGCACGTGTTCAATTACAGTAGTATTTAGTAGAGTGCGATAAAAACAAAATAATACACTTATTTGGAAAACCGTGTCAAAGCGAAAACGTGTAAAACAAGTACCGTGTAAATCAGGGGATAGGTGTAGGGCAAAGTTAATAAGTTTACAAATTTATAAATTGACACTACATGCAAATAAATTAATATTAAACCGAATCACATACATTTGCCAATTTTAACGAAAGAAAAGGTGCAGTAACTGCTATACAACACCTTGTGAATCCCAACTATCACTAAAACAACACGTTTTGTACGCAGAAGTGGCAAGTGTGCGCTGACTTGAGACATATTCCTATTGCTATGCACGCCGCTTCATCATAATTTGGCACTAAGAAAACACGCGTTGCAAAGCAAATAATAAAATATATATATTTTTTTTTGTGGATTTAAATATATATTCATGTTAAAAATATTTTTCTTTTTAAATGATATAATTTAATAATATTAACATTATTATATATTTGCAAAATTTGGCGGCACACTTTTGAAATTTGGCGGCACACAAAAGTGCCGCGGCACAGTGGTTGAGAATCACTGGCCTAACCACTCTCAATCGTACTCTCGATTATAGAGGAGGCCCGTGCCCTGCAGTGGGACGTATATGGGCTGATACAGAATACAAAATTTTATTTATAGCATATATTTAGAACTATTTATTAGTATATAATTAGTATTCTTCGTGAGACACAAATTTTAGGTTATAAACTAAGCTTATAAGTAGTAAGGTTAAAACCATAGATTTAGTATAAAACATAGATCGGCAATGTGAAAGAGATAGAATAATTTAACTCATATGTTAAAGCGAGATGCATGATGCGACCATACGTTTACACAGAAGTAGCCTGCAGTGACCCAGAGTCAAAATATGTCAAAATAAACGAGCAACAAAATTCGCTTATTTTCATAATTTATTTAATTTTACAGTACTTGGTTATATTTATTAAACGTAGTTTATTATAGTGCATTGTGCAGTGCCAAAGTGTGGTTCATACAGGCGTAAAAATCCGAAATAATTAAAGTTTTCACAGGTACCGGCCACTTTTGTACAATACTTTTTTTCGACGATATTATAGAATTAAATGGAAATCCGTGTATACATATCGGTAGAAAAGAATATAGTATTTCATTAAATAAATACGCTGAAAGCATCCATTGCGTATAAAAAATAATATCAAATACGTGAATTTACAATAATTTCAACCAAAAGTTGCTAGGGATTGACTGACAGGTTCGATCAATAAAACGTTGTCGATGAAATAGTCGATGACAACACATGTTTCCCTACATTTTTATGGAGCTATAGTATGTTGTGATATTGTGCATTCTTCTTCTTCTCCTACCTGGCGTTATCCCGGCCATTATTATAGTATTCATTCTGCAATATTATTTATTACTTTACTTTTTCTCATTTCTTTATATTTGTGGAATAATTATTATAACACTTCAAGTGTGTGATTTATGAATTAAGAACCTGTTTCAATCGCTGCCAAGAGGCTGTCAATTTATAATAGTAAAACAAGAACATATTAGATATTCTTATAAAATATGCGATACTTCTATGCACAGTATCATCGTCCAAACCTTGAAGCAACATTATTCATTTATCATAATATTAGGTCAGTGATTCTCAACCTTTTTTTTGTTACGGCACATATTTAATGATTTCAAAATTTGGCGGCACACATTTAACGATTTCAAAATTTGGTGGCACACAAAGAAAAAGATAAAAGTTATTTACTTACTACAACACACTGCATAAATAGTTTATGCCAAAATATTTAAATATACAAAATAAACTAATATATACTACAATAATAACTAAACGTTTATTAAGGATTAATTACAAGCTAATAATAAAAATATTTTTAATGCGAAATTTGAGCTTGATTTTTTTTTGATAATTTGATTTATATTTGGTCGTAAAAATGACAATGCTACTCTCATATCGTAAAGAAAAGGTGCAGTAACTAGTATGCAACACCTTGTGAATCCCAACTATCACTAAAACAACACGTTTTGTACGCAGAAGTGGCAAGTGTGCGCCGACTTGAGACATATTCCTATTGCTATGCACGCCGCTTCATCATAATTTGGGCACTAAAAAAAAACGCGTTGCAAAGCAAATAATAAAATAATTAACTTTTATGTGGATTTAAATATATATTCATGTAAAAAAAAATTCTTTTTAAATGATATAATTTAATAATATTAACATTATTATATATTTGCAAAATTTGGCGGCACACTTTTGAAATTTGGCGGCACACACAAGTGCCGCGGCACAGTGGTTGAGAATCACTGTATTAGGTATAGGTTTAAAATTTATAATTCTCATAGGAAAAACATTAGTTTAGGTGACGAGATCGAGAAAACCTTTATGGCGACTAATGAACATAGGCCTTCCACAAGAATGTCTACATCAGTTTATTGTAAGCTGCCTGCATCCAACGACTTCCTACAAGCTCCGGCCTAGCAGGCGTCCAACACTTCCCAATGTGTTACAAGTCAATTAATTGACTTAAATAAGCATATTTTTTTAACTCTGGTATAAATATACTTACGCGAATGTTAATCATTGAAAAAAACTAATAATCATGGATTTTGTTGCAGACTGAGTCCACCCTGTGATTACGAAAGCTGTAAAGTAATCGAAACTTCGCGACGGGAAATTAAAAATTAAAAAAATAAACCTAAAACTTTGTAAATTTTAGTTTTATTTTATAAAAGAGTTTTTGTTCTCAGTTTAATTAGGTGTATGTACTGTGTACACACATGTTACATCACAATGAAAAAAATAATTTTGTTCAGGTAAACATAAAGACCCATACAAAACATCTCAAACAAAATGTTTTCAAATAATATGACAATTTGTCTTTATTTATTTGTGTGTTTATCAATCTGTATTGAAATAAACACATCAATAAGTTTCTGTTAATATATAATAAGATGTCGCATATATCCATAACATTTTATTTCACAACTACAGGCCGACAGCTATATCGATATCGATATGATAGTATCGAAAGTGCATGGTACACCACTATATGTCAAGCACACATGTAAACTTCACGCACACAATCGTAAATCAGTTTTGGTCGCGCTCAAAATGACACATTGCCGATCTATGTTTTATACTACATCTATGGTTAAAACCGTATTTGTAACTATTGTAACAGCATTGCGACTTATTTACCCTATTGATTTTTGTTATTGCAAGTAAATGCGAGACGAGCTTGTCATTCGCCTGATGGTAAGCGCATAGAGTATTTATAATAATTTTCTTGCTCATTATGTTGAAATGTGAAAGTTGAATTAATTATTTAGCAATAAATTGCTATAAATTCGTTTGATAACTAATATTATATTTAGTAATTATATTATCCTTTTAAAACGAGTTTGACTGAAATTAAATAGCCCTGAACTATTTATTTCTGATATTTTTTTCCAAGTATTCATGTATGTTGGATAACCTGTCAAATATCAGCCAATAAAGAGCAGAAAAAGGTGTCCCGGCACCACCATATTTATCTACGTTTTTGAAGTACCAGCTCTCCCCTCTACATTATAGAGAGATCTACTCTAAGGCCTGATGGTAAGCGATACGGCCGCTCATGAACAGCAGCAAAACCAAACAACGCCTTCAATTACAAAGCAATGCTTGGGCATCCTGAGACATAATATATTAAGTCTCAACATTTCTAACAGTTACTCTAGCTACTCCTTCAATCCAAAACACAACAGTGCCTCTACACTGGTGTTTGACGGGAGAAATAGACAATGCGGTGGTACCCACCCAGGTAACCTCTCACAATATGAGAGACCTACCACCAGAAAATGATTGGTAGGAATTTAAATATATCTGTTATTTTTTTAACTCAAAAGAGACTGGATGAGACAGCATTACATGACGATAGAGCAGTACGAGAAAAGTAGTACAGAGGACTACACTGAGTTTGTATCTAAATAAATTACTGCAATCTAATTTGTAAGAGTGAAAATCTATAATTAGCTGTCTGCTAACTTAAAAGAAATGTATTGCATTATTTGTAGCTATTGATTTTCCAAATAAAATAAAATAAATATAACAATACGGGAAATAATATGTTGCTGATGTAGACTGGAATCAAGAAGTATCTACATCCCGAGCGGACCCTGGCTGATCCTTAGTATATACTAAAGGTATTCTGCTTATACATGCATACATACACTCACGCCTTTCTCCCAAAAGAGGTAGGCACAGGTGGTATAGGACACCCACGTTTCGCCTTGTATGGACCTTTCCTTAGGAACATTCCTTTCTTAATTTGGTGAAGATCCATTTTTAAATTTAATTTTTTTGTTCATCACGCTTACTTCTATTTACAGTTTACACCCAATACAGTAAAGTAGGACATAATATTGACATTCAATTGCTTAGTTCTGGCAAACAAGCAAACGACTCACTTGAGTGTAAATTATTACTGCTACTGATAATCTGTATCTGTATCAGTCCATATAAGTCCTACTGCAGGGTACGGGCCTCCTGAACAAACGATAGTACGATTGAGAACAAGGCCAAATAATCCTGGACTTTACATGCCCTGGAAATTCTTGAAATTTGCTACGGTATGCAAGTTTCCTCACGATGATTTCCTTTACCGTTATTGTGCTTGATGATGTATTTATTAAATGACACAATTACAATTAATAGGTCATAATCTAAACATGCATGATGAAACTTTTAAAATTAAAGGCTAGTCTACTCTTTTTTTTTTATTTATTTATAAATACTTTATATACAAAGTTAAGAGCAGTGATTCTCAACCACTGTGCCGCGGCACTTTTGTGTGCCGCCAAATTTCAAAAGTGTGCCGCCAAATTTTGCAAATTTATAATAATGTTAATATTATTAAATTATATCATTTAAAAAGAAAAATATTTTTAACATGAATATATATTTAGGTCCACAAAAAGGTAATTATTTTATCATTTGCTTTACAACGCGTTTTCTCTTAGTGCCAAATTATGATGAAGCGGCGTGCATAGCAATAGTAATATGTCTCAAGGCTCTCTTTGTGTGCCGCCAAATTTTGGAATCGTTAAATATGTGCCGCAACAAAAAAAGGTTGAGAATCACTGGTGTAGAGAAATTAAATATAGTCATTAAAATTATTTCATTATAAGTGATGATGACAACTTTCTTTCATTAGATGCATGGCGGCGTCCCTCATCTATCATCGCGAAAGATTATTTAAATGGATGTATGGATAATTGGTACTCATTCACATAAAAAATCGTCTCATCTTTTTCATCTACAATCGAGGTTAGGTTTTAAGTAATTTTCTATGCATGTTTCCTCATGTTTTTCATCACTATCGTTAAAGGCATTGTTCGTGAATTACTTAAATTGTCGGTGGTATGATTTTTGTATCCTCGAGGAATAAAACCCGTTATATCGACAAGGCTTTCCGTTCCAGGTTAAGTGTACATCCGGTTTTAAGCCGATATAATTATCTCTACATGACTACACAGGGTATATTAAGACTGCTACCGAAAACGAAGCCTGGTGGTAATTTTAGTGACTTCAGACACAATGCAAAATTCTACGATTTTTCTTGTAACTTTTTCGTCATATTTGAATGGTAAATACATAATTATTTTCTAAAATAATCATGTAAACACTTTTATTTGTAAAAAAGCTGTGATACGCAAGGATTTAAATTAATATTTTACCAAGAACTATAAATTTACCACCCAATAAGGTCGATATTTAAAAGAATAACAAAACAATGTCGCGTTTCTTTGCATTTTTTTTTTGTTGCCTTATGTTTGTAGTCACTAAAACTACCAGTTTCGGTTTCGGTAGCAGCCTTGATATATCCTGTATATTGTGGCGCTTCCAATCATGTACTTTAGCCATTTCGTCATACTATAGTACTAATTGTTCTAAATATATACTGCGTGTAATATACAATATAGTATTAAAATATACTGACTTTTGTCAGACTGAAGTTATGTGTGCATTGCTAGTCAATCACCACGCACTTTAACAGGGAAGGAAAACATCGTGAGGGAATCTTGTATACTACAGCAAATTTATAAGAATTTCTATGGTTTTTAAAGTCCGCCAGCCTGTAGTAAGCCAGCGTGGTGGACTATATAGCCTAGCCACTCTAAATTGTACTCTTGATTCTAGAGGAGGCCTGCTCCCTGCAGTAGGGCGTATATGGGCTGATACCGTACAGTACAAATCGATTTCGTATCTTCAAAGATACTTTATGTAAATATGCCTATGACATTAACAGCCTCCATGGCAAGTTGGTTAAATGCCGACTGTGAAAAGAGAGGCTGCTAAGACCTCATGAGTTGAGAAGCATACAGATTTATATTTGGGTACACAAGTATTTGTAAGACGATCTAAATGTGGGGTCAGATATGTATGTTATTTTTAATTACCCTTATAGGCGAACGAGCATGCGGCCCGCCTGATGAAAATGATCACCATCGCCCATGGACTTCGAGCCAGGGGTCCAACAAAATCCATACCGTAAGGAGTTAGGAGAGTACTCACTTTAACCCTCGTTTGTAAGACAGGGTGTAATGAAATGTAATTGGTTTATTGATAACTAGCGACCCGGCCCAGCTTCGCCCGGGTAAGAATAGATTTCTGTACAATAATATGTACGTATTATACATATAAACCTTCCTCTTGAATCACTCTATCTGTGAAAAAAACCGCATCAATATCCGTTGCGTAGTTTTAAAGATTTAAGCATACAAAGGGACATAGGGACAGAGAAAGCGACTTTGTTTTATACTATGTAGTGATGTAGGCAATTGAACAGCTCTTATGACAAGTCAATACATAGTACACATACTATATTTGCAAAATGATTGATTATATCATTATATAAATTATTATTTTTTAGATTTAATTTTTGGTACTTCGTTCATAACGTATATGTGACTGTTGGGTGGATTTTTAGATTTTTAACTATAAATATATATTGTAAGACCTCCCCAATAAAACTCTGAACACCGATTCCGATATTAATACTTTATTACAAATATGTAACGCTCTTTATTAAAACATTATATTCCTTTTTTTCGCACCCTCCATCCATCCGTGCAAAACCATCTATCAAAAGACTCCCGCGCTCTCTTTTGTAGTCCAATCCTTATATTTTTTTAAAAGTAGCCATCTCTAAGTTATGAAACCTTATAATGTATCTTTTTACCAAACCTGCCGAAATATCGTCGTGTTTCGCAGTAGGTACCGCATGTATTCGTGAAGGGGCAGCTAACACCCCAAGAGTATCGATCGTGCGCAGTCCCGCCCATTTGCGCAAGTGAAAGCAGCCCGCATTCCTTGACGAATTTTACGTAAATTAACCATTACTGGAAGACCTAGACGCGCCACCTGCTTGTTGGATGCATATTTGAAGGATTGGTCATATAAAGCCCTTGACCGGGATGCATGGAAGGCGGAAAGACAGGCCTTTGCCCTGCAGTGGGACGCTACAGGCTCATAGTAATAATAACCATTACTGGTGGTAGGTCTCTCATATTTGAGAAGCCGCCTGGGTAGGTACCACCGCAATGCCTATTTCTCCCGCCAAACAGCATTTTAAATGCACTGTTGTGTCTCGGATTGAAGGATATTGTAGCCAGAGTAACTACTGGACATATTGAGACTTAAAATCTTGTGTCTCAGGATGGCGAGCGCAGTCGAATGCGATGCAATGCTTTTGTAATTCAAGGTATTGTTTGGTTTCGCCACTGTTCATGAGCGGTCATAACGTTTACCATCTGGCGAACAGCATGCTCGTCTCGCCATTCACTGCAACATAAAAAAAAAACTGAAACTTCACGTCATTGAAAAACTGCATACCATAATCATGTCAATGTCTAGATGGTATTTAGTCCGCTTGACATTAGGCCTGTTTTTTTATTGCATTATATAAATTTCACATCCTGAACAGACAATGGATGATGGGTGTGAAAGAAAGAGCCACCCCGAGGGTCAGGTCGATAGAACCTTGAATCGACGAGAATACATGAGATTGATAAATAAATAAATAACACCCAACAGCCACATACATGAAAATAGATGAAGTGAAATTAATATATCAGCTTTGAGTAATACTAAAGAAGACACTGCAAACAAAATGTTTGTAACAAAAATGGACGGTACCGTACCTTCTGTTTCCTGTTTCTGTCACGCCTACGCAGTAACATTATCTTCGATCTCGCTTCACTGGGTTCCTGTATCAGCACAATACGCAGATATTTTGTTCTCGAAGTCCGCTCTAGTGTAATACCTCCATATATGATAGTGCATGCGTGGTGGCCTGTTGGTAAACGGAATAGGCGCGGCTGCCAACATGTTCACGGTAGTCACGAGTTCCCATCCTAGGGCACAGCTCTGACGTTTTCGGAGCCATGTGTGTATTGATAGTCAATCAAACACTTTTAAGGCGAAGGAAAACATCGTGAGGAAACCTGTACCATAGCAATTTTACAGAATTTCTATGGTATGTAAAGTCTGCCAATCTGTATTAGGCTAGCGTGGTGGACTATACTATGGTCTAACCACTCTCCATCGTACTTTCTATTGTGGAGTAGGCCCGTGTTCTGCAGTGGGACGTATAAGGGCTGATATTTACTGGTGGTAGGTCTCTCATATGTGAGAGGCCATCTGGGTAGGTACCACCGCAATGTCTATTTCTCCCGTGAAACAACAATGCGTAAATGCACTGTTGTGTTTCGGATTGAAGGACATTGTAGCCAGAGCAACTACTGGACAGTCGACAGGCGAGCGCAGTGGAATGTTGCTACTGTTTATGAGCGGTCGTATCGCTTACCATCAGGCGAACGGCTTGCTCGTCTCGCCATTTAATGCAATAAATAAAAAAAATACAGATACAGACTCAATTAGTTGTTAAGATTTATTTGTTGTACCAAAAAGAATAAAAATAAGCAATTGACCAGAGGCAATGCAACATATTTTAGTCTATTTGGACTGCACCGGACTTACTATTAATTGTGTAGTCTGTTTTTTAAGACAATATGATAGATAAACAGTAGATAAATGTGTATAACTACCACCCATTTGCCGGACAAAATAACCGCAAATACCACAAGGAAACGTAAACCAAAATGGCGGTTAAATTATTCGTCACTGCATTGGTCGTTTACGATCATACATTATCGCGAGCGCTGTTTTTTTTATTGCATAAAATGCCGAGACGAACATACCGTTTGCCTGATGGTAAGCGATCCATTCGCTCATGAACAGTAGCAAAACCAAACAACACCTTGACTTAAAAAGTAATGCTTGGCGTTAAGTCTCAATATGTCCAGTAGTCATTGTGTACAATGTCCTTCAATCCTAAAAACAATAGTGCAATTAAACTGGTGTTTTGCTGTTGTCAAAACAAATCTGATTTAAACCAACTTGTAAATTTTGTAATAATCACTACATTGTAAACTGGTTTTGAAAAGGGCAACACTAGAGTTTCTTGCCCGATCGTTTCTAGTAAAAACCGCTTTCCGAACCGGGTGGTAGATAAAAAAATGACTGAATCTAAACGATGTTGAACATTTTAATGGATTCAATAAATTATTTTCATTTTCATTTCATTAAGAATAGTTTTTCTCTCTTCACATTTTATTACATTAAGTTATATCCCTTTATTTCATATATCTTTTTATTACACTTTTATATATATATATACATATTACAAAATAGCAAGCAAAAACACATATAAAAATATAACAATAAATGATCCCAACATGAGGAACCTCCTCACTACACGTGCCGTGTCAAGCATAACTGCCTTCGGAATCTGGCTTTTTAACCAACGGCCCATTAAGAGTTAAAATCAAAATAAGAGTATCTGTACTGTACTGTACTGTATCAGTCCATATACATCCCACTGCAGGGCACTTGCCTACTCTACAATCGAGAATACGATTGAGAGTGGTTAGGTCATATAGTCCACCACACTGGCCTAGCGCGGGTTGGCGGACTTACATACCATAGAAATTTACCATGATTAATATTTTTACATACCATAGAAAATAGAGTATCATAGAAATAAAACTATTTATTACGGATTTTATCACGGATTTGGTTTAATTTTTACATATTTTAACTTCCCGACGTTTCGATTACTTTACAGCTTTCGTGGTTACAGGGCAGACTATCATCATCTATAGACTATAGAGACTATAGAGTATCATCCATAGATGTATTATGCTGAGGTCTCGAATTTGAATCTATGGTCGGAAAAAGTGAAAATGAAGTTTTCTATTAATTATCACGCTTGGAAATGTCTGTCCTTTATATAGCAATAGGCTCGCCCCCTACCACATTTATTTATTTTATTTATTCATTAACTTTATTGTACAGAAAAAACGGAAATCATAACAACATATAAAATAAGTACAATCGGCGGCCTTATTGCACTAGGCAATCTCTTCCAGGCAACCTTTGGATGGAGATAAGAGAAAGAAGAAAGAAACACATCAGGAGACTGTCCCACCCTCACACCCACCACTGTAACTCCTGTGAGCCAGGATCAACAGTTGCACGCAAAGTAATGACACCGAGCATTGAAGCTCGGCGAGTCTCCGGGAATGTCTAACTTGTCTTTAACCCGCAACGAAATTAATCAGAAAGTTAAATTAATAGGAGGAGTTGGAAATAAATTATTGTCCACTTCCCTCCGTGCAAAGCGGGTGACAAAACATTGAACTGAAGAGGTAAATAACCTCGCAAAAAGACTTTTACAGCCGGAGAAGCTAGCTGTAAAGCACCACGGATCAAATCATTATTACATTTAAATGGGACCTATTATGTGAACTGTTATGCTTGGTTCCAGTAATAGGTATGGCAAAAACGCCGGAAAGCACGGAAGTTCTTTCTAGTCTCTACAAGGTCCATGTAGTAATCAACTCCAGATGATATTTGCATACTATCTAGCATGGTTTTACGCTCATTATGCCAAAGACTACACTCCCAAGAAACACATCAAACAAACCTCATAATCGAAATTCGAAACAAATGTCGTAGGACGGAACACACAAGGTGCAAATTGGGTGGTCTGGCTGCACCTCTGCCTACTCCTTGTAGGCAGAAGACGTAATGTGATTATCACTACATAGTATAAAACAAAATCGCTTTCTCTGTCCCTATGTCCCTTTGTATGCTTAAATCTTTAAAACTACGCAATGGATTTTGATGCGGTTTTTTTAATAGATAGAGTGATTCGAGAGGAAGGTTTACATGTATAATACGTACATATTATTGTACAGAAATCTATTTGTACCCGGGCAAATCTGGGCCGGGCCGCTAGTTATTAGATACAATGAAACAATTTTTATATTTTACTAACTGTTGTTTCGCTTGGTTCATCTCATATTTCCGCGCCAAGTTTTGACACCTGAATAGGAACATACAGCCCACGCAAATTGTCTGTAATTTATAACCTGTTTCTATAATCATTAATAATAAATTAGCTGATCATAGATCATCTTCCTATCTCTCATGTTATTTTGCAGTGCATCCTGTTGGTAATAGACCAGACGATTCAAACATATTCACGACGGTCGCAGGTTCAAATACCAGGACAAAATCTCTGATTATTCGGAGTCATGTGTGTAATGATAGTCAAACATGACGTACTGTAACGGTGAAGGAAAACATCGTGAGGGAACATACCCTAGCGATTCTATGGTGTGTAAAGTCCGGCATTCCGAAGGCCAGCGTGGTGGAATATAACCTAACTACTCTCGATTGTAGGCCCGTGCCTTGCAGTGGGACGTATATGGGGTGGTACAGTACAAAATATTAAAGCAAATTATGTAGATAAATGTACATGAAAAATGCTATCTATAAAACTTCAAATATAGTTAATTTAGTTTTAATTAATGAGTAAAAGAAAATATAAGAAAGCCGCAGGAGTGCGTCGGCAATCTGTACCTGAGCCTCAACGTTCCATGACCTCGACAGAGGGATAGACCAAACTAGCGTGGCTTAATGGCGTCAAGGAAGATATGAGAGTCAAAGACTTTACTATTTAGGATGCCGAAGACCGGGCGAAATGTAGGAGACTCAGCCGGAAGGCGGGCCCGGTAATAGAGGGCTATACTCGGGGATTCCCTACAAGATCGAATCAGAAATTAGGAGATCCATAGGAGAACTAAAATAACCGACATAGCCCAGCGGATTATTAAGTCGAAGTGGCAATGGGCGGGGCACATAGCGCGGAGAACTGATGGCCGATGGGGTCGGAAAGTTCTCGAATTGAGGCCACGTAGCGGAAAGCGCACCGTAGGTCGTCCACCCACAAGGTGGTCAGACGACCTGGTAAAGGTCACGGAACGTCGCTGTATGCAATCTCCCTGCAACAGGTTACTGTGGAAATCATTGGGGGAGGCCTTTGTTCAGCAGTGGACTTTCTTTGACTGATGGATGGATGGATGGAATAGAAAACCAACCGCTAATGGATAGGGACCACGAGAGCTCCGGAGCAATGGTGGAAGACCACCTAGCAAAAAACAGAGTGAAATATGCGGAGCTGCCAACCTTCAATAGTTGGAGAGGCACTAGAGAGGAAAAAAACTAAACTATGTTTTTGAATTTGTATTGGAAATCAATGCCATGCTTCTTAATCTAGACGAAGTTTTAATTTGTCTTAGTTTTATTGTGATAATAAGAAAAAAACCGTACTATTTTATGTTTTTCAATCCATTCCACGTGACTGTAGGGTGTTATTTATTTATTTACGTACATATTACACACAGACATTATCAAATACATTTTGAATTGCAAATGAATTTCTATAGTTTTGTACGTTAAGAAGAAAAATATTAATAAATTAAAAATTAGGTACTAATTAAATTGATTTAACGGCTTTATTCATATTGTTATAAAACCTATTTTAGCTATCGCATCTTTTTTCTTCCTCGTTCAAACTGAATTCAAAAGTCATTCAAAACGGACAAAGCATTAGATATTGCAATAAAACTATTATTTACGGATTTTATTGCAGATTTAGTGTAATTTTTACATTTTTGACTTCCCGACGTTTCGATCACTTTACAGCTTTCGTGGTCACGGGGCGGACTGAGTCGGTCAAAAATGTAAAAATTAAACCAAATCCGCGATAAAATCCGTAAATAATAGTTATATTTCAATGTGTAACATTCGCGTAACCCTAAGAAATCATTAAAACATTTGATAACTAAAATAGGTTTTATAATTGTTTATGAATAAAGTGGCAAAACTTTACAAATCTTTGTAAGCTTTTTTATAACGCCACTAGCTGTCGGGCCCGGCTTCGCCCGGGTGCAGATAGTTTTTGAGTCCAATCCACATCAAGAACATATTATTTCGCGTGTCTACTAACTATATTTCCCGCGTGCCGTCGACTATATTTCCCTTCCGTAGGAGAGGACATCCCGTGCCAACAATTTGAATTTGAAAGAGTAGAAAATATGTATATTTGGTTTCCTGACTCATCCCACGGGAACACTACATTTTTCGGGATAAAAAGTAGCCTATGTGTTAATCCAGGGTGTCAGCTATCACTATACCAAATTTCATCAAAATCTGTTGAGCCGTTTTTTCATGAAAGAGTAACAAACATCCATACATACATACAAACTTTCACCTTTATAATATTAGTAAGGATTCACGATTACATAAATGACGCAACATTTAAATACAGTTATCAGACGATTATAGGTATACCTACGAAAATTTATACGAGGTTAAATTAATTTATAGATTATAATTCAACTGAAGTTACTGGTGGTAGGTCTCTCATATGTGAGAGGCCATCTGGGTAGGTACCACCGCAATGTCTATTTCTTCCGTGACACAACACTGCGTAAATGCACTGTTGTGTTTCAGATTCCAGAACATTGTAGCCAGAGTAACTACTGGACATATTGAGACTTAACATCTTATGTCTCAGAATGGCGACTGCAGTGGAATGTTGCTACTGTTTATGAGCGGTCGTATCGCTTACCTTTACATCAGGCGAATGCCTTGCTCGTCTCGCCATTCATTGCAATAAAAAAATAATAATAAAAAAGGCTACCTTGGTAGGTACCACAGCAATGTTTATTTGTCCCGCCCAACAACAGTGTAAATGCAGTTTTGTGTTCCGGTTTTAAGGACATTGTAGCTAGAGTAACTACTGGATTTATACACACTTGTTGTCTCAGGACAGTGAGCGCCGTCGAATGCCAAGCATTGCTACTCTCCATGAGCAGTTGTATCGCTTACCATCAGGCGAATTTTACTAACAGTACATATATTATAGAAATATTATACTAGAGGGGACACTGCAAAGAGAAATGAATGGAACCGTACCGCAACTTCTGTTTCTGTCTCTATCACACCTACGCAGTAACATCATCTTTGCTCTCGCTTCACTGTACCAACACTGTATTCTGTATCAGCCCATATACGTCCCACTGCAGGGCACGGGCCTCCTCTACAATCGACAATACGATTGAGACTCTACCTCTGTCTCTCTACCTCTGACTTTTCGGAGTCATGTGTGTATTGGTACCTGCATACCGTAGCGATTTATAAAAAAATCTATGGTATGTAAGTCCGCCAACCCGCACTAGGCCAGCGTGGTGGACTATATGGCCTAACCACTGTACTAACACAATGCGCAGAGATTTTGATGTGATGATTTTGATGTCCACTCTAGACTCTAGTATAATACCTCAAAAACCTATACTTACCTATTCTTCTAGGTCACCGTTTGAATTGTTCCTTGATACTTGATGCCTTCTTAACTTCACAATCACTTTTCTAGTCTTTTAAAAAAACTTTTAAAATCACCCACATCAGCTCCTGGTATAGATATTTAAAATAACATCGTCACATTGAGCTTATGATCACCCGTTCTACTATCAACATTTTGTCACCGCCATTATTCATTCACTAAACGCACTTTATAAATTAAATAATTGGAATAATTAAAATGCAACGTGACTGATCTTAACCTATCGGATTACTTTGAGGTTATAGACAGTTCTAAATGTCTACCGCAGTCCAGTTTATTAGTTAATTACTACCCCTTTATGACTAAAATATTACATTAATAGGTTATCTAATATTTTTCCAATAAGTAGACACAGTGGAATAATCAAAGTAGTTTTAAACTTAAAATAAACAGTCAACTAGATAATACAAGAAATACTACAATGTATTTAGTTAACATATACAATTAATCCAATATCCAATATTAACATTTAAAAAACATTCAAAAGCACTTACCAATCTATTGCCATTGATTTAAAACTACACGACAAGAAGGTACTTTTGAATACTTCACTTATTGTTTGGTAAGTAGGTAAATTTCAAAACAGGATATCTAAAGTAATTTGAGGAATACGAGTTAAAATATTTATAATTAAGTGCACTTTCTTAGTCACAGGTCACATTAAATTAATGAGGAAAAAAGTATGATGCTACACTTACGTCAAACGGAAATGCGGTTAACAAACAGGAAACAGACAAATATCTAGGAAACAGGCAATATTACAAAATATATTTTTATGCAGATTTATGCCTATTTCTATGAACTGATATTCTCTTACCTAAATAATAAAATACAAAGCCATTTAATTTAGTTTTAAATCAATTATAAACTAAATTTTCGTCGAATAATCATTCATAAAAGAATAGGTGGTACGTACTACGTAGCGGAACTACAATTCAATTTAATTTTAAAAAAATACCTCTAAAAGGTAGTCAACATTAGGCATAGGTAAGAGGATCCCGAAAGTATGTCGAAGACCATTTTAGATAGTTAATTGAAACTATACGATAAATAAATCCTTACAATATTAGAAACTAGAAAAATCCTTATCATAGTCCATTCATAGTCTAATGAATAATTAAATCCTAACAGTAAAAATCAGGTCCCATGGGGATGCAGAAAAAATCAAACGACTATATTCGAAAAAAATACTATATAAAATGAAATCCTCCAATACCTTTAAATACACTTGACTTTGAATAGGTACGTCAATTAATTTTTGAAAGAAAATGAAATAATTACTGTAGATAACATTAGGTATTAAATCTTTTAAGCGTGTCTATTTTCATATTAAAACGTATTTGAAATTAGTTGGCGGATATTTTAACGGTATGAGCAAGACAGCTTTTATATTTACACCACATGGATAAATTAGGAAGTTTAAATACTAGGTTCTTCCTATTTAGTTATCCGATAGTACATTGCTGTATGCATTTTGCACCCTTCCATCCAATATCCTGAATACAGCATTTGGAGTTCATGTCATGACATCTATCGACACAACTCGGTAATAAAAGAATAAGTGAAAGCGCCATCTAGCGTCTAGTTGAAATAACTTATTCGTTTGCAAATATTAAATGTTGTTTTATTGAAATAAAAGCTTTAACACAGAAAATTGCTTGATATCATTTTATTCTACTTTTAATATTTTTGGGCTTATTTTACTCATAATTGGGATATTTTAAAAAACATATTCATTTTGACCATGATCAGCTGGTGCAGAGTAGAGCAAATGAACTGTGTATTTTTCGTTTTATTTTTTTCGTTGGCAATACGAAACATCTATCAAAGGTTTATAAACCTAACAGAATTAATATTTTGAGTCTTATTGGTCGTTGATAAGGGTTATAATAGCAAATGAAATAATTTCAATAAGACATTTTCTCGTTTGTGTAGGAAGTGGCATAAAAATAGGATTGCCAACAATTTGCGTGACGTCACACCAATGGAGTCACCGTGTCTTCTAAAATTACATAGGAGGAGAAAAAAATATTTTTCTAAACGTATACGCTCCATTTTCATATAAAAAAGCCCGAAAGTGTCGAGATACGTGTACGGCGCGTGTGATAAGGTCTCGTTGGTGGTCCGCAGTGCATTGCCGCTGTGCAGTTAAGTGTAGCGCTGTAACTTAGTTACGAAGATATTATTAATTTTGTGAGTATCCCAGCGTATTTTCCGCTTCGAACTAATAGTAAACGATCGATACTAAACATTTTCTATACGCGGCACGTGATGTTACGTGTTAAAGAATTAAATTAGTATTTATTGTATCGCGATGTGGTGTGCACTACTCGCTTGGCGCATCTAAAAATAATACGCGGGAACTTATTTCGGGAATTATATTTGGAGATTTTGCGAGTGCGAGGCCGGGTGAGTCGTGTGAAAGTGTTTAATGCGCCTTTTGTGAGCTTATTAAGCGCCAGTTTGCTGTGGCCTTGAATTCACCAATCAATTTTCTGCCATCGGTGTCATGTTACAGTGTTTACAATGTATGAAGTGAAATGGTGTTAGAAAAATGTGCTTTGTTTGAATGCGGCCTAATTGGATTAAATACTCGTCGCGACCTTGAGTTAATGCCTCATAGCACGAGACTACGTTATGTGCGTTCTCGGTATGTCGCACTGGTATAAGTCATCGTTGTAAAACGCAAATAATATGTTTGCATTGAAAGTAAACAGTGTTTTTTTTGTTTGCGCAGCTTTTTTTGTTCATGCAAAGGAATCTTTATCGCACAGCCTTGTGTGACGAAAGTGTGACAGATTTTTGAAAGTGAATGTTTATGCTAAATTCAATTATTTTTTATGCTAATTTATCAATTATAAACATTTAAGTACAAATATTACATGTAAAATTTAACAAGTATGTTATAACATATTTTTTTATTATTATAAAATATCACTAATTTGATTGATCTGATTTTGATTATCTCGGTCAATTTTTATCTATATTTAAATATGTCAAATGCTTTAATTAACCTTGGGTTAACTAGTCTCGATTTATGTTATTATTAAAGAGTAACCTTGATATATTTTTATGAAGAAAGGGATAAATATCTTTACAGTTCTAACATATTAACATGATTTTAATATAAGCTTCATTCAGCATTGCACAATTTCACTATAATTGAATATTAATTCATTTATAATTAATATTAGTCAATTTTGTATCCAATTAAATTGTTATTTAAGTAATTAGGTTTTTCCCTACAGGTAAAGAATATCTAAAAGTCATATATCAAATACACAATTTCATCCTCAAAGTAAGATTTTTCATGTGTTGCAATTGTCAGAAATCTAGGATAAATAAATATAACCAACAATCCCATACATAGTCCTGACTCCATACAAAAACTGGTTATTGTTTGGTGTATCAAAAACTATAAGAGACATGTTCAGTCTCGCAAACACCCAAACCCAAAACAAATACTTGTGGTTCACACAACGTCTTTATTCAAAGTTTCAAGTACTAAAACTATTATTTTAACACCCAAAAGCTTGTCTAGGCATAGGAATAAAATCTCTTGTGTTTGATAGCAAAGTTTCTAACCAGTAAACAAAGCCAGTTTGAGATGAAGGTAGAAAATTCCTTGACTCTCCAAAATCCCATAAAATTCATGAGTTATGGAAAATTATGAAGTTACATTTCAATTTATAAATAATAATAAACCAAAGAAAAAACTTAGCCATGTATTTTTTGTATACCAAATGTAATAAACAAAATTTGTTCTTTTCTGTATAATTCTCTTCTTGGGACCCATCAGTATCGTTGACTGTTGGATATATTTATTATTACACCATTAACCTCAGAAATGTTGAAACTATATCTATCACTTTAAGACCCAAAATATTTCTACAAGAACTCATACCATAAGACTAACTCATACTGAACAACTCACACAAATTTGAATTCCAGACCTTCAAATTCACAGCCCATACATATTGCTACTAGACACAGATTTACATATAAAATTAGCAAGAATATTGACAATATACACTCCACATGTGTTTGCATTAGTCATTAGTATACTGTGCCAGATTACCTATTCCATAATTATTTGTAAACCAAATAGTTGTTGTAGCTTCACTTGCTATATGTAGGTTTTTTTATAGTTAACAATTGAATAAATGTGTTCACTGCGTCACCTTTTTTAAAGGACTTAGACAGAGCTTTAGAGACCTACTAGAACTCTTAACTGTCTTAATCCATATTATTTATTGCACACAGTAAACAGAAATGATATGACAACAAAGTAGTAATGGTGGTCTTATTGCACTAAGGCACTCTCTATTCGACGACCATTAGATGGATTTATGAGAAGGAGAAAGGAAGAGCAGTTTATAACATAAAACTAAAAAAACAAAAGCTTGAATAAATGTTGTAAACATACATACATACAGAAATATATTATGTTACATTTTAGTGTTCTCATTGCGTGCAAGTCTCATTAGGGACCCTTTAGATCCCCTAACGCAGTGAAAGTGTTAAGAGCTGGTTTATTTAAATGAAGGGAGTCTATTATCCCGCAGAAATGTGTTATAAAATTATTTGTTTTGGATCTGGATGTTGATACTAAAAAGTCTCATAGTTTCTGATTCCCTTGAAAGCATACCAAAAAACTCACATGTAATACAAGTATTTGTTATGGGTCTGAATAATGGTACAAAAGGTCTTGTAGCTTCTCGGCCCATGAAATCATTACTAAAAACCTCACATATCTGTATATTCAAAGCAGAATAGTTTGTTTGAACATGCTAATCTTAAGAACTACTACTCCAAATTGAAAAAGAGTTTTAGTGACAAATAGTCTGTTTATCGCAGAAGACTATAGGATATTTTTTATTCTGAGAAAAGATAAAGCAGAACGGTCATCTGAGAAAATATTTTGACACAGGCAAATCTGATGCTTGTCTAAAATGATGAAAGTCGCTGGATGCAGGCCGCTTCCAACAGGTCATCGTGGAGATCCTTGGGGGAGGCCTATGTTCAGCAGTGGACTTCCTGTGGCTGATATGATGATGATGATGAAAGCTGATGCTTTGCCTTGCTGTCGAGCAATGCTAGTTATATGTAACATTATTAAGGACAATTAGATCACCTAAGTGACTTCATTAGTCATTCTGTTTGCCAGTTTTCATATTCCCCAATTATTAGTAAATTCATGTTCCCATAACTGGTGTTAAATTAGCTGACTGCGTAAGAATGTCTGCCCACTAAAATGCATCATACCATGACAATACTCAAGTATTTGTTTTGGCAAAAATATTTGGTTTCTTATATTTATGTGAATATTACATATTGAAATAAAATTGTTTTTACGGATTTGGTTTAATACACTGTAATTTAGTGAATAATTTTATGCCCCACGACAAAGCAAGCGCCTCCTCTACAATCGAGTGTACGATTGAGAGGGTTTAGGCCATGTAGTGAGCTATATGGCCTAGTGCGGATTGGCGAACTTTACGTGCAATAGAAATTCTTACAAATCGCTATGGTATGCCGGTTTCTTCTCGATGTTTTCCTTCACTGTTAGTTGGTTTGATATTTACGTTATAATATGCTTCATACGAATCACTTAGTAGGTTTAATTGAAAGCCTTCGTGGCGCAGTTGGTTAGACGCCGCCTGTGAAACGAGAGGTCGCGGGTTCGATCCCCGCACCGAGAGAAATGTTTGTGCGGCCCACAAGTATTTCTTTCGGGTCTGGGTGTTTGTGAGACCGAAAAGTCTCTCGTAGTTCCTGATACCCACGACACAAGACTCGATCTTAATGTGGGGTCAAGACTATGTATGTGACTGTTGGGTGTTATTTATTTATTTATTTAATTACTTAATAACTTCTTAATCCCAAATCTACATGAATTGAAAATGTCTGTAAATAGACAATATGCATTTTATTAAATAAAGTTACTAAATATTGAATTTAGTTTAATCCCATTACAATGGGTTTCCTTGGGATTGTTACACACTTGCATGACGTAAATTGGACGGTAACAATATGTCCTGATGACTCAATTCATGAGTCATCAGGAAAATGTGTTTATTATGTGGGTATTTGATGAACCTATTTTTTTTTCTGGTGGTAGGTCCCATATGGGAGAGGCTGTCTGACAAACCACCGCCTATTTCTCCCGCCAAACAGCAGTGTAAATGCACTGTTGTGATCATACACACTACATACACAGTTCCCTGTAAATGTTCTTTTAAAAAGTGGCACCGATGCATTGAAACAAAAAAAGTAATCAAAAAGATCACATATTCCAAGTATATTAACACAAATTCCACCTTATTCCTGGAGCTTAAAGTAGCTTCACATAATATTGTCTAAAGTTCTGCGAAGTTTTAGAAGCAACGGCCGGTGCGTGACTGAAGGCGAAAGAGTGCTTAAAGCACTCTTTTGGTGCCATTTTCTAAGCGCTCATGTTGTATCTAGTGTATATTTGATCGAAGTGTATCAGGATTAATATATACCAAGCATTGCATTGTAATTCATAGTGTTTTGGTTTTGCTACTGTCCATAAGCGGTCGAATCGTTTACTATTAGATAAATGGCAAACCCGAGTCGCCATTCATCGCATTAAAAAACACATATTTTAAACAGCATCAAAATTCATTATTAAATTAAGATATTTATATTTTTAGTTTCGTAGTGTATGACACTATCTTTCTCTTTTGCACGCAAGCTCCTTATAGAAAATAGCTGTACCCGCGCCTAAAATAAATGTAGCCTAAGTTACTCCTTAATATATTAAATACCTGACAGTAAAAGTCCCGTCAAAATCGGTCCAGCCATTTCAGAGATTAGCCGGAACAAACAGACAGACAGACAAAAAATATCTAAGGTCGTTTTCGTTATAGGTATCGTGTATTTGTATATGTTGTTAGACATTTTTTTATTTTCACTTTACAAACAGACACTTCAACTTTTTTTATAAGTATAGAGTATAGATGACGTCATGGCACCATAGTTGCATCCTTTTCTGTTACTCTTACCACCAAATATGCCAATATTTGTAATTTGTATACTACAATTGTTAAGCAGATTTAAAATAAACCTGTTTACGATTCTGTACATACATACATAAATACCTAACCATACGCCTTTTTCCCAGAAGGCGTAGGCAGAGATTTTCGTGGTAGTAACCAGGAATCCCACGTTTCGCCTTGTATATCCTACTATGTGATAGGGGGCTCGCCATATCGGGCACAAATTCCTAACTACGGGCTGATAATGAATAGAAAAATCCAAACCGTACCGTAGTGCAAATGCTACACCGAGGTATTTTACGATTCTATAAAAATAATGTAAATATTTTACTGGTGGTAGGTTTCTCATATGTGAGAGGCTGCCTGGGTGGGTACCACCGCAATGTCCATTTCTCCCGTCAAACAGCAGTTTAAATGCACTGTTGTGTTTCGGGTTGAAAGACATTGTAGCCAGAGTAACTACTGGACATATTGAGATTTAACATCTTATGTCTCAGGATGGCGAGCGCAGTGGAATGCCAAGCATTGCTTTGTAATTCAAGGTGTTGTTTGGTTCTGCTACTGTTCATGAGCGGTCGTATCGCTTACCACCAGGCGAACGGCAGGCTCGTCTCGTCATACATTGCAATAAAAAAAAAAAAAATCTGTTGGACTCGATCTTAGTGTGGGGTCAGGACTATGTATGTGACTGTTGGGTTTATTTATTAAAACGTGGTTGAAACTCAGTAATTTAGATCTTACTGATAGTGCCTTATTGAAAGTTATCTCAGATGTAATCAATCAATGTTTTCAATCACTGCTAAACTACTAATATTAAAATAAAAAACGGCGAAGAACTAGTCGCATTCATGCAATTAGAATACTGTACAATACCGTTACATACCATATATTGTTGTTGTGTTGTGCAGATAATTATTCAGTCCAGTCCACTTTAGAATAATATAATATAATAATAATAGAAACACAGGATCTATTTCCAGTGACAACGGTTAAAAATATTTAAACTCAACATTACTGCCATTCCTTACTTCCGTGCACATCCCTCGGGAACACTACATTTGAGCATGAAAAGTAGCCTATGTGTTAATCCAGGGTGTCAGCTATCACTATACCAAATTTCATCAAAATTGGTGGAGCCGTTTTTGCGTGAAAAAGTAAGAAACATCCATCCATCCATACTCACAAACTTTCATCTTTATAATATTACTAGTAGTACGGCCCGGATCCGCCCGGGTGCAGCAGATACACCTGTATCCTATGTTACTCCTAATACCTCCAAGAATATGTGTATAAAGTTTCATGATGGTCGGTTAAATAGTTTTCGCGTGAAAGCGTAACAATCAAACTTACATTTACATTTATAATATTACGAGTAGTATGAAGTAAGGATATAATTTTTGAAATATTGGCTTTATTTTTCTTTATTTATTTATGCCTTACAACTGCAAGTGTATATATGTATTCGCAATATTTTTCATTATAACAGCAGCTTTTCATGCTATACTTATTATTCCTATACTTATAGAGAGCTCGCTACTTGCCAAATTTCAAGAATCTAGGTCAATGGGAGGTTTCTATAGATTTTCTTGAGTGACAGAAGAATAACAAAGTGGTTTTATTAAGTTTCCGATTTACTTTTACCGAACACTAAAAGGAAAGATGGGAGATTATTGATCCCTATCTATATTTTCTTGGTTATGTACTCATTTATCTTTAATAATCCACACACACGCAAACTGCTTCCTTATTTTTCGGTTTAAGATTTTTTTATGTAAAAGTACGTTATTTGAGTGTCTGAGTTATATTGTTGTGATTTATAAATCTCTTTTCTTTCTAATTTTATAAAGATGAAATATTTTATTATTTGCATTGATTGACTATCAAAACTACTGGATCAATTTGGAAGCACATCCTACATTAATATTGATGAGTATAGGCGATATAATATTTTCAAAAAAAAGTATATAATAAATGTATGCACCCGGGCGTGGCTGGCCACTAGTAACTTAAAAAGCTGTAGAGTTTGTGTGAACGCGTTAATCTCAGAAACTGCTAGCTCAAATTGAAAATGTATTATGGTTTTGCATAAGCCATTTAACGAGGAATACTTTTTTTATTGCAATGAATGGCGAGACGAGCATTCCGTTCGCCTAATGGTAAGCGATACGTCTGCTCATGAACTGTAGCAAAAGCAAACAACGCCCTGAATTACAAAGCAACGCTTGACATTCAACTGCGCTTGCTATCTTGACACATAAGATGTTAAGTTTCAATATGTCCAGTAGTTACTCTGGCTACAATGTCCTTCGGCTTTGGCGGGAGAAATAGACATTGCGGTGGTACCTATCCAGGCGACCTCTCACATATGAGAGACCTACCACCAGTGAAATATATATAAACTACATAACATCGCGCTATGGCTAATAGGAGTTAAGTATTAACGAAAAAAGTTGAATAAACGGTTTCTCCATTAAAAAGAATCTGCGTCCAGGCGATGCCGCGGCCGGACCGAGCATGCATTGCAGTCTTTGCATGTAACAATAATTGAAGTCGAGTCACAAAGAGCGCTATTTATAATGCATGAGCGAATTTTTGACCCAATTGCGAATGCCAAAATAAACGTACATATCAACTTAATGCTGTGACGTGATTTATCAAAAACAGTCATTTTGAAAACGCTTTCGTGTTTTGTTGATGTAGTTCGGGGCGGTTCCGACAGATGGCGTTGTTTCTAAATTTATGTTTATCAGTATTAAAGGACCTGGACAGTTTCTGCCTAGTTACTTTTTATCATGTACAAAAACAAGGCAATAATTGAATGAATATAAAAAATCAACTATTAATTTAAGAATACGTCATATTTCTGTAGAAGTTTAGGGAGAAATATAAAATTTAATAAGATTTTGCATTGATTGATGACCCATTTCCGCCATTGTTGGCCCCGCATAAACGTTTCGTTCGCAGTAAAGCAAGTGCAGGAAAAAAATAATAAAATTAGTCTAAAATATTCCTAAAAATAATCTATAAGTAGGTAATAAGTCATAATAATTAACAATACTAAATATATATAAAGCAATGTTTTTAGTATATACTTACACATATATTCTTCCCATTTTTACACACTTTCATTGCAACAACTAAACGCTGCAGTAAAATACTTGACACTTGACAGTTTCTTGACAAGAACCATGCTTTGTTTATTTGTTTACATTGTGGCACAATTAAAATACGTCTCGGTGTATATTTTGTGTAACTTATAAAATATTAGTTCCTTTAAATTCCAAATTCGATGATAAAGCATTTATGTAAACGTATTTTTATTCGATTCAATAAATTGACAGATGACCTACAAAACCTAACCTCAAAATAAGATATGTTTTTGTAAATATCTAAAAACCTTGAACTTCCTAGGCTTTGTAACTTTTCTGTATTAATCTTGGAACAAACCTTACCCCAACAATGCAAAACTAATTGATGTAGACGAGATTCGAAGTACTAGGCACAGCGCCATACAAAAACTGGCCATGTCCTTTAGTAATTAATTAAACATTCAACTTAGTAGTACTTCGTTACTAATTAATTAAAAATTAATTAAACATTCAATTCAACAAGTAATTTAATTAAACATTCATAAGTCCGCATGCAATAGGCCAGCGTGGTGGACTATGGCCTAACCCTGCTCGATCGAACTTTGCTCGTGCCCTATAGTACTTTCCATGTTGGATATTTGGACTGTATAGGTCAGGTGCATATTAGGTATACCATTATAGAATCTAAGGTCACTGGGATAAAAATGTGTTAATTCGCTAGAACATTGCGAAATATTGAACGAATGTAGGGCGTTACGTTAACTTACAATTATGAAGATTAACACCATCTGCTCGCGTCAATTAGTACTTGTATACGCACTTTGTCTGTGTAGCTTCATATGTCCTGAGCCCCTAGACAAATGTCACTTTTCTGTTGACATGAACGCCTGAGGAAATATCAAATGTATTGAAATGACAGTAGTCACGTGCTTGCCAAATGTCATTCTTATACATTTGAACTTTCCGCAGGCATTGTCGCCAAAAGAAAAGTGACATTAGTCTAGGGGTCCTGTAGAACCGTATAGAGGAGAATAGAGTCAATATTTTATTTCTCTCGCCGAACAGCAGTGTTAATGCTCTGTTATGTTCTAGATTTATGGACACTATAGCCAGAGTAACTATTGGACATATTGAGACTAAACATCGTATGCCACAGGATGGCGAGCGCAGTGGAATTAAGAATGCCAAGCGTTACTTTGAAATTCATTGTGTTGCTTAGTTTTGATAATTTCATGCCTTTTCCCAGAAGAGGTAGGCAGAGGTGCAACTAGGACACCCATATTTTTGCCGTATATGTTCAGTCCCACGATGTGATAGGTAGGCTACCCTATCGCCATATCGTGCACAAATTCCTAACTCCTGGCTGATAATGAATAGAAAAATTCAATATCATATTGTCCGACTCGGGATTCGAACCCGAGACCTCAGTTTTGTAACCGTACGCCACCAAGGAATTCGATAAGTACTATTATTTTTATTGTTTAATATATTTATAGTAGGATTAAATAATACGTAATGCAATTTGAAATATGCGAAGTGATAACTCACGATAATATGTTGCCCGGTGTAATTTGTAGTTTACTTTAAATTGCTAAAAATAGTTTCTTATATGTGATTTTATTATATTTTACACAAAAACAAAATATATCGTCGAAATTAAAATTGTCTTAACTGCATTATTATGTATCCAATTAACTAACAAATAATATTTAAAACATAATATGTCTTTTTTTATATATTATCATTTCCCTATCTCCTCCCATTTTGTTACGAAACACATCGGGGCCCTACTATATTCATCCGAAACGAAGTTCGAAACTTCGGATGATCGAAGGTCATATACGATACCAATGTACCTACATATACTTATGGTAGTTTTGAATTATGGTTACGATGTACGTTATACAAATTCGAACTTTTACAGAGTAGATACATTCGTATCGTATAAACAACTTCGACCGTCCGAAGTTTCGAACTTCGTTTCGGATGAATATAGTAGGGCCCCGGAACAGTTAATAAATAAATAACACCCAACAGTCACATACATATTCCTGATCCCACACTACAATCAAGTCTTGTGTCGTATTAGAAACTACGAGTCTTTTCGATCCCACAACCACCCAGCCAGGAAACAAATAATTCCAAATACAAATATTTGTGCAAAAAATCCCAACCAAATATCTAGCAACATTGATAAAATATTGTTACGTAACAGTGACGTCAGTGATACGATGGAAAGTGACCTTGGCGCTCGCGTCACCTCACACGACTGGCAAATACTCAGCTTGACGCGTCGAGGTTATAACTTATAGGGTCGATTTTTTTATTAGGAAAGCAGTTGATGATTTGCTGTTAGAGTAGTTGTGGAGGATGTTAGTAGTAGTAATAGGATATTTTGCTAAAAGTAATAAATAGTGGATAGACGCCGTCTGTGAAACGTGAAGTCGCAGATTTGATCCCCGTTTCGAAACAAATATACAGGGTATATCATGACTGCTACCGAAAACGAAGCCGGGTGATAGTTTTAGTGACTTCAGACGCAACGCAACTAAATTTTGTGCAAAAAAATTGCGACGAATTATTTTTGTTATTTTTTACCTATGATCGTATTTAGTTGGTAAACGCATTTTTTCCCTAAAATAATAGTGTATACCCTTTTATTTATAAATACTCTAAGATGCGTGACTGCCTCGGTGGCGTAGTTGTACTACGGTACGGTTACAAAGCTGAGGTCTCGGGTTCGAATCCCGGGTTGGGCAAAGTGATATTGGATTTTTCTATTCAGTATCAGCCCAGAGTCAGGAATTTGTGCCCGAAATGGCGATAGGCTCGCCACCTATCACATTGTGGGACGGAACATGCAAGGCGAAATGTGGGTGCCCTGGCACCTCTGCCTACCCCTTCTGGGAACAAGGCGTGAGTTTATGTATGTATGTATGTATGTATACTCTAAGATATAATAGAGTTTAAATTATTATTTTAGCGAAAACTATGGATTTACCACCCAAACCAGACGATATTTAAAAATTAATTAAAATAATTGTCGCGTTTCTTTGCACAATTTTTAGTTACATTGTGTTTGGAGTCACTAAAATTACCACCCAGCTTCGTTTTCGGTAGCACTCTTTATATACCTGGTATGTATGTGTATCCTCAGGTGTTTGTGAGACCGAAAAGTTTCTTCCGACCGACGGAAAAATAGTTCTTGGTAGCCACGACACAAGTCTCGATCTTAGTGTGGGGTCAGGACTGTGTATGTAACTGTTGAGTGTTTTAAATATTAAATTTTTTGATATGTTCTATAAATATGAGGAACGGTAGCCGCCATGATTTAAAGCGATGTGTTGTCTTTCCGTGTGTAAACTGTAAATAGTAAATCTTGTGCGTAACAAAGAAGTTGTTACATTATACTTCCTGCTGTGATTAAAACCAATAACTTATATGTTACAAGACTTTATTTATAACATGATCGGGGTTCAAAAATATTTGATTTTTGTTAATCATATCAAGATATATATTTATGTTATATATCAGATATACAACTAAAAAACGTAAAATCTTCTCTTGGATCATGCAAAATCAGCTCAAAAAACATGAATAAAAAACACATTGATATACAGGTGTCCAAAGTAACGGCACGTCTGCTGATATACATTTAAGTAAATCGTCTTTGCGTCTGTATTTGGATGAATTTTCGTAACTTCTCTAATATTATCAAGGATGTTGACAAATCAATAATTAACATAACACATGCTTCCCCTTAATAAATTACGCCGAAGTTGTGAGAGTTCATGACATTGCCTAAATGTAAAAAGTGTTAAGGCGAAGTCTGAAAGTTTTGTTCCTGTTAAAAATGGTTTTTATGGCATATTCAGATAACTATTTAATTAATGACGAAAAGAAAAAATACGTATATATTATAATTTTGTTATTTAGCCATTCCAATTGGTCTTATGCGAAAAAGTGGTGAAATCATCACTCCAAAACGGATAAATATTTTTCAAATATTATTTCTTTATTATCATATTTATATTGTGCCCTTGTATCCAACTTAGCAAGTGCTCCATTTTCCTGCACTTAATGTATTGGATATATTATGACCATTAGTATATATCGTCCAACCCTGAACATTACACAGAGACATTGCAACGGAAAGGTACAGTCGGAAGAGGAAGTAATTGACACATTAAACGAGTTTCAATCAATGTTATTGACAATATCATTTCCAACTTTATTTCTACACTTCCAGTACATTATATTGTAAATAAAATATTACAAGATATAAACTCATGCTTATTGCAATAATTTCCAAAGTACGACGTTGTTGTTTGGGTGAGTTAGGTTACGAGCCCAACGCCCAAATACTGGAACGCGACTTAAATATAAGTTGCGCTTGACTACGTTAATCTCGATTAAGTGTACTAGCTAAGTGGCCCATGCGCTGTTAAGAGCAACTTATTATTTGAATGGCATTCCAGTATTCGGGCGTAAGTGACATAATCACTGGAAATGCAGCGTCTAGCATTTTGTTACATTTACGCGCGGGAATTTAAAATGGATCTTTAAAGGAAATACCAGATATTTATTTTTTCTAGTTGGTTTTCATCTTAGGAACAATTTAAGATACTTTTTTAAAAAAGAGTAAAATAGTCTATTATTCGACCTATTACTAGATCACAGGAAACAGTTGCAATCGTCGCGTCGGTGACCTAGTCTCTTAATATCCCTTTCGTCCGTGCTTTATTCTTTCCTTTCCCGTTATTTTTTATAGGAGGTAATTAAATAAATAAAATAAACACACCCAACAGTCACATACATAGTCTAGACCCCACACTAATATCAAGTCTTGTGTCGTGGGTATCAAGAACTACGAGAGACTTTGGTCACAAACACCCAGACCCGAAACAAATACCCGTGCATCACATAAATATTTGTCTCGATGCGGGAATCGAACCCTCGACCTCACGTTTCACAGCCGGCATCTAACCAACTTCGCCACAGAGGCTGGCAGTTATGAGGAGATAAGATCGTATTGAGACTTAACATCTTGGGCCTTATTATTAAACTCGGATGAGTGAGGGATTAAACTTTAGCCCAAAACTTTAAAATTGACTCAATTATTATGATAATTTTATTTACTTTTAAAATCAGTGGATTGCTATAACAGGGTTATCATGTTAGGCTGAAGAACATAGGTATTTATTAATATAGTCAGTACTATCTAGCTATTCAAAATAATAGAGTGAATTCTCTAAGCCAAGGCCTAAAGTTAATCCTTCGCTCTTCCGAGTTTTTATTAATAAGGCCCCTTATGTCTAAGGATTGCGAGCGCAGTGGAATTCCAAGCCTAGTTTTGTAATTCAAGGTGTTTGGTTTTGCCACTGTTCATGAGCGGTCGTATCACTTACCAAAGGGCGAACGGCATGCTCGTCTCTCCATTCACAGCAATAAAACCTAAAATAGGTTTTTCTCTATGAATTAGCCCGGTAGAAGTTTAACAAAATGCCGAGTCACGGCGTTCTACATAGAGTCCGCACATCCCATAATTTCGTCTGGCCACCGACCCCGTACTGTAAACAATTTGTTAGGATATTTGTCCTGTTTGTACGTCATTTGCGTTCGAGCCAAGTCGGGTTTGTTAAACTAAATGTATGATTTTCATGCTTAATTTTTAGCTTGAAAATATTGAGCTTAATCCAGCCCACACATTCGATACTCACACCCAAAGTTTGACCGTGAAATTGTGGGGACCTGGGCTGTACTCAGAGGCCCAGTTCATCTAATCCATTCAACTAATTTTTATTGCGTCACAAAACTGTTTTGCAGAGTGATCTAGGTTTACTGTTAAGAAACAAATAGGACAATAAAACGTGTTATTTATTTTAATAAAAATTACACTCTTATTACTAATGATTTAGCGTTGTTTTATAATGTTAAAATGAACATTTCATAAAAGCCCTTAGGTAGATCTTACACTAAAACTTTTTTTTGGTACAGGTAATTGTTACTCGTATTTGTGAGACTAAAAAGTCTCTCGTTTCTGATACGACACAAGGCTGGATCTAAGTGTAAAAAATCTTTTGCATATTTCACAAACATTTCTTGTCGCGGAAATCGAACCCGCGACGATTACTGTTTTGGCATCCCAACAACGGCTAATGTTCTTAATCCAGGGCGTAAACTTCTACGTCATGCCGAGGTCATCGCCCTGCCAAATATATAGAGCGATTCATTTTTCAACATTTAGATTACATACATATACTCCCGCCTTTTCTTAGAAGGGTTTCCCTTATAATAGCAGTGTAACTGCACTGTTGTGCTTCGGTTTGATAGACACTGTAGCCAGAGTAATTACTGGACATATTGAGAGTTAACATCTTATGTCTCAGGATGCCAATGGAATGCCAAGAATTGTGTTTAATGAATTGTGTTGTTTGGTTTTGCTACTGTTCATGAGCGGTCGTATTGCTTACCATCTGGCGAACGACAGGCTCGTCTCACCATTAATTGCGATAAAAAGACAAAAAGGACATAAGACTTGAGAAATAACTTTGTTAGATTACATTTGGCCTTGTGTATTGAACCTGAAGACACTTATTTCACAATATCAATCAGTGTCAATCAATATCAATAACACCCAACAGTCACATTGTCCTGACCCTACAGTAAGATCGAGTCTTGTGTCGCAGGTATCAGAAACTACGAGAGACTTTTTGGTCTCACAAACACCCAGACCCTTCATTCATCATTCTTCATTTCACAAACTGTTTCTTGATCTATTATTCCATAATAATAATTATTTCTCAATCAATTCTTTTGTCTTCAGTTCATTGGTATTTCTTATCTCTTATAAGAAATACAATGTTGGTCAAATGCATTTCATTTGAAAATCTATTGCTTTATAAGTAAATAAATAACGCCCAACAGTAGTCATACAACATAGTCTCGACCCAACACTAAGATTGAGTCTTGTGTCGTGTATTAGAAACTACAAAAGACTTTGGTCTCACAAACATTCAGACCCGATACAAATACCTCTGGATCACACAAATATTTGTCCCTTTGTGGGTATCGAACCCGCACCCTCACGTTTCACAGCCGGCGTCTAAATAATTGCGCCACGGTTCTGTTATGTCAATAATCATTATCTACATATAGCATTCCACTGCTAAACGTAGTCCAGTCCAATACGTGTCTACTGCCATTTTACGTTATCAAATATTTGTCACAAATACCTCCGACGACCAGTCATTTGGCAAAATATAACTAGTCAAAACTGACTTCGGAAATATAATTCTAAGTCGTCTATGCCAAGCATGGCTGTGTATTTTCAATCCATATTTGCCCATCATCATCATTGCGAATGGCATTCATCCTGCGTAGATCCAACTGCTATGTCCATGTTCGAAGGATAGGAATAAAAATATCTAAAACAATCTAATTTTGTTTCAGAAATACTCGTTAGTGAAGAAAAGAAAAAATCATGCAACAAAAACGGCCGTCCAGAATGAAATATAAAAATTAAGAGAAATATATAAGCAAAGATATCTATACAATATAACTTATTATTTACATTAAGAAGAGTCAAGATGCCTGTGGTCTCGCCATCTAGGTACGAGTCATCCTCGTCGAGTCTTTCGGGCTCGTATAGGTCGACGCTGGCCTCGTCGTCGAGTCTCGACAAACCATACTGTCGGACTCGGAGTAGCACTTATGTAACAACCACACTAAGGAACTCATACGGTGATATAGATTCAGAGTACAGATCGAAGTACAGCGATATAGATGGAAAGCGTGAACGGAAAACCTCCTTGGTGGAATATTCCAGAACTTCCAGAGCGCCGAGTGTGACGGACTCCGATAGTGGAATATCAAGTCGATACCGTTCTGAGAGAAGCGAGTCTCGATCCAGAGATATATCTACCACCAGAAGCGAGAGTAGTAAGACGTCAAGCGACCCTTTGCCGAGGAGTAAGAGGAACTACAGCTCAGCAGCATTGGCGATGTCTACAGCGGAATTGTACAATAAATATTCTCCGGCAAACTACATACCACTTACCCAGAGGATTCAGCAGCAGCAGCAGAACCAGAATTATGGCGAGATTTCGAGGTCCAAGTCGATTTCAAATGACATTGGCAGACCACCAGCCGCGGGGAGCACACGCAAGCCAAGAAGCTCAGCTGCCGTCATATCAGAGGTATATTTTTTAATTATTTTTTTTATTTTGTGTGTCTGCGAAATTAGTAAAATGGTGTTTTTTTAATCTTACAGCTTTTAAGTTTTTATTTCGATACCTCGGTAATAATTAGTTTTTTTTTCCTTTATCCATCAATCTTGGCAATAGTTTAGCAATTATATTGTAAAAGATATTTCCAGTAAAGGTATTATTAGATGTATATTTTTTTTATTTAATCTCTAATAATAAATTCAGATTTTTTCTTTAATTTTTAGATCATACTTTCTTTGGTAATAAAAGCATTTTGCTTTTAAGATAAATTAATTTGATGATAACGAAAGCATTTATTCATTTCATGGCAACGGAAGCATTTTGCTTTTTAGTCCTGTACTTTAATGATTACGTAAGCATTTTTCTTTATTTTTTTAATGACTGAGGTATCGCTTTTAATGCTGTTTCTTTTTTATATTATTTCTGAGTTGATATTTTTGAATGCAGTTAGGCTCGCGGCGCCCGGGAGTTTGAGGTGGTAGATGACAGTTAAGTTTCTCACTTAAACAATTACATTGATACACTGAAATACACTAGGTTCCCCAAATATTTTGAAACCTACTGAAAGGAACTGATAATACGCTGCCGTAATAAAAAATAATATCGGGGTGTAATGCGTCCGTACAAGACAATTCCTGTCGGCTTCCCTTTTACAGATTAAAATAAACTGAAACGAATATTTAGGATTTTATGTAGCAATTTAACTATGCTTTCGATACGTTTGTCGTTCCTTTCGATTCTTTTTAACTTCCACTGCCAGAGGGCATCTATATCCTGTAACCAAAAGTACTAAATTCAAAGAATATGAGATGTCTAATTATTTGCAATAAAAATCCTAATAATAAATGTTATATAACACGTATTAACTCAGTAGGTCGCGAGCAAGCGACCTAGGATGTAAGTTACTTGCCAATTCGTCGCGCCTGTTGTCTCTTAACACTCTTAATTGTTTCCCCATGGAAGTTAACAATCACGATTACCGTGAGTCTTTCGGAACCTTTAGATTTTGGTTGGGATTGATATAATATCTTGATTTATAAGTATCACATATAACGTATAAATAAACCCGTTACTCTAATGCATAAATAAATATAGGTCTGAATTATAAAACAGTTTTTTTTTAATAAACGGAATTGATTTATTGCTCATTACCTGTTAAAATATTTAAAAAATATGCACGTCTTTTCTACTGCACTAGTGTGAATATTATCACGTAACCGATATAAAAAATAAAATCATAGACTTGACACAGATTAGGTCAAAGATTAAAAATGATAATCAAGAGAATAATTTACACTCTTATTCGCCGGGAATGCGATTAAAAAAAGGAAAAAGTTAATTCAAATTTCGTTTAAAATAAAATCCGTGACTAATAGATAAATAAATATAGGTCCGAATTATAAAACTAAGAAAAAATTGAAAAAAATAGTTAGAAACCGTCGGCTAAATACTTTTATTTGTCCTCAAATCCACAAATAAGGCGCGTCGTCAAAGTAAAACTAAAAATTTCGTGTCTCAGGGAAATAAAAAAATACAAAACACACACTGGACACACAACACACTCTCAAAATTCATCTAAATTAACTCAATACAACTAATTCGATCATTACAAACTCACTAGGAGTGTGTTAACGAGAATGAACTCATGGATCGAGTGTTTTGTGTGTGTCATTACGTCATAACTTCATCTCTATGTCACATTTATAGAATTTGACATGCCGCAGAATGCTTTAGGTTATTCAAAAGTAAGTAATCACTATTGGAAGCATACTTTTATGTTGCCTTCATTGTGTTTTTTAACTTCTGTGTTTTACGTCACACAAATTGAATAGGCCGGCAATTGTGTTGAAAGGCGGAAGATATTCATCTTTGGCCAGTTAGTAATCTATTTGGACTGAGCAGTTATAATGTGATGTCTTAATTCTTGCATAAATAAATATACATTCTAGACGATCTGCTTAGTGTATTGGGCCAATTGTTTCATGATAATCAAAGCATTTTGAAATTATGGTAACGCAAGCACTTTGCTTATTGAGCAAAGTGATTTCATGATATCGAAAATATTTAAAGTCGTTAAAAATATTAAATGTCAGCAAGGCATCTCTATGTCCTATGGTGCTGCAGATTCTTGGGTGGGGGTGATTACTTACCATCAGGTGAACCGTATGCTCGTTTGCCCCCTATAATATAAAAAAGGCATTTCGAAATGTTCTTACAGTTCACTTTGACCATTATAATGAAACTGCAATATTTGCCTCTACTCTTAATGTTAAAGATAGTTGTCCTCAGGACTTGATGATGAGATGATAATTCAGATATCATAAAAGTTCGTACTACAGGATGTTGCTATCTGTAAAGCAGCAAATTATCAGTATAAATTTAAAAAAATCGAATTCGAAAGACCGTGGAACTAAAATATGCCGAAATAAATATTTCGGATACGCGAAATCAACATTTTATGTTTTCTTGTATTCACATTGCATTAAATTTCTTTCATGGTTAAAAAAGCGTTGTTCTGATCAAAGTAAACCTTTAAAAAGGTTCGGTACTTGCAGGTATAAAATAAAATTAATATTTTTCATTTGGACTACGAGTTCCAATTTCGCCCAATATTTCGAAACCTCGCCGATTTGAATTAAGGCTTATCCGACATGGGCTTCTCTAGTCAACTGTGCCCAGATTTTGACCTACTTCAATGACTGATTATGCTAATCATCAGTAAACAACTTTAAATTTTAATATAATTTAATTTACCTAAAGAAAAATATGTATCAACGCTTTTTTAACATCTTTCAAAATTTGTCGAGCGAATGAGCTCCATACAAAATGACGTATCTCCATTATATTTTACATGTTTACCTCTCATTTACCATTTCAATGAACGTAAATTGGCTGAAACACCATGAGAACTGGTCATAAATTTCGCAGACACGCAAAATTTGCCGTGTGCGCCGTGTGTGCGTGTGTTAACAGTATCGCACTAAAGAGAGCCATCAATAGCTTCGAGATAGACCATCGCGCTGGCCGAGACGCGCATCACGAGACCGCGAATAACGAGCCCGGCGCGCCTCGTCCAGCGCGGACGCATCAGTAGTAACACCGATGTATTTGCTAGTAATACTCCTAAATAGCGCTTGGCTGGACCAACTCTACTCTCCGAACCTAAAATTGACGTTGCTTTTCATATTGGATCTGTTCACGAAAGTACAGTCGGCCCGGTCGAAAGTATTACAGCAAAGCATGACGACAACTGTCGAACTAACACACACGATCACATGTCGCAATCACTGTATTATTACGTGAGAATTAAAAAGAAATATAAGCGTAAACTTTCAAACCAGAGAGCGGAAAGTCGCCGATACAAGGATAGCTCGCCGACGCCGAGCTACACCAAACGTAACTCCATGACGAACGGCGTGAGAGACAATAACGGCAACGAACTGCCGTCCGTACCCGAGATACGGAAGAGATTCGATCCCAAAATGACCGTCACCAAACTGCCCGCCAACGAGTCCCGGTACTCGGCCAGGAGCTCCGTAGAACAGTATCTCAATCAGCTCAAAGAATGCGAGAACGGCACCGGCGGGTACGCGAAAATACTCCCCAAAGACGACAAACCAGTGCCCGTGCATTTACCCTACGTCGACAAAAACGGCACGTCCAAGTGGGACCTGGGCTCCGGCAGCTCGCGGTCCAACTCCAACTCCGACCTGTCCATTAGTAAGACCACGTCCGAACCGGTCTCTCTGGCCAAGCCTTCCACCGACAAGCACTCCATGTCCACCTCCCTCACGTCCAAGTTGCCTTCCGAACGCTTGGCCAGCATCAAAAGCCAACTCGACCCGAACAATCCCATAGGGAAAATTCTAGAAAAGTCCACAGTCATACAAGTAGAGAATGGGGACGCGTACGACAGGAAAAAAATACGAAACAGCCCCGAAGTAGTGATAAACAAGGAAACGCTGAAAAGCGACATAGAGAAACAGGTGAAGACACCGAAACACACATCTAATTTCGCTTCGTACATACAAATTTCGCAGCCGATCGCGTCGGGCACGTCCACGCCGAAGAAGGCCGAGGTGAACAACAAAGTTGACGAAGCCAAAGCGGAGCCCAAAAGTGAAACAAGAAAGTCTCGAGTCAATCTTAAGTACATAGACTCTGAACAGGACGCGTCAGTTTTGAACAACGACGTCGAGTCGCCGAGCGGCACTGGTTTTGAGAACAAAACGTTTGAGCATGAGAACTATTTGAAGAAACGTTCGGAGAAGACTGAAGGAGAGGAGAATAGGGAAGAGGAGGGGCTGAAGTCCATGGAGACGAGTACAGAAAGCACGATCAGTGAGCCCACCGAGGACTCGAGTCCAGAGACACCGTCCGCGAGGCGGAGAGTCGTCAGTAGAGAATACGACGATATCAAAACGGTAAGTGCTTTTAGGGCATATCATTGGATTTTGGTGATGCTATTTCTATTGAATTACTTTTTTATAAATGGTTATCGAATTTAGATACCTTTTTGGGATTTAAAACTGTTATTTGGATTGAAACAGCTACACCAAGATCTGCAGCATTTTCACTGTAATATTTTATTCAAATTCCAACGGCAATTTCGTATTTCAGTGTTTGTTGTACAGTTTTGAAATTTGAAATTGCCGTCGGAACGAATTCATTGGCTCTTTGTGTATGCACGATTGTTTTTTTTTTACTTTTTTTTGATAGCCCGTCGTGTTGCAGATTATGATTTTTGAAGTCCAGCGTGTTTACGTATGATGTGAAATTTTAAATATATGTCTGAATTGTTTGGTTTTCTGATGTTTTGTTTACCGTGATGAAGTCGAGGTGGTGGGTAGAAATATTTCGATGTTTTATCGATTTGGTCATTGACATGGAATTGATGTTCGTTAGAATCGATTTGAAGATGGTCAGAAGTTAGTGTATTAGTGAGTTCTAAATATATTTTTAGTACTTTATCATATTATCGATTCGGATATTTCGAGATGTTCTCTACTGATCTTATCAATTATCATAATATTCAGTTTATATTTTTGTATCGTGGAATATTGAAAACGTGCCGGAAGTGTAAATGATTATATATCATTCTTTTTACAGCATATTTTAGGAACAGTTTATATGCATTATCTACCTAATAAATACCTACTCAAACATACATATATCTATATAATGACAATTCCTAGCTCATATGAATGTGTATTTCGTAACTTACCTACTATTACTAGGATTACATAACTATCAGAGGGGTAATTGGTAATTAAGCCTCAAAACTCAAAACAGTATTTCCTAAGCAAAATATTAGGGAGCATACTCACTAATACTAAGGCCACATAGTTTGGAGGAAGTCGCTGGATGCATACTTCTAACAAGTCCATGTGTAAATCCTCGAATTCAGGTATCAATTACTAGGATCGCAGAAGTATGAAGATGTTTTATCACGTGTTCAGCAATTAGTGAAACTCGGCTCGTATAAGGTGTGCGAATGCAAAAATGACAGCGTCGAGTTCGTTGGCATTTCAGTATTGAGGTCATTTATTTGTGTGAGTGTAGGTGTATGTGTGTGTGTACTATTTTAATTCGGTATTCCGGTGTACCGCTCTGTAAGACAAATCTCAGGTACCAAGCTAAGAGTAAAATCTACATGACACAAATTTCCACCTTTCAGTTCAGAGTAGTCAAAGAATTTATGAATAGAGCAATAATTCTAATATTTTTCTTTAAATGCAAATTTTAGGAATGCTCTGGACTTGCTAAATACAAATACAAAAACAGAACCAAAAATTTGGTATAGGTTAGGTTAAGTGTCACAAACATGAGTACTAGGCGATCATAACTATAAAGAAGCGCCTACAAAACTAGTTTGATTGAACTATACACGTAACGATTCGTCATTGTTTAAAAATGAACATTCCTAGCATACTTTGTAAACGAAATAACCTTTAGCAAAGGGTTATATAGGACATATCAGCTAGGAGCCAAATTATTCTCTATAACTTTTTTTTTTGACAATGGCGAATGCGCGACATCGACTCGGTACGAATCTAAATATATCCCAGTCGAAATGTAATGTCCAGAAATAAATAGAGTGAAAACTGTTCGCGCCACGCTTCCCTCGCCACGTGCTGCCACAGACACGCTCACGCGGCCATCTTGTTTGTCTATGGATTTGCAAAGATTCGGCGGGAAAGAGGTCAAAGGTACTAGGAATTCATCAGTCTATAGGAGATTGCCCCGACTAATGAATGATGGACATTGAATAGAAAATTCTAGTCGTTTTAAAATTGGAATGCGCGGGAAACATATCAAATAGAGATTTTTAAAAAATACCATAGTATGTGTTATGAACAATCCTAAATTGCATATCTATTTATGTAATTTTTCTGCCTTTCCTCATGTTTTTATTGTGAATATTAAATCACATCTTAACAATAGTATAAAGACGACATATAAGGGCTTGCCCTTGAAAAACGCAACCGTAAAATTTCACTTAACAAAAAATAATTGTTTTCACAACAATAATTCTTAATTTACATATTTTTATTCGAATCGATAATGTACTAGGAATGCATAAATTAATGACATTAATTCTATATTCGAAATACAAAATTTATCTAGAGAGCAGTGCGAGCGGGACGGAAAGCATACTATATTTATACAAAAGAAAGAGAAGGATATAGTTTGTCATTGCGGTTCAAACGCAGCGCCTATTTTAATAGTGGATAATAGGGATAGAATTGACGTTTCGCGGAGTCCATTTCTTTGCTAACTCTTGTATTGGTGAGACATTTTTGGGTCGTGACTTTTTTATACATTTTTACGTTTGCCCTTTACATTAAAATAGATTTTATTTTATTTTCATCTCAATGGAATACCAAAGAATTTAAATTGATTCAACTCTGTTCTGGATTCGCTGAATGTTTTTTATACATTGCTGAATACTGTTCTTATTTATCAGACTATCAATACGAGACTCCTCTATAATCGAGAGCACGATTGAGAGGGGTTAGGCCATATACCTAACTTAGTGCGAGTAAGCTGAATCATATAAAAACTATATTTTTAAGATCGCTGTGGTATGCAGATTTCCCCACGATGTTTTCCTTCACCGTTAGAGGTGATATAGTGCGCGTTATAGTAATTATAAGAATTAAAAAATATACAATGCGTGGTGGCCTATTGGTAATGGATCATACGCTGCTGCCAACATGTTCACGGTGATCTTGGGTTCGAATCAAAATTTTGTATGGTTACTAAGTAAATGTTTATCTTTTCGCGTCTATTCGATTTTCACACATAATATGGTTCGTGGTGCCAGTGTACCAGCGTGGTGGACTTTATGGCCTAACCCCACTCAGTCGATCTGTCGATAGTTAACGAGGCCCTTGCTTTGTAGTACATGGACTGATAATACTTTTAAGTTTAATTAATACATAATGGCGCATATTATACTTTTTGGATTACAAACCTAATTTTAGTCAATATCTGTCAAAATGTCATAATAGAAAAACAAAAAAACCTTGTCATTTCTGTCAGTAGTGATTTTCGAAATGTATTGTGCGTTAATTTTATAGAAATATTTTTTGCAGTGAAGTGACCTTGTTTTAATGGACGTGGACGGATCGCCACTGTACGGTATACTCGTTCGAATCCCGGGAATTGAGGACTTTATTTTAATTAATCTAAAAGATTCCAGTAACAGTATTTAAGGTAGTCCAGTAGCTCACTACTGGGCATGAGTTCTGTGAGAAGTTAAGGTATAGACCACCACTTTAGCCTAGTGCGGATACGTGACAATTCTTTGCAATGGTTCCCTTCACACTTAAAGTGACTGTTAATTATTATTATGAAATATATATCAGCCCTTATACGTCCCACTGCAGAGCACGGGCTTCCTCTACAATAGAGAGTACGATTGAGAGTGGTTAGGCAATATTGTCCACTACGCTGGCCTAGTGCGGGTTGGCGGACTTTACACACCATAGAAATTCTTACGAATCGCTATGGTATTCAGATTTCCTAACGAAGTTTTCCTTCACCTTTGAAGTGCGTGATGATTGACTATCAATACACACATGACTACGAGAAGTCAAGTGCGCTATGGGATTTGAACCCGCGACTACCATACACATGTTGGAAGCCGCGTCTGATCCGTTACCATCAGGCTACTAATAATAAAATACAGACTTAAAACAGATCTGAATTTCAACCTAAATTTACTTCGTCAGCCCATTCTACCCTTATCTAATTAGTTACCAGTATAGAATAATATACATTGAATTCCTCCCAAGAAATGTACCGACTTTCCTGCCCACACATCCACCACAGCAACTCTTGTTAGCCCGGATCGACAGCAAAACCATCACTAATCAGTTTAAACATAAGTCTTTTAGAGACATTAGCAGATTAACACACTACCAAATTAATAATATAAAAAATATAAATAGGAATTATAAAGACTCTCTGTATCAGCCCATATACGTCCCACTGCAGGGCACGGGCCTACTCTACAATCGAGAGTACGAATGAGAGTGGTTAGGCCATATAGTCCACCACGCTGGCCTAGTGCGGGTTGGCGGACTTACATACCATAGAAATTCTTATAAATCGCTATGGTATGCAGGTTTCCTCACGATGTTTTCCTACACCGTTTTAGTGCGTGGTGATTGACTGTCAATACACACATGACTCCGAAAAGTCAGAGGTGTGCCCTGGGATTCGAACCCGCGACCACCGTGAACATGTTGGCAGCCGCGTCTAGTCCGTTTACCAACAGGCCACCACGCATAAAGATAATCAATTTGAAAAAAAAAAATACGATCTTATTCATAAACAATTTTAAAACCAATTATAGCTATCGAATATTTTGTCTGCGTCACTCAAATTAAATTCAAAGTTCATTCGAAAGCAATGCTCGGCATTCCACTGCGCTCGCCATCCTGAGACATAAGATGATAAGTCTCAATATGTCCATTAGTTACTCTGGCTACAATGTCCTTCAAGCCAACACACAAAAGTGCATTTAAACTGCTATTTTGTAGCAGAAATAGACACTGGTACCTACTCAGGCGGCCTCTCACATATGAGAGACCTACCACTAGTCTTAATTGTCTCGTTACTGGGATTGAACCCAGAACGATGTTGGTTAAACGTCGGCTGTGTAAAGAGAGTTTCACATCATCATTACAAGCTGTTAAAATCTACACACATACAAATGCTTTAGTGGTCCACAAGTATTTGTTTGAAATGAAATGAAATGAAATGTATTTATTGCTCATGAGGCAATTAAAGAGATCTTATAACAAGTCATTACACATAAAACTTAATCTCTTTATACAAAATATTTTATATAGTTAGTATTATTTATATTCATTTCTAACCTAAATTGTTTCGGGTCTTTGTGCGAGCGAAGTCTCTCATAGTTTCTGATGACTATGTATGTGACTGTTGTGTGTATTTATTTTACTATGTAAAATCGTATTTATCCGGAAGTATACATTCCCTATATCATCTCATATACGTCCCACTGCAGGGCCCGGACCTCCTCTACAATCGACAGTAAGATTGAGAGTGGTTAGGCCATATAGTCCACCATGCTGCCCTCGTGCGGATTGGCGGACTTATATACCTTAGATTTTTTATAAATCGCTATGGTATGCAGGTTTCCTCACGATGTCTTCCTTCGCCGTTTTAGTGCGTTATGATTGACTAACAATACACACATGACTCGGAAAAGTCAGAGGTGTGCTCTTGGATTCGAACCCGCGACCACCGTGAATGTAGATGGAGCGAGTATAGATTATAGATTAGTTTTGGTTATCCAATAAGATATGTATAAGTGTAGGCGCGACGGTTATGTCACCCGATAGCTTTATCAGATATGGGGTTCAAATCTGACTCGATATTTCAGTTTATCAAAAATCATTCGTGTTGATACACGACGTGGCTTGTAGGCACAGATTTGGACATAGTTGTGTTAAAAAATAAGAACGAAGTACTGAAGATTTCCACAGCTAAATAAAAAAAAGAAAATATAATGAATATTGTGTAAAAATTGCTAGTGTTTTAAGTGAAAATTGGTTTGGAATCTAAAACAGTGATAAAAATACATTTTAGTTCATAGAAATATGTATCAGTTTCAACCAGTATGTATCATAATTACCTTAAGAAAAATATGTGGAATTAAACAGAAATAATGACTTTAAAAAGTCTGACAAAATAAAATTTAACAAACTCGGGGGCTCTGTACAAGCGCTAATGGCGTCTACCTACCCTACTGGGAATACAGATGTGATGTAAAAAATATACTTGTGACACTGTAATAAAAAGTGCCATGTGAGTTGTAACCCCAGTGTTATGCAAGTGCGTTAGCGGCGTGTAGTGACGTCATGGTGATCTATATACTGCAAATCGCATTGGTAAGACTTTATATAACGCGACTTGTGACTTATTTACAATATAAATATACAGGTTGTGTCAAGACTGCGACTGAATATGGTATCAAGTGGTAGTTCGTTTTTAGAAACAATGCAACCAAAAATTTTGAAAAAATTGTCGATTTTTTTAACTTTGTATTTGGTTGTTAAATATTTCCTAAAAATAATAATGTATGCACTTTCATTTTGGAAGACTATAGTATGCAAGGGCTTAAATTATTATTTTAGTAAAAGCTATGGATTTACAACACAAACACGATAATATTTAGAACATCACAAAAAAACAAAATACTGTCGAATTGAGAACCTCCTCCTTTTTTTGAAGACTGTTAAAAATGAATTGAAATTTTGTGGCATTGTGTCTGTAGTCATTAAAACTACCACCTAGCTTCGTTTTCAGTCGAAGTCTGGATATATCCTATATATAGCATAGTAATGATCGCTGCTTTTTCTGGGAAAGGTTTTTGGAGATAAATATTTCAGTATTTACATATTTACCCGGGATATGTAGTATGCCTAGTAGTATAGCCTTCCTCGAGAAATGGACTATCCAATACTAAAATAATTGTTCAATTCGGACAAGCAGTTCCTGAGATTAGCGCGTACTAACAAACTCTTCAGCTGTATTGAAACAAAACTATTATTTAGGAATTATGTATGATTTTAACATTTTTAATTTCCCGCCACGTTTCGATTACTTCACAGCTTTCGTGGTCACGGAACGGGAAGTTAAAAATGTAAGAATTCTTGGTTATAGGGCTCTCATATATGAGAAGTAGGGTACCAGCAACAGCGTTGTAAATGCACTGCTGTGTTTCGGTTTGAAGGACATTGTAGCCAAAATAACTACTAGACATATTGAGACTTAACATGTTATGTCTTAGGATGGCGAGTGCAGTGGAATGCGAAGCATTGCCTTTTAATTCATGCTGTTTTTTGGTTTTGTTACTGTCCATGAGCGGACGTATCGCTTATCATAAGGCGAAGGGCTTTCTCGTGCGAGGGCGATATAAATCTTAATTCAATACACCCAACAGTCACATACATAGTTCTGACCCCACATTAAGATCAATTATGTCTACGGCATCAGAAGAGGCTGCTGGAAGTCTCTAACTAAAATGAAATAAGTCTCAACTTTTATCAAAAAATTGATTGTCACTGCTCACTCATTCCATTATTTACAATGCTGTTGATCCTGCGACACAAGAGTTGCAGCGGATGTAAGGGACAAGCAGTGTCCAATAACATTGAATGTGGAATGTAGTCTACATTTTTTGTCAAAAATGTGACTATGACGTCACCGCACCAGTCATTGAGCATCGTATTGTTATCAGTCGTCAATGCCAAGTCGCCACGTGGTCAAGACTCTTGGACCACTGTCTGGTGTTGTGAAACTTGGCACGAGATCTTGGCAAGCCCCCGGCGCCTGGCCAGTAACGCGGCGCCCTTACCCGAACACCGTCGAAAAATCCCACGAAATGCACAAATCTGACGGAATTACCTGACCGCCATCTTTGTTCCACTTCCCGCCATTTTTCCCCGTCAAAATCCGCCATCTTGTGAAATTCGCGCGCTTTTGCAACTCCCCTGTGGACTTCGGCCTTAACGAATTTATTTGTTTAGATTTTTGAGATATAATTAAATTGAACTGGAGTGTTTAGTGTTTTGATGCCAAACTCTGGATTGTGATAAGTGAAAAAAAATTGGACTTCTGAACGAAAGTGAACGAAAAGCACAATAAAAAGACACCTACAAAATCAGTGACAGTGATATAATCTGTGAAACTAGTGACCTTGAACTCTTAAACTGACCTAAATAAAGGATAAACAATAACATTGATAATAAAAACGAAAGTGTGTGATCTATCGTAGATCTCAGACGCACTTAATGCAATATTTTAAAGAGCCATACGGACACAATAATCGTAAGGAAATACATAATTTGATTGATTCCATGGTGGAAGAAGTCAATTCTTTACTAACACAGTACTTAAGTGACCTTTCCAAAGAATTCATGAAGATACGTTTGGATTCATCGTGTCCTTGCCTTTTTATTAAATGATTGATCACCTTGTCATTTAATATCACGACTTAGAAACAACTTTTAAAAATCCCCTTAATAGCACTGGAAATCATTTATATGTATCGTTATTAAATAAATTGGTTTTGATCTTCACGATATTTGTAAAATAAAAATAAAAATCTCTTATAACTTTCGAAAAGATACTTTTAATTTACTAATAAAAACCAAAGAACAAGCTGTGATATATTTAAAATTCTTAAAATATTTACACAATTAAGATAAAATTTTGGATGAAACATTGAATTTAATCAATAGCATTCGAAACCAACCTTGCTGTCACTGCAATTTTCGCGATATTTTCGACAACTGATTGCCAGCTTATCTCAAGATTATCGCTTTGATCAATAAGCTCAAGATTACAGATCTGACATCAAAGAATCTGAAATAGATTTTACGGAAGTGCAAAAGCATAATATTCAGAAAACACTCAACCATAATTCCAATAAAACCGAATAATACTGAACATCGAACTTATCTTAAAGAACTGAAACTCCACTTAAAATAAAGGAAGCAGCAACTAAGGAAGTCTTATAAGGAAGTAAAGACTATATATGCAGAAAACATTTACACACTTATAAATTGAAGACTGAAATCCATTCGAGATCTATTTGATTGAAGACCTAGATCTACCATTAAATCGTGATTGAAATTCGAAACCCAAAAGAGGGCAAACCAAATCGACCGTAATAGTCTGAAGGTACGTCATCCAGGCTTATTACAGAAATTATTAAAACAAAACAAGACCTACGATCGAATTTCAAAGTCATTGAAACAAAAGACTGTCAACTGTTGATCGGAGTCCAAACCTTCGACAGCTCAAAGATCTGACACCAAGCTAATTAAAGAAGTAATTGAGCGATAGGATAAATCAAACGTTCAATTTTAAAACTTTCTACAGTCGCTGGTGAAGTTATTGAAACAAAACACGATCAATTGAAGATCGAATTCCCAACCTTAAATATTTTGAAGAACTATCAAGGCTCATCAGTCGAAGGTCGGATTCGAAACCTTCGAAAGTCCGAAGGTATATGCTGACATACTACGAGGCGCTGGTTATAGTAGCATGCGTGACCACGACGCTGCTGGCCGCCCTCAACAATGAGGTGTGGATGCAGGCACTGCTACGAGCCTCGCCCTCGGACCGTCGCGCCGCCGCCGCCCCGACCCGCACGGCAGAGACTCGGCACAGAGCGGACATATGGAGTCAATACTTATCAGGTTCATTTATTTATCAGGCTGTTGACATATATCGAAAAATAGAGACACCTTGTAAGATTATGTTTAAGGGTTATCAGAAAAATGAGTGTATAAATTTGAATTTTGAACATCTACATTAGAATTTGAAAAGCTCATATTATTCACTATTAAACGACATTTGACATCTGTATCTGTATCAGCCCATATACGTCTCACTGCAGGACACCGGCCTACTCTACAATCGAGAATACGATTGAGAGTGGTTAGGGCATATAGTCCACCACGCTGGCCTAGTGCGGTCTGGCGGACTTACATGCCATGGAAATATACAACTAAATATGTATACACATTTTTCTGATAACCCTTACAAAATATAATCTTGCAAGGTGTTTTTTCTGATGAAAAGTATATTATGTCAATTTGTAGTCCATGAGATGGGCAAGTAAATTCAGAGTATTTTATAAAGGTGAAAGTAGTTTTAAATATCCATTACATAAGTCAGGATAAGAGACAGTAGCTTTTAAAGTAGTTGGATTTCTGAGTTATCAATACTGACTTACGGAATTTCATTAAGGGTTTTAAAAAGATTAAGAACTAGACTTACAGCCGCTGCCAATAAACAAACCCAATCCAAAATTTGCCGTTTTAGATTGACAGCTCAATCGTTTTTCTGATACTATATTGCCAATAATCAACCTCAGTAGTGAATAAACTATGGCAACATGACAGGAGACCAATCGAAAAGTAGAAAACAATTGACAACAAAACAGATTGACTTCAATCTAATTCTTTCGATTGATTATTGGCATCGGCCGTTAGTAGTTAGTAGTTATGGTATATTGTATCTTGCAAATGTTGAAATAATAATATAATTGAATGAATGGTCCAGTAACTAATTTCGATACAGTAGTTTGGTAATGATTTGCTACTGTTGAAGATACTGTAACGTCAACAATATTTTAAATATACTTATGTTTTGTACTGCCCTGAACTGAATATCACATATTTTAAATAATTTACTATAGGTAATCTTTTTCAAGTTGCATAAAGCAAAATGACGCACCATCAAACTTGTCGCTAGCTTTGCTACCAAAAAATATCATGTCCTTTACTGTCTTTATGGTAGGCAGCGACTTTGTTGTGCTGGCCCCCTGGCACGGCAGAGGTGCATGAGCAGCGGTAGCCGCTTACCATCAGGCAAGCCCCTAGATCGTTTGCCTACAAAATAATAATAAAAAAACCTGATAATTGAAAATGTCTTTGATGTGTGGGCGGCCTTAGACCGCACGCAGGAACGGCGCACGGTCGCTAGCGGGCGCATGTCGCGGCGCGTGGCGCTGGCGGGCCGCGAGCACAGTGCGTACGCGGTGCAGCTCGCCGCGGCCAGTCTGGCGCGAATGGTGCGATTATTAGTCGCATGCGTTTGCGATTGTGTTGGTTGCGTGCTTGTTGTAAAAAATTGAGTGGTTTGAGACGTTAGGAGAGATTTTGTAAATTTGTTACTTTTGGAATGTGTGAATGGGAGAGGGATGTAATTAGTATTTATTGAGATGGGTCGATTATGTTGTCTTTATAAGTAATTATTATCTCTACATGGTCTTAGGTCTATGTCATTTTATAAACGATTTGTTACTATGAAAGTGATCTTCTTGGCCATTAAGTAAGTATAGTTTTTGTTAATTGTTGTTGTTGTCAAGTACATGTTTTCCTTTCTTTCAAAATAGTTTTAACCACTTGTATATTTTGTTGTTGCACGACGCTTATCACTCATAACCATTAATTTGTGCACAATGTGTGAATTTATTAAACTGCGATTATTTGTCGCAATTCCAGCCATGCTGCTACGAACTCTAATCTGGTCACTTTAATACATATATATATGTGATATATAGCCGGGTATAGTCAAACAAATGTGCGACAAAAAATCGCGTCGACAAAAAGTCGGCCAAATTAAAGTTGTCTCTGGGTTTGACAGGAGTTAGCCGGCGGCAAGAGCGGGCCGAGTGGGCTACGCCGCAGCAGCGAGCGGTCGGACTCTGTGTCCGAGTCGCGGACTGAGAAACAATCCAGTCATACTAGTGGTGAGTAATATATTGTTTACAGTAATATACATTTTTAAGATATTACGAAATAGGGTCAAAATATTTCAAATATTTTTTAGTATCGATGGCAATTTTTATGGAATTGTGACGTCTCTAGTAAAAGAGTTGAAAAGTGGGATTATGTTGAAACTACAGAATTATTTTTGAATATTATATTTTATTAGAATAAAACATTAGGTTGTTTTTTGTTAGTAGCTGAGAATTTATGCGCCACTTGTGTATTGACTAGGCTAAACGCGTCATCCATAGGTTACATGATTGCACTAATCCAACGTTCAATTTCCCTCCAAATAATAACGTTAAAGGTAGGAGGTACCACACGCCAATATTGATGACATCCAAACGTTGTCGTTTGACGTTGATAAGAGCGCCATTTGGATTTCAGCTTTAACTCTTTACTTTGTAAATATCTTTAATTGTATTTTGTGTATAGTAAAGAATGATAAATTAATAATTCTGTCTAAAGGAAAGTATCCCCTTCAATGGCCATTTCTCTGTTCCATAGACCAGTTTGTTTTTCTTCATTTTTCCTCAAATAATACTTATCTAAAATAACTAAAGGTAGAAGGTATGCACCATCAATATTGCCCATTCCTGCATTTCTTATAGGTCTAAACGATCTTACAACATAAACTACAACATAAATAGGCCAAATTATCTTTAATTTATCTATAGTAATACCAATCCGAGTTAGCTAAAGGTAGAATATATCCTCCTTCAATATTGACCATTCCTCCGTTCCCTATAGGTATAACTGACCCACCCACATGCAATAAAATAAGTAGATCGGTTAGTTTTCATTCTTTCTTAAACAATACTAATCCCAGGTAGCTAAAGGTAGAACGTATCCCCCATCAATATTGACCAATCCTTCGTTGCTCACAGGTCGAAACGGTCTGCGCAACATCAGAAGCAACATAAATGCACCAATCAATTATTCCTATTCCTCCTTAGCTAAGAACGAACTAAACTGGCATAAGGTAGAAGGTATCAAACATCATATTGATTGTTCCTTTCTTGCCCCCTGCAGGTGTCAACTGTAAACATAGGCAGCATAAATAGACCAGTTATTTTTTAACTTTCATTTTCTCGAACAATTCTAGGTATACCATCAATATTGACCATTACTTAACAATTATATTTACGATGAATTTTCTCTTTCAAACAATACTCAATACACATTCCGTCTACCTTCCTAAAGTGATACAAGATAGTAGATATCCCTCATTAATATATGTCGCCCCTTTACCTACAGGTCCAAACGATTTCCGCAATATATTTTCGCAATGTTGCTCTCAAATATTACTAATTTTAGTAAACTACGGGTTGAAACAAGAAGGTATCCTTAAAAGAACACTCAACACAGTAGTTTGAAGTTACCAATATAGTCTTCAGTTCTAAACAGTCTTCACAATATCGATAACAAATCGAATACCATCAGTAGATAAAAGAAGGTAGGTACCCATCAAACAACATAAAACAGTGGTCTGAAAACATAAATATTGTCCCCTCCAGGTCTAAACGGTCTGCGCAACATCGGCAACACTTGCTTCATGAACAGCGTGCTGCAGTGCCTGTCCAACACGCGGCCGCTGCTCGAGTACCTCTCCGACGACAAGTACGCGGCGGACATCAACACCACGCTGTCTTGTATGAAGGGGGCGCTCATTAAAGGTACGGGTAGATTAGGGCAGTATGTGTACAAGTAGGTAAGCCTCAGTTACTGTTAGATGAGCTGCTGTTGTAAATAGTTGGTGGTAGGGCTCTGCTAATTTTTCAAAGTAACCAGATCGACGGATTATAAATGTATGACATATAACATTACGGTTCTATTAATGGATAATTTTAAAACCTATTTGAGCTATTGAATGTTTTGTCTCTCTCGTACGACTTCTAAATTCAGTTTGAGCGAAGAAGACGAAAACATTCGATAGCTAACATAAGTTTCAAAACTGTATATTATTAAGTGCTTTAGTATTTTGTCAACAGTGGTGTCTTTTTAAGGCCCTGCGCAGACGGCACACTTTTTGTGCGATCGAGTCTGCGGCGCACAAAAAGTCTGCATGGCGCGCAAAAAGTCGGTCGCGGATTTTTCACAGACTCAACGCACACGACGCACATCTTCGATCATTTTGTCGGCAGAGCTGTAGGGACGTAGACGCTATGGAAATCGTGCAGAGATCGCGAAGTATTATTTTGTACATGAAGTACAGAAAAAGAAGAAGAAATAGAGAATTTTGGGTACATCCTATACTTTCGGAAAGATTACTGAAGGGACAGTTCCATACTAAACATTCAATTCTGAAACAACATCCGGCAATTTTTTTTAAATTTTATAAAATGTCTGTTCCTACATTTGATGAGTTGCTATTTATTTTATCATGATTTTGGTTAGGTTAATTAGTCATGGTTATTTTTTTATCATGATATTCTGCCTTATAAATTGCTGGTCTGTTTTGTATTTCTTGAATTAACATAGTTACATCGACCTCTGGCGCCATGATAATAGATCGCGTGCGTTACGTCTACCCACCCCTAGCAAATGCAGATTGCAGACTAAAGAGTGCGCCGTCTGCGTTAGCGCGCGTTGAAGCAAACGTTCAATTTTTTTCACACACTTTTTGTGCGGAGCGGCGCGACGCGGCGCGGTGCGGTCTGCCCGAATTACACGGATTTTTTGTGCGCCGGACTTTTTGCGCGTCGTGTGCGTTACTGCATATAATTGCATAGGTTCTATTTTCACAGACTAAAAAGTGCGTCACGGATAGTCTGTCGTCTGCGCAGGGCCTTAACGTACATGTCACGAAATTAACTACTATCTACTATTAACATCATCAATAGTATCACATACATGTTTAACGAGTAATTATAATAATTAATTTTTTTGGTGTATATTTGCCATGAAACCTAAATATTGCAATTATCAAAGTATGAAGTTTCCTTTCACAATCATTACCCCCACACGCCATCGTTCCCGAGCATGACGCGCGTCATCCCCGTGTTGCAGCGTTCGCGAGCGTGATCAAGGAGCTGTGGCGCAGCGGCGAGCGTGACGCGGTGGTGAACACCACGGCCTTCAAGTCGCAGGTGCAGCGGTTCGCGCCCAGGTTCATGGGGTACAGCCAGCAAGACGCACAGGTAAACAAACACACGGACATACATAAATGTAGGAATAGTTCCGTAAGGGGTCAAATCAAACGAACATCATCTTAGTATTCTTCAATATATTTCGTCTTATTAAAATACGTCTTAATCACATGTCTCTTCACGTCTTCCGTCGTCTTCCAGACTGTTCTCTATTATTCCGTCCTTGCATACTTTAACATCTTGATCATTCATTCTCTAACTCTTTCCATCTTAAATACTTTCATTAGTCATCTCTTTCACACAAACCACATTCCATATCAGTCATTCATGTAACATTTCATTCTACTTATCTTGCTTCAAAAATTCAAATCCTACATAAATATTACAACCAACAGTCTGTAGTCCTGACCTCACACTAATATAATAAGTTTAGGTTTAAGAAGAACTTTACTTCTCATAAAGAATTGCATACATGATTCGCTTACTGAAAAACAATGTTTAAACTAAAATTGACATTTTGAGCTCACTATGCTAGGTACATAAAAAAAAAACATAACAAAAATACTGTCCTGTATCAGAAACTACGATTCTCTTAACATCCAGAACTAAGAAATACTTGTGGTTCGTACTCCTGCCCCTCTGAATGATTCCCTAACACCTACATATAAAACTGACAAAGAGGGAGTTCTCGTATCAAATAGCGAATTCTCTCATACATTTACCTCATTTAGACTTTTTACATTCAAATTATAATAGTCTGAAAGCACCTAGATTAACCTGGCCACTGTCGTTCGCTATCAAATTGACTTTTAACATTGCTAGAGTGTCGTTTGGCAGACTATATTATCTCCTCCATATATTTTTTATTGAATTATCATCATCATCTCAGCCTCAGGAAGTCCACTGCTGTACATAGGCCTCCCTCAAGGATCTCCACATTGACCTGTTGGAAGCTGTTGTTTGTTATTTATTGAATATGTGTATTAAATATAATGAATATATTTTCCAGGAGTTCCTACGCTACCTGCTGGAAGGTCTGCACGAGGATGTGAACCGAGTGACCGTGAAGCCCAAACCCATTCTCACTGAGATCGACGATAGCCTCAGGTACGTTAATTACCGCCATTATAAAGTTTATTTTTTAATTATTATCTTTTCTAGGGCCTGAGTCGCTTTGTGACTATGCCGGCCCAAGTTATTTATTGGACTGGGTTAATCTCAGAAACTACTGGTCCTAATTACAAAAATATTATAGAAGTTTGTATCGTTTTTATAGAGGGGGTTACCCCAGGCACCCCCGGTGCAACACTGTCATTTATTTATGCAAAAATTGCAAAGATCGAAAGATTAAAAAAAATATAGATTTTTTTTAAATATATAGTGGTCATTATTTTTAAAAAGTTATTTAAAAGTTGATAGTGTAATATCGCTCATTAAATTCAAAAGGGCCACAATTCAAAAAGAATCAAAATCCTTTTTATTGCAAAAATAATACTAAAATTGTACAAATTAATAAATAAAAAAGACACATTAATTTAGCGATTAAAATAGATCCAACAAACAACTGCCCAATTATAAGCTATTCATCTTGTCCATCTCTTGAAATAGCATTTATATGTATACGATGTCAAAGTTTCAAACGCTTCTCCAGCCTTCAAAAAAGGTTGTGGGCATGGCAACCCAAAAATCAACGAAGTGGGAGTCTGTGTATGATCTTGCTCATGATCGTTATACACTATAAAGGTTTAACTCTGCGATTTTATTATATTGATGATATTATGGCATTTAATATAATATTATCAGTCTATCGATCTCAATATAGAGTGGAAGTGTGACGTTATAAGTCCGTTAGTTTTCATCGTGCCCACTATGGTGGATCCGCGCTTGCAGTTCTCCTATAAAGTTGCATTTTGTATTAGTGACAGTGTTGTACCGGGGTCGGGGTACGATGTGAGGTACCCACCCCCATGACTCATGATGTATGTCTCCACAGCGACTCTGCCAAGGCTGCGGAGGCGTGGAGCCGCTACCTCCGCATGGAGGACTCACGAGTGGGAGACATCTTCGTGGGACAACTCAAGTCCACGCTGCGCTGCACGCACTGCAACCACGACTCTGTCACCTTCGACCCGTTCTGGGACCTCAGGTGTGTGTGTACACTCATACATGCAGACATACGTACATACATACGCACATACACATATACACACATACATGCATACATACATGCGTGCATGCGTGCATACATGCATACATTACACACATACACACCCATACATACATTTAAATAAATAACACCCAACAGTCACATACATAGTCCTGACCCTACACTAACATCGAGTCTTGTGTCGTGGGTATCAGGAACTACGAGAGACTTTTTGGTCTCACTAACACCCAGACCCGGAAGAAATATTTGTGGGCCGCACAAACATTTCTCTCGATGCGGGGATCGAACCCGCGGCCTCTCGTTTCACAGGAGGCGTCTAACCAACTGCGCCACGGAGGCTGTCAAACACACTGTCACACACACATACACACTGTCGAGTATTTGTTGTAAATAACAGTCTTACTTGCTATGAATAGTTTAATACGGAATAATAAGTTCCAAAATAACTAATAACTAGTAAAATACATAAACGTAAACACAGTTGTCGTCTCTGTTTTATACATCCTATGGTTGTTTGTCTGGAAGAGATTATACAAACATACGTAAGTATACACATGCATACATACATATCAGAACCCAATACCCACCGGCTTTCCTTTTAAAAAATATCCTCAAATAATCAAATGAATACTAGTACTGTATTGAAAATGTGTTATAGCTTTGAAGACTGTATGTTAATTTTTTATTTCATCTATCTACAGTGAAGGAAAACATTATGAGGAAACCAAAGTGACTAGTAATAATTTCTATAGTATGTGAATTCCGTCTGGCACTAGACCAGCGTGGTGGACTATATGGCCTAACCACTCTCGGTTGTGTCGTAGGTCCGTGCCCAGCAGTGGCACGTATATGGGCTGATACAGTATACAGATTGTGATATTGTTTTCAGTTTGCCGATTCCGTCCCGCACGGGCAACCTGAAGCTGCAGCAGTGTCTGCAGTACTTCACCAAGCAAGAGGAACTCGACGGAGACGAGAAACCGGTGCGTATACATATATACATTATAGTACACATACACGTACGCACATACATGTATTAACATGTGTTAATGTTATAAATTAATTAGTGAAAATAATCACGTATGAAACCAATAATAAATAGAATAATGTTGCGCTTGCATAGTTGCAAGTTTTTTGTGTATAATATATGCAAATAATGTAATTATTATTATTAATGTAAAATAATGAAATTTAGACTAACCTATTATCTTGTTGGGGTGATGTGAACTTTTCAAATTATATAGCATGTTTAGTGTGGTACAATGTTACCCTAGTGGTGCAAAATTACCCGAAATAACTAAAAATATGATTACATTTAATTTCAGACGTGTTCGAAGTGCGGTGTGCGTCGCAAGTGCCTGAAATGGTTCACGGTGCAGAAGTTCCCGCAGGTGCTCGTTTTGCACCTCAAGAGGTAAACACAATGCACCTTACTTTCTAAAGTCTTGTATAGGAATCGTAGTACAATAATATCCTGTATATTATGATGTTGACATATGGTATTTAATTGAAACCACATGTTCCTAACCACCCCAGGTAACGTTGTACCAAGTTTGAACGAAAACTGCTTGATAGTTCTGTCAAAAATGTAGGTTGTAAGGCTTTTGATCAACCCATATAGATACCGAGTCTTTTTCGGATGAGGTAAGTTCTCGAACCGAACTGAAGTTTAGCTAAGCGGTAAAAATACTCGTATCTATATGGGATCCTCTAAAACCGTGAAAACCAAAATTACGATTTTTGACAAAATAATCTTGTCATATTTTTTTTCTAATTTTGTCACCTGGAGTAACGAGAAAAATGTGGGTCAAATTAAGTATCATGTCTCAATATCAGCCTGTATGTACCCTTCTGTATTATAATTTATTATTGAGATAGTATACTAGAGGGGTGTAAAAGTGCGTGGTGGCCTGTTGGTAAACGGACTAGACGCGGCTGCCAACATGTTCACGGTGGTCGCGGGTTCGAATCCTAGGGCACACCTTTGACTTTTCGGAGTCATGTGTGTATTGATAATCAATCACCACGCACTAAAACGGTGAAGGAAAACATCGTGAGGAAACCTGCATACCATAGCGATTTATAAGAATTTCTATGGTAAGTAAGTCCTCCAACCTGCACTAGGCCAGCGTGGAGGACTATATGGCCTAACCACTCTCAATCGTATTCTCGATTGTAGAGTAGGCCGGTGCCCTGCAGTGGGACGTATATGGGCTGATACAGATACAGATACTAGAGGGGACACTGCAAACAAAATGTTTGTAAAAAAATGAACGGCACCGTACCGCTCCTTCTATTTCTGTCTCTGTCACGCCAACGAATTAACATTATCTTCCCTCTCGCTTCACTGTGTACCCGTGTGTACGCTAATACGCAGAGATTTTGTTCCCGATGTCCGCTCTAGTATCATACCTCAATGTAATTTGTGTAGAGTTTGTGATGGTGATGTGCTGATGTGTGGCAGGTTCTCTCCCCTCGAATATATCCCCTGTTGAACCCCCTTGTAGTGTATACTCTGATGTTCCACGACTATTCCTGATGTATGTTGATGTATGGCAGGTTCTCTCCCCTGTAATGTATCATGTAATGTTATTATGTGATGATATGCAGGTTTTCACCGCTGGAGCGTTTCCGCGGCAAGTTGAGCGTGGTGGTGGAGTTCCCGCTCAGCAACCTCGACATGGCGCCCTTCGCGGCCGCGCGTCCGCCGCACGCCACATACCATCTGTACGCGGTCAGCAATCACTCCGGTATGTATATATATATAAATACACCCAACAGTCACATACATACTCCTGAGCCCACATTAAGATCAATTAAGTCTTATGTCGTGGGTATCGGGAACTACGAGAGACTTCCGTCTCACAAACACCCAGACCCGAAAGAAGAAGAAAAATACTTGTGGGCCACACAAACATTTCTCTCGGTGCGGGGATCGAACCCGCGGCCCCTCGTTTCACAGGCGGCGTCTAACCAACTGCGCCACGGAGGCTGTCAATATATATTATATATCATCTACACTGCAAGTTAACATATCTGCATACATAGTCTTCGGATGGCTGATCTACACGCCAGATGCATCTGCAGACATCGTCTTCGGATATGTGTCACGATTGTCAGGTGGAACGCACGGTTTAAATTTAAAAATAATCTACAATCAAATGTACACTTTGGCCTCGTTTATTAAGGGGAAGCATGTTTGCTCTTAATTTTTGACTTCTCGCTATCTTTGTTATTATCAGTGTAAACTATGAAAATTCATCCCAATCTAGACGCAATCATGATTTACTAAAATATATACAAGCAGGTGGGCTGTTTATTTGGACACCCTGTATAACTCAGGACCTCACGAATCCCATATTTCTAGCAACTATAAGTTTACACCCTGTATAACTCAGGACCTTACAATTCCCATAATTCTTGTCACAACATTCCGGTCTCTAACCAACTTGCCAAAAAACCGACCAACAACTAACGCGAGTTGCAATTGTTTTGCAGGCACGACGTACTCCGGACACTACACGGCGTACTGCAAGCATCCATATACGGGCGAGTGGCACGAGTACAACGACTCCAGGTATATAACTATGTATTCACTTATATTATATATAACCAAACCGTCAAACAGCAGTTTAAATGCATTGTTGTGTTTCGGATTAAAGGACATTGTAGCCAGAGTAACTACTGGACATATTGAGACTCAACATGTTACGTTAAAGGATGGCGAGCGCAGTGGAATTTTGCTACTGTTTATGAGCGGTCGTATCGCTTACCATCAGGCGAACGGCTTGCTCGTCTAGCATAGCGTTCAGACACACAGTCCTGACCCCACACTAAGATCGAGTCTTGTGTTGTGTATCAGGAACTACGAGAGACTTTTCGCTCTCACAAACACCCAGACCAGAAACAAATACATGAGATTCACACAAATATTGGTCTCAATGCGGGAATCGAACCCGCAAAATCTCGTTTCACAGCCGGCGTCTAAACCAACAGTGCCACAGAGGCTGTCAAATGTACTGGTAATGGCTGTATGCTTTTTGTACACCAAAATGAAAACTAAAATCATGGTTACAATAAGCGGCCTTATTATTACCTGGAATCTCTTCCAGGCAACTTGTGGAAATGAGATACAGTACCCATAAACTTTACACTTTACTATGTCTTAATTCCTATTGTTCATGGTTGTTAGAAATTATTTAACATACCATATTTATGTATGTATGTCTTTGTATATATATTTATTTATATAGTCATTAGGTTTATATACTTATAGATATATGTCCATTTAACCTTTCGTACACCTCATGGTGAAAGAAGTGTGTGGTGGCCTGTTGGTAAACGGACTAGACGCGGCTGCCCATATGTTCAGGGTGGTCGCGGGTTCGAATCCCAGGGCACACCTCTGACTTTTCGGAGTCATGTGTGTATTGATAATCAATCACCACGCACTAAAACGGTGAAGGAAAACATCGTGAGGAAACCTGCATACCATAGCGATTCATAAGAATTTCTATGGTATGTAAGTCCGCCAACCCGCACTAGGCCAGCGTGGTGGACTATATGGCCTAACCACTCTCAATCGTATTCTCGATTGTAGAGTAGGCCCGTGCCCTGCAGTGGGACGTATATGGGCTGTCACCGCCACCACACCTCATGGTACCCCAAAACTGTCGTTCTCTCTTATCCGTCCCATGGTTGGTTGTCTGGAAGAGATCGCCTCGAGCGATAAGACCGCCTTTTGTACATTTTTCTTTTCATTTGTTATGTCTGTATTGCTAGTTTTAGGTGTACAAGAAAGTTTTAAATAATAAATAATAATAATACTCATATAACATTTCAGAGTGACACCAATAAGTCCGCGCAACGTGGTATCTTCAGAGGCGTACGTGTTGTTCTACGAGCTGGCGCGCACGTAGCCCCGCCCACCGCCACGCCCACCGGCCACGCCCACCAGACACGCCCACTGACTCGATATGGACAATAACACACACTAACATACTCAAAGACACGAGATAATTAACCAAAGTTCACACAAACATTAGTCTCTGTGCGGGAATCGAATCCGCATACATACTAACTCAAGAACTACGAGATATTTAAATACTTGATTACATAAACATTAGTATCGGGGATTGAACCCCAGACCACTCGTTTCACAGCCCGTGTTGAGACACTTAACCAATACATGATAACACGTAAATTAGTCTCGGGAATCGAACCCGAGACCACTCGCTTCACAGCCTTCGTCTTTGCCACGGAGGTCAAGAATCTCATATTGAAACGGGGTGTATATTGTATATGTGCGTTATTTTCTAGTAAATTTTATTGAGACATGGAGAATAGAAGTTTAATAATGTTAATTTTTATTAAAATATATATTTTATTTTATGTCATAAATTGTAACAAGGATTTGATCATATTATTTTTAACTCAATGGATCAAAAATAATAAAATATTGGGAATATGGAAATGGCTTTTGATAACAGACTTGTTTGAAGCTAAATATTCATAAAAAGGAGTGAATTATTATATTTTATAAATCACAATTGGATATAATAAACATGTTTTTCTTCATATATGAAGACAATTTTATTTATTTATATATTCTTTGTCGTACACTATAATAAATGGTTTACAAAACATTTAAAAAACTAAAGGCATGGTTACAATAAGCGGCCTTATCCCGATCTTTTCCAAGTAACCTGTGGATGGATATTGTAATATTATTTATCTCTATTCACCCCATAAAACTCAGTCAAAAATACTGTTCTGGTTAAATAAACAAAATCTATAAATATCGGCATATTTATTGCCAAAAAAATTGTCCAAATCGAGTCATGTAGCAAATATCTGGATATTAATAAATAATTATGTTTTGTTTGTTTGTACCATCGGGCGTGAGAACTAGTCTTTCAGCTTGAATAGGGACGTGTTCAGGTATATAAGGTTAGTTATAAAAGGTATATAAAGATTAAAGAGGGATGTTATGTATCATAATTAGATTTTACTATGGGGACAACCCTGATATCGAAGAAAAATAATAATTAAATTTTACCATGGGTACAACCCTGAAATCGAAGGAAAACAGCTGTCCCTTACATTTTAGCTTATTTATTTATTATTGAACATTATTATGCTTACAATCCTTCAAAGCATACTACGTATATATGTATTATAGGGTATTTTTAAGATAGGAGCGTTGGGACTTTAAAAATGTTAATAAAAATGATGATTCTGCCATTTTCTGCCTTCCTATTGGCTAAAAATTTGATAATTTGTCCAACATGCATGAATTATTTGAAACATAATCAATGTTTTATTGCTTTCTTACTATTAAATTGATTTATTATTTTTTCTTCCGTTTCCAGTTTTTACAATTTATACGCTATTTATGTAATCTGTGCTTTCCAATCCTTGACATTGGCGAAATTGGCGTATCTGTGACAGAGCCATAAAAAATAAAAACTGAACTGAACTGAAATATAAAACTATAAAATAATAGTTTATGGCTATTTAATTCCATTCAAACTCGTTTTGAAGGCAATAAAAAATAAGATATAAAAAATATATAGCAATGCTAACAATGTTACGAATAAAAAATATCCACGTTCTACGCTTCCCCTTTATAATAAATACAAATATTTTAGATAAAAGATTAATTTTGTATGGAACAGCTGATTTTTTCGTAATTTCAGGGCTCCATAGTAAAATTTGTTCATTATGAGAAGTCTAGATTCCTTTACGCTTAATATACCCTTTATGCCTAACCTTTGTGTTTAAATTCAAATGTACAAACCTTCATATTGGTTTTAGCCTTGTACAGTTCTCCCTACAGTCATTTATGTTAACGGGGCCCATAAACCCCTATATACAGGGTGTTTGTCGAAAACGAAGACAGGACAAACTAAAGATAATTTTGATGGGTCACTAAAAAGCTTCCAGTGAAAAAATAGACAGTTGTATTAGCTATTGAAGTTCCGTAATGTTGCAGCTAAATTGAATGTTAATTTCAATAGAAAATATATTACTTTACTAAAAAAAACAGTAATAAACACAAAATGAAAAATTATGGAGTGTGAATGCTAAGATAGTGTTTTTTAATTCCTATTCGATTTTTCTGATCCATTAAATATATCATTATTTATCGTCTGTCTTAGTTTTCGGAACACCCTGTATACCCCTGAATACGGCCCACGCACTAATACCAAAACGCTTGAACAAAAATTCTCGTGAACAAATATATATACGGAATAACGGTACGTCCGTTTGTACATAGCGTGTAAAGCTTATTTATATGAAAATAATGTAATAATAATTAAATAATATAATTTGTTGTTTGTTGACTCTGCAGATATTATGTACAAAATATAATATATAGATTTTTGTTTGACCAACTGCCGGACGTGCAATGCCGACGTTATTGTTGCAACTGACAACCGCTACGTATTGGTACATTACTTTACTAAGATAGTATAAAAAACGAAACCAGTCATTATTGAAGTCGACATAATTTTGTCGATAAACAGATGTATTGACAATCAATATATCTAGTTGAAAAATCCATCATATTTCAGTAAATATTTAATAATTCTTAATAAATCGAATCTCATGTAAAATAACAGTAATACCATTTAAGAAAATGAATAAATATATTTAAACTTGTGTCCAATAAATAAATAATTAAAAAAATTATTACTTAGATAAGTTCTTGTATCATTTTAAATTATAGCCAGAGTAACTACTGGACATATTGAGACTTAACATCTTATGTCTCAGGATGGCGAGCGCAGTGGAATGCCAAGCATTGCTTAGTGATTCAAGGTGTTTGGTTTTGCTACTGTGCATGAGCGGTATAGCTTACAATCAGATGAATATATGACTGACATTAAATTGGCTTTCAGACAGTAAATAATATATGCCTATCCTCCAAGAATACAGGCGTGAAGATAAATATGTAAACAAAGTACCCTATGTATTGTAATGTACCAATGACAATAGAGAAAATACATTGGGTAATGTTTTATCAAATTTTAAATATATTTTGGATTGTGAGTTTAAAGTGAAGCGACCAGAGAGATCTTTTAATATAATTTGTTCGTTTAAATGTTAAATAGTTTTCGTGAAGAACTGTGTTTGATTCCCAGAATGGTATTTTGTGAATTATAACATTTTTGGGATATTTTTGGTATATAAAAAATATGATGGTCAGTTTAAATAGTGTGTCAAAAATAAACTTTAAATTTGTTGCGCCTAAGTACTAATTTTTTTTTTTTTCATTCAATACAAATAAATAAATGTAATTACAATTGTACAAATATTACGTTATATTGTAAAATACACAGATTTTTTTAATCTGAAAGTATCTAGACATGTTTTAAATAAATAATATACAAATCCTATATTTAGGAAAGGTATAGTCGATTACTAAAATCGTTCTCGAGTTTATTAAAAAGCAAAATTATAGAATTTAAACGATTTTGAATTTTTTACACTATTTTTTCGAAAATATGTTTTTGTTTTAAATAGCCGAGTTGCTTGCTTTTAGTGTGATTACTGATAAGTAATTTATGAAACTAAGAAGTAATGCGGGCTGGCATAATTTTCAAAATGTAAGTATTTAGGCGCAATACTGACTTTCATCCCATATAGTCATAATTTAATTGTTGAAAATTATTGTCATTGTTCATATTTAATTAGAAAGACCAGAAAAAATACTATAATTTATAAATCAACGCCATGTTACCAAATTTACTTATTTATATTATATAAAAAAATGGTTCCGACGAATTCAGAACCTTCCTATATTGAAGTCGGTTAAAAAGGGAATTAAAATTCATAGTATAGTAAACAGTATTTAGTTATATTTAGTTTTTTTAAATAATATTTTTTGATATGTCTGCGTAATGTGTTTGGTGTTTTTTTGCCAATGATGGGGCCCGAATATTCATCCGAAACGAAGTTCGAAACTTCGTACGATCGAAGTTTTTTCGATATGATATGAATGTATCTACTCTGTAAAAGTTCGAATTTGTATAACGTACATCGTAACCATAAGACTATGGTTACGACCATAAGTCAATTACGACCATAAGTATATGTAGGTAAATCCGTATCGTATATAAACTTCGATCATCCGAAGTTTCGAACTTCGTTTCGGATGAATATAGTAGGGCCCATGGTATCTCTACCATTGATAGTAGAGCTACTCTGAAATCTCTCTGGTCCGAGAATTGTGGGTAAATTTGTATCGCGCTTAGTTAGATGAAATATATTTGGTCATAGGTTATTGAATTTACCCGGTTTTCTGTTTGTCTAGACACAAATTCAACTTTCAAATAAATAAAAAAGTACACCCAACAGTCACACACATAATCCTGACCCCACAATAAGATCAATTAAGTCTTGTATCGAACCCGCGCTCTTGCGTTTCACTGTCGACTTTCAATAATAGATATTAATATATTTTTTATGTATATTTGAGTTACCTGACTTAATGGGGATGTTGAACCAATTTTTATAATTTTTATCGAGTTTAAATTCTCCAAAATCATTATATAATAAAAATAATTTATAACATTCGTTTGCTAAACAAGTTATAATTATTTTAAAGTTGGCAAATGATAGAAAAGGATGCAACTATCGTGCTATGACGTCATCTTGGACAGGGCGAATGTGTGCGAAAGAGAAAGCGAATATATAACTACAATAGTAAAAATATTAATATGTCATTTTACAAGCAATTTAGATTATTTTTGGAAATAAAAATTACAATTATAAAAGTTGAACTGTGTCTAGGCAAATGCGTGAAATAGGGTGTTTTTTTTAAATAGGACGTTTTTTTCTTCTCATGTTGGTATTAATTTTAACCTTAATCGTTATGTAACTTTTCTAATAATTTATTTGAACAACTCGCGACCGCGTATTTGTGAATATATGCATTTTTTTTTTATTTATATTGTTGCAATGTTTGGTCGATAGTTTGACTATGTTGGACGGGTGTGACGAATGTTGGAGCCAATTTGTTTTTGAATTGTCATAACAGAATTACTAGTGAAATAAATTTTATAGTGTTTAGTTCAGTTTTCTTGCATATATCATTCGCAGTACAATGCCTTGTTCCTATTAAATGTGCAGCGTTGTGTCTCTTTTAAAAGTGCAATGTATTGCAGGGTGATTGTATTGAAATGGACAAAATCGTCACACCGAATTATTTATTGTGTCATTGTTATTTCAATAAATTAAAAAAAAAAACTTACAAATGCGTAGGTTTATGATTTTTTATTGTCCCATTACTCTTACCAACAATTACAATTATACATAGTCCTAACCCCACATTAAAATTATTGTGTCGTGTATCAGAAACACAAAACACGGAAACCTGAAACAATTAATACAATATCATGACCACAATATTGTCTCAGTCTGGGCATCAAACCAACGATATCTCGTTTCACAGTCTACTATACCAACTAGGCCAAGCCTCAAAATAATCATTATAATAAAAATAGTGTCTCGATGGGGCAGTTGTATAACATACATACATATGATACATATCGTCATATCGAGCACAAAATCCTGATTTCTGGCTGGCTATTCATGATAATGAATAGAAACATTTAATTACACTTTGCCCGACCCGAGATTCGAACCCAAACCTCAGCGTAGTAAACATACCATACAGCTGCGTCGCTAAGGCAATCGTAGTTATTGGAAGTCTCATAGCGTTTACTGCATAGAAATCAATCCAGCGTGCAGGGGGACAATGTGCAAACCGCCTAAGGTATAAGGGATGGAATAAAGGGACCATTTCATAGCTGAGTAGGAATACAAGAAATAAGGAAAAGGTTCCATCTATACAGAGTTTATGGAGACTTTATTATTTAATCATCATCTCAGCCACAGGAAGTCAACTGCTGAACATAGCCCTCCCCCAAGGATCTCCACATTGACCTGTTGTCGTCAGCCTGCATCCAGCGACTTCCTGCGACCTTAGTCAGATCGTCCGTACACCTTGTAGGCGGGCGTCAGACATTTCGCTTGTCTGTACGTGGCCTCTACTCAAGAATCTTTCGGTCCCAACGGCCGACCAGTATATTAGTAACTATTATTTAGTAATAGTTACTAATTTACTGGTGGTAGGTCTTATAAGGGAGAGGCAGCCTGGGTGGGTACCCCGTAATGTCTATTTCTCCCTCCAAACAGCAGTTTAATTGCACTGTTGTGTTTCGGATTGAAGGACATTGTTGCCAGAGTAACTACTACATATTGAGACTATATCTTATGTCTCAAGATGGGCAGCGCAGTGGAATGCCAAGCATTGCTTTGTAATTCAAGGTGTTTGGTTTTGCTACTGTTCATGAGTGGTCGTATCGGGTAGTATCAGGTGAACGGCATGCTCGTCTTGCCATTCATTCCAATAAAAAAAAAGAGATGGTTCTACTTTCAAAATATCGTATTATTAGAAACGCAGTCGGGGAAAAAACTACACTTCATGCCAGGAAAAGTTCTCATGCGCATATTGATTTTATGTTTAAAACGCCATCTATTATCTTAATTAGACAACATAACGTCAGCTGACTACATGTCAATAAAAAAGATTCGCATTCCTCTCCACAGATGGCTCTGTACGTCACCATTCGCTTTCATTTAATCGATACAACTTCAACAATGGAGATAAAATTGTAATAGCGCATGAATGAAGCAGCATCTTATCACACCGACCGTGATACTCGTACATAATTGATTAGATCTTCAGTGATTGTTAAACGAATCCCTTTATGGAGGCATACAAAAACACTCCTCTTTTGATATGTTTATTCAATTTTGAGCAGTGTATTGAGCGTTGAGAACTATCTTTATTTTGTCATTTTTAACAATGCCCCTTAATGTTGCTAAATAACAATTTTCCTCTCGTGGTGTACAACTTAACATTTCCCTTGGCGTTTGCTTATAGCTGATCGTTTTGACTTCGAATAGACAAAAAAGGCTTTTTTAAATTTTGTCTGAGACAAAGGCATTTTGGTAGTATATTTAAGCAACTATTCAAACAATAAACCGAGCAACATTCACGTCGGCACGTCGCGTTAGCACAAATCGATATTTTTCACTGACGTACCCACCCCTCACCAACTCGGTTTGAAATTGCCGCGTGTGACGTCAGCTGTCACCGCTGACGTCACTCACCAGCCGCTTGACGGAGATCGCTCGCTCCGTCTCCCTCCATCCCATGATAAATGAATGGCAACGACTGAGATGGCACATGTCGCGTAAAGGTTGTGAATCGAGTTCTTTTTTTCACAGCCGAGTGATGTTCAACCGTATCCCTACGTATTGATAAGAGAATTACTGATAAGCGTCGCCGCGAACATAAAATAAACGCTATCTCAGTAGCTAACTAAAATCTGTAAAGAATTCGACGCGTTTTATGCGAACGTTAAGCGTACGAATTAAATATTAGTTAATTATAAAATTACGTTTGTTAATGAAACATCGGAGGCCGCACATGAACGTCCCCAGGCGAATGACGTGAGAGCCACTAGCGCCGAGGCGGTCGGAGACGCGAACTAACCGCAGTGGACGAAAATCGCTCGACGAGCCGTGAGTTCGAGCTGGTTTTCTCGCGTTTTTCACGAAAATGGCCAGCAATATCAAGCCACCGCACAAAAGTAAACACTTCCCGATAGACCAGCTCGTGTGTGTGGGCAACTACGAGCTGGAAAAGACCATAGGCACGGGAAACTTTGCCGTAGTGAAACTGGCCACACATGTTATTACTAAAAGTAAGGTGCGTACCGACGTCGAATACTGTGCTTTTAGTGTTGAACACGCGCATTGTCCTGCCAGCAAGCGAGTGACGGTGCCGTGGGCGAGGGCTGGCTGCCCTGGCCGCCGTGGGCGACAGGAGTTGCTTCAAGTGCCGCACTGGGCACGGTTATTTTCCATTGCCATCATCCCGACTCGGTCGGCACTCGCCTCCGCCACACACCGTACTATAAAGAACTCGTTTTAATGTTACAGCCTGATGGATGAGGAGCGAAAACGTGTTTGGTGTAAAAAAAATAACATTAAAAACGACCAGTTTGATGGTACATTGTTTACGGGCTGGGGTGCGTATGCGTCGGTGCCAACCGCACTCGGTCGGATAATAAGTTTAGTAAAAATTTGTGAAATTCGAAAAATGCAAATGTTCCGTCGTTTGTTTGTTGTTTTTTGGCGGCGCTGGCAGGCTCCCGCCCGTGACCTCGCCGCCCATGGTTTTCGCAACAATTATTTTCAATTGAATTTTTCATTCAGTGTCTCGTACAGCGTACTGTCAATTACAGAGCTCGGTTATTGGCGAGTTGTTATCTTGCGCCTCTATTAACTATTTACTTCCTATATTAGTTGCTTTGTCCCTTTCTGTCCCGTATGCCACGACAGAGACACAACATACGAAAATATTTGCACACACAATTATTACGTCCATTTTCTTATGAGACTCTTATTCTCGAAGATGGCATGTTTATCGTATGATTTTTTTTATTACTACATGTTACACACAGTTTTATGCATACAAAACTTTATTACTTTACTTTTTTCAAGTAAAGTTTGGAAAAACACCCACAATGTTTTGTTTTTTTCTGTTCTTTTACCTTAATTTTGCCTTCAAACATAAGTTCTAGGTATCACAATATGAAATAAGTAGTTTCATAATCATATAAGGCTGTTATGTAGTTTAAAACACATAAAACTTCATTGGTACCTCATTACCAGAAAGACAACTACAGTAAACAATAGAGAGTATTTTCAATTCCTAATTTGAACTATATTAGTCATGTACAAAAGAGATTTCATATCCACAACATCTAAGAAACTGCTCCACTGATGTCCACATTCTTTATTTAAAATGTTCAATTTCCATGCAATAGTTCTTTCCACAATTAACCTCTGGCGACAAAAATGGTCAAAATCTACCTTTGAACTCATTTGTTTCATATAAGAATCTTTTAAGAAACATATCATGCTTCTAAAGTCATCATTTAAGCAGTTTGTTACTATTCAAAAAGCATCAGGTTCATTTAGTGATTTCATTCAGTCTGTAAACAAAATCAAATCTTGAAACATATATTCTTATGTATTAATGTATGCTTGTGTGAATATGTGCATCTTGAATTGTTTATTGATTCGAGATTCATAGAAAATACACCTATTATCTTGTTTAAAACATTACCCGAATATATTGATAAAATGCTCCAGGCATTATGTCTGTCTGTATGTGTTTGGTTTTGCTACTGTCCATGAGCGGACATATTGCTCGCCATCAGGTGAATGGTATACTAGTCTCATCGTAATATGTATTCTAATAATCAAATTAGTATTTTGTAAATGGTAACATATTACCAAATTATACTCAATTTAACTTTTGGTTTTTGGGACCCATCAAAATGTCTTGAGCCATAAACACCTTTAATAAAAGCATTGATTTATATCTAAAGTACAGTAAAACTTATGTTTTGTAATTCTGCAGTTATACATATTCCTTAAACTAATTGATTTAGGTATATTAAGTGTAATATTATGTCATACGTTTATTTACTTATTTATTTATTAAACTACACATACTATAATGGGACAAAAGTAATAAGCCACAAAAGCTTTAATAAAGGTCACAATTGGCTGTATTATCACTTACTGCAATTTCTTCCCGACAACCATTAGATGGACTGGATTGAAAAGAAGCTAGGAAGTAAAGTGTGGTCACAACAAATACAAAAAAATGAATACTAGTATTTTTAAAAATGTAGTATGTTTATTGGTATATTATTCTCATGTGTCTAGGATTATTTACTGGGAAATCCCGAGTGTAAACGACTTCATGTATTCAGTTCATTGAAGTTACCAAACTGTAATGAAAATAATCCCCAATTCACAAATTCCATATTGCTTTGTATATAAGAGGCCATGATTTTCACAATGAGAAAAAGTATGGTAGATGTCCCTTCCGCTATCTAAAGTTGATACATGACTGAAAAAGTTACATTAATAAGTAATTTGTAAAGAATTTTATAAGTTTGGTTCCTAAATAGTACGAAAATGATAGGAATGTAAACGAGGAAAGGAAAGTTGAATGATTGAAATAGTTTTTTTGGTGGTAGGTCTCTCATATGTGAGAGGTATGCCTGGATGGGCACCACCGCAATGTCTATTTCTTCCGCAAAACAAAATTGCAAATGCACTTTAACCAGAGTAACTACTGTACATATTTACACAACATCTTATCTCTCATCATCTTATGTCTCAGGATGGCGAGTGCAGTGGAATGCCAAGTACTGCTATGTAATTCAAGGTGTTTGGTTTTGCTATTGTCTATGACTTGACTTATTGGTCACCACCAGTGGAATGACATGCTTGTCAGGCCATCCATTGTCATAATATATATAAATCCTGGATACATAAATTCATGAGGGATTTTACAATTCCATCAATACCCAGATTAGAAATAACATTTTGATGTCACCCATGCAATGTTGGGAAATCCCGTCACAAAATGCATAATACAAAACTAATAATAGATATTGTAATACAATACAGGTATTTATATTAAAACCATACAAATTGTAGTTAATTTTCACTTATATTGACAATGGAAATTCATTTCGTTTCTAAATCTGCATTACTGAGAGAAATCTATATTTTCAAAAATACCAATTTTTGAATGAATTGATGTGAGTCAAATAACAAAACTAGAGACATAAAATAGACTTAATATTCTTATAAATAAATACACCCAACAGTCACATACATAGTCCTGACCCCACACTACAATCGATTCTTTTCAAGTTTGTCGTGGGTATCAGGAACTATGAGAGACTTTTCGGTCTCAAACATCCAGACCCGATACAAATATTTATGGGCCACACAACATTCGTGGACCCCTCGTTCCCTCGTTTAACAGTCGGCAGTCCTGATTTGTTATTCTTGTTGTTTGGTTTTGCTACTGTCCATGAGCGGTTGTATCACTTATCATCAGGCGAATGGTATAAACAAAATACTTTTTTTTAATTAACGAGACGACCAATCTATTCGTCTGATGGTAAGCCATGACCACACATGAACAGTAGAAAAACCAAACAACACCGTGAATTACAAAGAATGACTGGAATAACTTGATACCAATATAATAGATAGTCACTATGCGGCTGTTGGATGTGCCGTGTATTCATTGATTTACAACTAAGGCCCTTTAGCACATTGGGAATTGCAAAAAGATGACCGTATAAGTAAATAGATTTTTGTCAATTATTAAATTCATTTTATTAAACTTTTAGTCACAATACAAGCAAGAATTTTTAAATCGTTGCAAGCGACGACTAATTTTAGTAACTAGAGGTGTAATGGAGCGCGCACCACTTTCGTCGGATCACCACACGCTTTCCGCCCTGTCTATATATCTATGTCAATAGGTGTAGTATTTATTTTCTATCAACTCCGCAACATACAAATGGTGGCTATACGAAAGAGTTGATCTATGGACGAATGGTTTTATCCTCTGAAAACGCTTTGTCTTGGAAGACCGAAAAGTCTAGTAGTTTCTGATACACGAAACGAAGATTGGACCTTTGTGGGATCAAGACTGTCTGTGTAATTGTTGAGTTTTTATTTATTATTTTAAAGGCAGTCTGTAAGGGCTGTAAAGTATGAGATTACGGGTTTGAAACCCAGGCCAGATCAGCCACTTTAATTTGTGTAGAATTTTTAGTTAAAAATTTTCAAGTTGGTTATCTGGGACTCCAATCTATGCCTGGCATGGCTATAAGCTCATTCATCGCATCTTGGAATGGAAATATTTTCGACGTTCAATTGGAAATATTGGCAACCTCTGCCCACCCCTTCAATAATACGCGTGAGCTTACCCAAATATGACGGACAAAATATAAATAAATCTTCATATATTTCCACGACATTATTTATAGGGAAAATTCCCGATGCCCCCATTGAAAACATCCTATGGTAAACACTGACCGTCCAAGCACAATATTGGTGGATTGACAAAAATAATCTGCTTTGATTCTTAGAACGGATGATTATTCTCGAATTACTGGTCGTATGGGAATATTTCTAGATTATTTTAAGTCCCATTTATGACTTTCATTCATATAATGCTCTACCGGCCCTGCCTTTCGACCGTATTTGAAACATTTATTGATGCCCTGCTTCTATTGGTCATAGCTTGATAAGTTAAAGTTCCTGGACAAATGGGCTATCCTTATACTAAAACAATTAACAATTCGAATCAGTAGGTCCTGAGATTAGTGCGTTCAAACAAACTCTTCACCTTTTTATAGGGTGATATATTTAATTTAAACCACATGTTCCGAGGTGGTTAACCGTATAATATTGTACTAACTATGAAGAAGACGCTTCCTGGTAGTTTTTTAAAAAATCGCGCTTATAGTTTTCAAAGCTTTTGATCAACCCGTATAGGCACCAGTCTTAACCGCTCAGGGAAGCTCCCGAACCGGACCGAAGTTCAACTAAGCACTAAAAATACTATCGTACGGGGTGGCCATAATTCAAACAAACACTTCAGCTTTAAAACGGTGAAGGAAAACAGCGTGAGGAAACCCTCATATCATAGCGATTTATAAAAATTTCCATGGTATAGAAGTCCGCCAACCCGCACTAGGTCAGCGTGGTGGACTATATGGCCTAACCACTCTCAATCGTACTGTCGATTGTATAGGAGGCCCGTGCCCTGCAGTGGGACGTATATGGGCTGATACAGAATACAGACTTCAGATTTATAATATTAGCACAGATATACTCCTACTTTTTTTAATAGGTGAAAACTAGTTGTGGTTTCCTTTCAGCAACCCCTGGAGAAGGGGGCGAGAAGGGTATGTCAGGGTCACCGGCCTTTCAGTTCAAGTCGCGTATGTTAATCTCGACCTGGGTCCTTAACGCTGATATCCTACGCCGGCATACCAACCACAACTCCTCGATGACCCTCGCGCATATTAGGATGACTGCGGTCCCTGCTAGCGTGACTCGCCCGGTACTATTCCGCAGTCATCCTATGCAGTTCGGAGACCTATACCCCCTCTGTCCATAATCATTACACGTCCCCAGTGTTAGCCGTATTCAGACGTTCGCCTCAGGCTTACTTTTAGGTGAGGGAATTACTGGGTGCTCTTGGGGGGCAAGAGCACCCAGTAATTCCAGTGGTCTCTTTTAGTCACCTTCTACGACAGGCAGGGAATACCGTGGTGGAATTCTTATCGCCCACTTGTTATAAGGCAGGTGACTCCGGTTGCCAGTACCTCGACACGCCCGGTACTACTCCACAGCCACCCTATGCGGTTCGGAGACCAGTGGTCCTGAAATTCTTCTTTATGAAAATTTTCTTGAGCTTTTTGGCCTTGTTCAGGCATTCGTCTTTAGATCGCCTTTGGTGATGGCGCCTCTAGAGTGTACCCAGTGATGCCAACTACCCTATTTAGCCCGACAAGCAGGGGATACAGTAGTGGAATTCTAAACGCTCCCTGGCTACATGGCAAAGCTATACGCCTACTGCTTACCACGCTGTTCTACAATCAATAATTCTATAGAGAGAATCTAGTAGACTGGTGGTAGGTCTTTCATATGTGAGAGGCTTCCTGGGTATGTAATGCCGCAATGTCTACTTCTCCCGCCAAACATCAGTTTAAATGTACTGTTGTGTTTCGGATTGTAGGACATTGTAGCCAGAGTAACTACTGGATATATTGAGACTTGACATTCTATGTCTCAGAATGGCGACCGCAGTGGAATGTCAAGCATTGCTTTGTAATTCAAGGTGTATAATTCTGCTACTGTTCATGAGCAGTCGTATCGCTGACCATCAGACGAACGGCATGCACTTATCGCCATTCATAGCAATAAAAAAAAACATAACGCTCGCTTATTGCGATTAGTCTCGCATAGAATCTTGCAAATCTCTATGCAGGATTCCTCACGATGTTTTTCTTCAGCGCGTAGTCATTAAAGTCATGACAGTCTCCGTATTCACTTAAACTCCGACTAGACTGTTACATGAGCGGCCACTACGACCCATAGAGATAAATGCTTGTGATCCATAAATTTTTGTGCCGGATCTGAATAAAGTAGGAGACCTTATTCCCTCGTAGTTTCTGATGCCGACAGCATTCCGAAATCCACTACAGTACGTTTACATACATACATAAACTCACGCTTCTTTCCCAGAAGATGTAATCAGAAGTGTTACCGGGACACCCACCTGGTATTTTCCGTCCTACAATGTGATACTATAATCTGCTGGCAAACCGATACACAACAGTGTATTTACACTTTTTGGTGTGAGTAACTGCAGTGATACCCACCCAGGCAGCCTCTCACATATAGGAGACCTACCCACATTATTTGTTATTGTATGTACATGTATTGGACTGTCGATCGTATTCATGACTCCGAGAAGTCAATTCATGACATTACTAACGCACAAAGTACCGTAAATTGAAAAAAAACACGACATTCTCCATACAAAAACATCGAGGTTAGTTTTTCTCACGGCAAGGACGGTGCAAGGCGGTTCGTTGACTTGGAAAGTAATGTTTTTGTACCAGCTAGTCAATAGACAATAGTCGTGCGTCAGAAATGGAACATTCCACTAGGATTGACAGCCTCCGTGATGCTGTTGGTAAGACGCCGGCTTTGAAACTAGGCTAGGGGTTCAATACCAGACAAATGTTTGTGAGATCCACAGGTATTTCTTTCGGGTCTGGGTGTTTGTGAGACCGAAAAGTCTCTCGTAGTCTCTGATATACGAGAAAAGACTCGATTTTAGAGTGTGGTCAGGACTATGCACATATGTATGTGACTGTCGGGTGTATCATCATTTGACGATATTTAACCAAAGAATTTTGAGCGACCTCGAATCCTATGCCCATCTTTGACGCCCTTTATATGTTGCCTAAATCTTTACTTCTATACTACTACTGGTGGTAGGTCTCTCATATGTAAGAGGCCATCTGGGTGGGTACCACCGCAATGTCTATTTCTCCCGCCAAACAGCAGTTTAAAAGCACTGTTGTGTTTTGGATTGAAGGACATTGTAGCCAGAGTAACTACTGGACATATTGAGACTTTAGATATTATGTCTCAGGATGGCTAGCACAGTGGAATGCCAAGCATTGCTTTGTATTTCAAGGTGTTGTTTGGTTTTGCTACTGTTCATGAGCGGTCGAATCGCTTACCATCAGGCAAACGGCATGCTCGTCTCGCCACTCAAGGCGATAAAAAGAAAACTAAGATTATAAATAGGAAAAGTTGATTGTTTGTACATATGTATTGAATAGGTTCTGACACTACCAATGTGAAAAATTCTTTCAACATTTGAATCCCACATTATACCCGCTGAACATAGGCTATATTTTTGCCTAAAGGGGTTGTAATAAGTGTTGAAATGAAAATGGAATTGTCAATTTTGGGTTCTAATTTGTAAGTATATCTATACAAGGCTGAGAGCTCTCATTAATTTCCTGTTTTTGAAGATGCACACAGATAGATACACATGTAAAGTATAAATGTTATGTGTTATCTTTGTTGGAGCTCAGATAATCAAAAGCTCAAATAATTATTATAATGAAATATCAGTGAACATAAAATTGAAAACATAAAACACAGTACTTAGAGGATTTCTTTAACGAATTATTATAAAAAATAAATAAAAAACAAGTAAATTAAAAAACCACAAATAATAGATCGTAAAATTATATTAATCATTTGAATAATTGTGAGTATTAAAACAATAAACAAGTAATTTACGAGTGTTAAAATTGACTAAAATTTAATAAATATTTATGCAAACCGATTTTTTTTTGTCTTTATATTTTACGTATTGTTATATTTAAACTTTTATTAGATTTAATATTAATATAAAATGCAAGAAATGAAGTATTTTTACTTATTTATTTATATTCATTGGAAATTATAATAAATAAAATAAAAAATAGATAAAGAAAACACCACTATATACAGGGTAATCAAGACTGCTACCGAAAACGAAGTCGGGTGGTAGTAGTTTAAGCGACTTCAGATACAACGCAACAGAAAAAGTTGCAAAAAAAATTGCAACTTTTTTTTGTTATTTTTTTCCTAATACCATATTTGGGTGGTAAATACATCATTTTCCTAAAATAATAGTGTATACCCTTGTATTTTTAAATACTCTAAGGTATAAAACAGTTTAAATTATTATTTTAGCAAAATCTATGGATTTACCACCCAAAAATGACGATATTTAAAAAACATCAAAAAGTAATGTCGCGTTTCTTTGCGAAATATTTAGTTGCATTGTGTTTGTAGTCACTAAAACTACCACCCGGCTTCGTTTTCGGTAGCCGTCTTGAGATACCCTGTATATAAGATGTACACGTGAATTCCCTCCCCTTTAAACGATGTCCTTGACAAATAACAGGTTTTTGACAAAAGTTGAGTCTTTAGTTTGGCTTCGAGTCACGAGTTTATTTTAATAGGTTTCAATCCTTTGTTGCTGCGCTTTGGAACTCTAAAAGCTTGTAAAGTGCGAGCCTGAATACGCACGTAGGTTTCCGTAGCATTATGCGCTATATTGGTGGTAGGTCTCTCATATGTGAGAGGCCGCCTTGGGTAGGTACATACCATTGCTATGTCTATCCTGACAAACAGCAATGTAGTGTAACTGATATGTTCTTATTTAATGGATATTGTAGCCAAAGTAACTACTGGACATATTGAGGCTTAATGTCTCAGGATGGCGAGGGCAGGGGAATGCCAAGCATTGCTTTATAATTCATGGGGTTGTTTGGTTTTGCTACTGTCCATGAGCTGTCTTTTTGGTTAACTATCAGGCGAATGGCATACTCGTCAACCAATTCATTGCAATAAAAAAAATACATATAAACAATACTTCTTTAAATGACATTGCAAAAAGCCCATTTTCAAAACTGTGGTGGTTTTGGCAACGGACCAGACGCGACAGCCAACGTGTTCACGGAGGTCGCGGTTCCTAATCCCAGGTACACTGCTGACTTTTCCGATTCATGTGTATATTGATAGACAGACACCACGCAATATAACAGTGCACGCTAACAATAGGAAACCTACATACCATGGCGATTGATAATTTCTATGGTGTTTAAGGTTCAACGTGGACTTGGCCAGCGTGATGTACTGTAGGCTAACCCCTAATCGTACTCTATTGTATAAGAGACCCGTGCCATTGGGTCGTATATGGGCTGATACAGTAGATGTATGGACATACTGTCCCTTACTAGCGGCGTTCTGGAATGAGAATATCTTCAAAGACTATAAATAAACAAATAAATACATAGTCACATACATGTCATTAACAGCTTCCGTGGCACAGTTAGACGCCGCCTGTGAAACAAGAGGCCTCGGGTTCGATCCCCGCACCAAGAAATGTTTGTGACGCCCACAAATATTTCTTCCGAGTCTGGGTGTTCGTGAGACCGAAAGTCTCTCGTAGTTCCTGATACACAAGACACGATCTTAGTGTTGGGTCAGGACTATGTATGTAACTGTTGGGTGTTATTTATTTATTATTTATAGTCCGTGGTCGTTTTTTGTTCTTCATAAGATCCCGGAGGTCTTTATGTGTGCTTAAGGTCACGGGGTTTTTAGCCGATAGAAATCTGGAACAACCTGTGTACACACACGTTTTCCACATGTAAAAAAAAGTTCAGCGTGGTAGACTATGGTCTAACCCAGATGTAGACAACCTGCGGCTCTCGAGACATATTCGGCTCTTTGGATGTGCAGCTAAGGCTTTTTAATTCCATACGCCAATATCATTTATTGAAAAAAAAATACTAATTATAATTGTGAACCCATTAATGAGGATTAGGCACTATTTCTATCTGTCAGCCACTAGTCCTTGCTTTTTACAGTATACGATATACGTCGTCACAGTTATCGGAAAAAAAGAGGCTCTTTAAAAACTTAGAAAGGGGAATGCCGATAGAGGAATACAACATTTTGTGGAGTATCTAGGCACATTAGCCTTACGGCGTTCGAACATTCGAAGTTCATATCGTTTTTATACAGTGACCCCCTGGTGTAACCCCTCTCAATCGTACTCTATTGTAGAGGAGGCCCGTGCCCTGCAGTGGGACGTATATGGGCTGATACCAAGCGCGGATCCACCGTAGTGGGCACGATTGGCATGCCCACAACCCTAACATACTTATGACGTCATACCTCCACATATATTGAGATCGACAGACTGATAATATTACATTAAATGCCATTATATCATTAATACTAGCGGCCCGGCCCAGCTTCACCCGGGTACAAATAGATTTCTGTACAATAATATGTACGTATTATACACATAAACCTTCCTCTTGAATCACTCTATCTATTAAAAAAACCACATCAAAATCCGTGGCGTAGTTTTAAAGATTTAAGCATACAAAGGCACATAGGGACAGAGAAAGCGACTTGGTTTTATACTATGTAGTAATATTGAAATTTAGAGTTAAATCTTTATTGTGTAAAACTATCATGAGTAAGATCATATGCAGACTTCTACTTCGTTGATTTTCGGGGTGCCCACAACTTTTTTAACACGCTTTTATCAGCTTCCACCACGCTGGCCTAGTGCGGGTTGGCGGACTTACATACCATAGAAATTCTTATAAATCGCTATGGTATGCAGGTTTCCTCACGATGTTTTCCTTCACCGTGCGTGGGGGACTATATGGCCTAACCACTCTCAATCGCATTCTCGATTATAGAGTAGGCACGTGCCCTGCAGTGGGACGTATATGGGCTGAGATTATTAGCTGCACCTGTATGTATGTTTGTATGTAACCGACTCCTTTGAGCTCGATTTTGCCCTACTTAGAACGATCAGATTTAATTCAAACTTTGCATACTTATCCAGGACCGATGAAAACGCCATAATTTAAAAAGTATATGTAGTTATCTTATCCAGAAAAGAAAAAAAAATTGGAAACAAAAATTAAAAGTTGTTAATTTGCGCGCAGCTGTCTTTCTTTGATAAGACAGCCGTAGATAATGTTTTAGTGCAAGCAATTAAATTATAGTTTAAAAAACTAAAAAATCACGCTTGCATAAAAGATCTAACTAAAACTAAAAAATAATTGATACTTAATGAGTTTAAGATTCGCAAGAAAATGGAGTAGAATACATACATTTTCTTGTCATAAAGCGTGGGGTGTTTGTAGAATTAAACTAATTATCAATTATTTTTTATATTTTAGTTGGATATTTTATGCAAACGTGTTTTTTTAGTTTTTCACTACATAATATAAAACAAAGTCGCTTTCTCTGTCCCTATGTCCCTTTGTATCCTTAAATCTTTAAAACTACGCAACGGATTTTGATGCGGTTTTTCTTTAATAGAGTGATTCAAGAGGAAGTTTTATGTGTACAATACGTACATATTGTACAGAAATCTATTTGTACCCGGGCGAAGCTGGGCTGGGCCGCTAGTTAAACTATAATTTGAAGGCTGGATCGGCCCTTAGCTTATACAAATTTCATATGGGGTCAGACTGTATTAGTTATATGTAATATGCTACAGTCCTTGGTGGTTATATAGGTCACGAACGCGTTCATATTCGAGACGGATAATGTGAGGTCGCCGCGTGACCTCCGAGGGGTCAAGGTCGCCTGTCGCCGAGTGCTTTTCCCTATGAAATTACATTTGGTGGTAACCATGTGATAAGGTAGAATTGGAGTAGAGTGGATTCTAATTCTAGCATAAAGTGGAATATACGAATTAGTTTTGGAAAAATATTTAATTGAATTTTTATTGAATTTTTATTGGTCTCTCAAATGTGAGAGGCCGCCTGGGTAGGTATGTAATGGCCATTTCTCTCGTCGAACAGCAGTGTAAATACACTGCTGGGTTTCGGTTTGAAGAACATTTTAGTGAGTGCAACTACTAGGCATATTGGGACTTAACATCTTATGTCTCAGGATGGCGAGCGCAGTGGAATGCCACGCATTGCTTTGTTATTAATGGTGTATGGTTTTGCTACTGTCCATGAGCGGTCGTATCGCATACCATCAGGCTATTGGCACACTCGTCTTGCCATTCATGGCAATAAAATACGGATGAAGCGAAAGTAATATGTCAGGGTCGAAGTGGCGGTCGATAGTCTCAGCCTACCCCTATGGGATACAGGCGTGACGATTATGTATGTATGTAAAATTATATAATAGTTAAAAAAAACTAAAATACACGCTTTAATAAGATATACAACTAAAAAAGTAAAAATAATTGATACTGAATTTAAGATAAGAAAATGGAGTAAAATACATATATTTTATTGTTACAAAGCGTGGGGTGTTTACAACAATTACTTATCCTCCTGCACCCCACGCTTTGTAACAATAAAATATATGTATTTTACTCCATTTTCTTATCTTAAATTCAGTATCAATTATTTTTACTTTTTTAGTTGTATATCTTATTAAAGCGTGTATTTTAGTTTTTTTTTAACTATTATATAATTGTTTTGACTAAAAACATCCATCTACGGCTGTATTTCCAATCAATAACGCCATCTGTTGGTCAGTAGTAACATTTGACACTTGAAGAATAAAATGTTAACGCCATCTAGCGATGAATGTAGCAATGGTCATCAATTATAAGAATAATTAATCCTGGCGAATCTAATCAGGATAATTATATATTTTAATCGAATTATTGTATTGTCATCGGTCTTTGACAGGTGTGCAAAATTTGAACGAAATCTGGCCGTTTAAAGTGAGTCAAAATCGCGCCCAAAGAAGTCGGTTACAAACAAACATACAAACATACAAATATACAAACATACAAACATACAAGTGAAGCTAATATAAAGCGTGTAAAAAGGATACTTTAATAGCGGTATAAACTAAATAACATATAACACGCTTTTACCCAGAAGGGGTAGGTAGATATGCTACCAGGACACCCATTTTCGCCTTGGAGATGGGGCGAGCTTATTACTCAGCCGTACAGTAAAATTATCAATTATTTATTATTATAAATTATTTATGAACTGCTCTGAATTGCAAATCCTGTATAATCACTGTATTGTAAACGTATTTTGAAAAGAGCAACGCTAGAGTTTCTTGCCCGTTCTTCTCTGGCGAAAACAGCCTTGTGAACCGGGTGGTAGTGAAAAAAAAGTGACAGAATATAAACAATGTATAACATTTTATGGATTCAATAAATATTTTTATTTCTTTTCATTACTATATCAGGCACAAAATCCTAACTCCGGTCTAAATTGAATAATCTTTTATCATTTTGCGCGACCCGAGACCCTCAGCCCTTACACCTTAGTACAACTTCGCCAACTTAGCTGCCAACTAAATAAAATACTTTTTTCAATGAGAACAACAAAAGCGTGTGGATAAATGATTTTTATGTTATCTTCGCTATCGTCGCCGTGCCATCAGATTTATCGCAACTTATCAGTTCCCGTCCTGCAAACAACAGATCGAAACAAGCCAACAGACGTCCTTGGCAATGCTCTTTCAGCGTCTTCGTAACTCTACACTCCCTCCATACCTATAATCTCCCTCTGTGTCTACTCGAAACCGCCTTATATACAGGGTATATCAAGACTGCTACCGAAAACGAAGCCGGGTGGTAGTTTTAGTGACTATAAAAACAATGCAACTGAAAATTTCGCAAAGAAACGCGACAGTTTTTTATTTTGTAAATATTGTCGAGTTTGGATGGTAAAACCATAGTTATTGCTAAAATAATAATTTAAAGCCTTGTGTACCATAGCGTGTTTAAACATAAAAGGGTGTACATTATTATTTTTAGAAAAAAAAATTGTCACAATTTTTTGCACAAAATTTAGTTGCATTGTGTCTGATGTCACTAAAACTACACCCCAGTTATCTCTTGATATACTCTGTATACAAACGAAATTCCAACACTACCATACAATTTGGAAATAAATATCCAACATGCATAGTCCTTCCCATGTCAGCTCGCATGCCTTGGTTTGTTACTGGTAATTTATTAAGTCGTTTCGAGAATCCCGCCACGGTATCCCCTGCCTGTCGTAGGAGGCGACTATTGGGGAAGTGAAGGTCGCGGGCGCGCAGTACAATTCGACCTCGAGATGTTCGGCAGCACTCCTGCTGGAGAAAGCAAGGAGAAAGCAACTGCCTGCTGCCGAGAAATGAGGAGGCTTCTTAGCCTTCAACACATGGGTCCCAAATTAAGAGGCATTGTGCAGTAATGGTCCCGGTAGAACCTGGAGCGCTCTTGCTTCGGCTTCCCGGGGCCTTCCTAATTGCGCTGAAGAGGACAACGCGGGGTTTTGGTTGGTATGCCTATCGGTGAACCTAACATAATCGCTCCACTTTCCCCAGAGGTAGGCGATAGCGGAAACCAGGTTTCCCCGCGCTAGCAAAAAAAGAGGTGTTACATCGTTCTAACTCATAGATTGCGTGCTGGTCAATGTCCATCAAGAAAACTTGTATTCCTTCCTTGCTGGTGGTAGGTCTCTCATATGTGAGGCCGCCTGGGTCGGTACCACAGCAATGTCTATTTCTCCCGTCAAACAAAAAATCACTGCTGTGTTTCGGAGTGAAGGACATTGTAGCCAGAGTAACACCTGGACATATTGAGACTTTACATCTTATGTCTCAGGATGACGAGCACAGTGGAATGCGATTGCTTTGTAATTCAAGGTGTTTGGTTTTGCTACTGTCCATGGGCGGTCGTATCGCTTACCATCTAATGGGATGCTCGTCTTTTACCCTGAATTTAAAAGTGTGTAGCTTAATTTAAATCGAGAGCGAGAGTTTAATTTCAAAGCTTTGAAATTTAAATCGTATCTTTTATGTGTATATTATGATGTAAAAACTAATAAATGATTTTTACATTAAAAATTCAACTGCAGCCCTCAGACATTGACTATAGCAGTTTTAATTTAAACGTTACCAAAGATTTTTATTAGAAAATCTAGGAAACGAATCTTAACTGTAGTAAGTTTATAACCAGTGTATTATGTTTTTCCAGGTGGCGATAAAAATAATAGACAAATCACGGCTAGATGAAGACAACTTGAAGAAAACGTTCAGAGAGATTGCCATTATGAAGAGGCTCAGGCACCCGCACATAGTCAGACTGTACCAGGTGAGAACATTCACTCATTCACTCTCTCTAAAACATTCATTCATTTCATTCGTTCATTAGGAATATCTGAGTGATTCATTTATTAATTTATTTTATCTTGTTTTATTTGGGTGTCTCACAGCTATCAATAGCCAACAATAATACAGGATGTATCAAGACTGCTACCAAAAATGAAGCCGGGTGGTAGTTTTAGTAACTGCAAACAAAATACAGCTAAAACTTTCATATAAATTCTATCAAAATATTATTTTAGAAAAAAACTATATATTTATCACCCAAATACGACTATAGTAAAAATGGAAAAATAAAACAAGTCACAGCTTTTGTAAAAATTAGTTGCGTTGTGTCTGAAGTCACTAGTCACCCAGCTTTGTTTTCGGTAGCAGTCTTGATGTACCCTGTATGTGACATGTGGTTGTATTTTTTATTTATTCGGTGTACAAATAAGTTTTGAGGGTTTACAAAAGATGGCATAATTAATATTATATCGCATCGGACTATCTTGAGACTTGCGTATTCATGTTAAAACGTAACCAGTTTCCTCTCATAGTACGTTTTATTTCGTTGAAGTGTAAACGACACGCATTTTTGTGGCTCAAAGTATGTCAACTATTGTGCCAACTAAACATTTGCGGGAAGCATTGCTTTTTTGCTTCAACTTGAAGAAAAGTGCAGCTAAAGAGCATCAACTGCTATGTGAAGCATGTGGAGAGCATGCTCCATCAATAAAAACATGGGAGTATTGACTCCGGCGTTTTAAAAATGGTGATTTTGACATCAGCGACAAGAAACGCGAAGGGAGGCCAGTAAAGTTCGAAGACGCTGAGTTGGAAGCATTACTGGATCAATTCTCAAACTGGCTGAAAACTTGGGAGTAACTCAACAAACAATTTCAATTGATGCAAATGAGTCGAACATTAAAGCTTAAACGCCCCACAATATGCCAAAAGACATGACAATGTGATCTTCCAGCAAGACAACGCTTGGCCACATGTTGCTAAAGTTGTCAAGGAAACTTTGGAGGTGCTGAATTGGAATGTCCTACCTCCCCCGCTGTATTCGCCAGCCATTGCTCCTTTGGACTACCACTTGTTTCAGTCAATTGCTCATGCGCTGTCTGAGCAACACTTTAATTCTTACAAAGATGTGAAAAATTAGCTCGGTTGTTGGATCGCCTGAAAAAATGAGGAATTTTTAAAATGCGGTATCCATATGCTGCTTGAAATATGGGCAAAGGTAATAGAAAGCGACGGGCAATATTTTGAATGATATACATTATACCAGTTTTTCTCAATAAAAATTCAAAATTTTAAAAAATTCCCTTAAAACTTATTTGTACACCTAATAAATCGAAAAACATCAGTAATTACATTATAACTTTACCTTACCTTATACATTATAACTAAGCTCTGATTGACGTAATTTCTTATATTATTGATGGTAATATGCAACAGGAAACATTAGCAAATTATCAGAAACTCGTTAACTCCATTTACCTGTGTCGATTTAACTTAACTGCGATTTTAACAAGGTCAGAGGTTGATTTTAACCACAAATTTTAACTGACATTAGAGTGAATAAAATGTTGATGGTATAGAACAATATAGATGCAAACATACATACATAAACTCACGCCCATCTTAACATCACGCTACGAACGATGCGAGTAAAACCGCGGGGCACAGCAGATCTCAAACATTAAGGCCGGCACCGACTTCAAAAACTTATTGGCCTATTTAGGTATTTTAGATCTATTAAAAGATTAATTTTATTGCTCTCTTACAATTTTGAAGTCAGCTGAATATTTTTTTATCTACCACCCGGTTCGTAAAGCGGTATTCACTAGAGAAGAACGGGTAAAAAAACTCTAGCGTTGCTCTTTTAAAACCAGTTTATATTGAATTGATTATCATAAAAGTTACAAGTTGGTTTAAATCTGAGCAGTTCATTAATGATTTGTTGTAAATTCACAATAAATATTTTCTTTAACAAACAGGCATGGAGGCTGCCTGTCTGATCCTATTTAAATTGTAAAATAATGTTTGATATAATTATTGTATGTTTTCAGGTGATGGAAAGCAGCCACACAATATACTTAGTCACAGAGTTCGCGCCAAATGGTGAAATATTTGGTAAGTAATTAATAGTGTGGGGGTACCATTGTCTAAGAAAATATACACCAAAAGTTATACAGGGTGATATTTATACATGGTACTCAATTTCACCCACATGTTTCTCATTACCCCAGGTGACATTGTACATAATATGAAAAAAATATGAAAAGATTTATTGTCAAAAATCATGATTTTAGTTTTCATGGTTTTTGGGCATCCCATAGATGATAGAGATACGAGTATTTGTGCCGCTTAGCTGATCTTGAGTTCGATTCGCGAGCTAACCTGAGCCTTAAAAGACTCTGTATCTATTAGGATTGATCAGAAGCCTTGAAACCTAAAATCATGATTTTTGACAAGACTCAGTTGTTGTTCAAACTTTTTACAATGTTACCTGGGGTGGTTAGAAACATGTGGTTTAAATTAAATACCATGTGTCGATATCATCCTGTATACTATTATTATTTAAACTTCTTTGCACTTCATAAAGAAACAATAATAGGACAGATATTACAAAAAAATATTAGTAAGAGGCGGTTTTATTACACTAGGCAATTTCTTCCAGGCAGTCTTTGGATGGATTTAAATGTAGCACAATTGAGAATACATACTTAAGTAGATTAGGAATGATTGTCTTAGATATTTTAGAAGTTAATGAATTAGATCGTAACAATATGACCAGGCCGACTGGAATATGCTATAACCATAATTAAATGACAACATACACACAATGTAAATTTAATTCAGTTCATTTTATTTACTTATTTTTGCCCGATGGTAAGTGATCACTGCAAATGAACATACCCAACGCTTGGCGTATAAATATGTTGAGAGGAGCAGGAAGAAAGAATAGTCAGAGGAAAGGTGCATTGCGCTTCCGGCTATATCTCACCGAGCGATACGCGACAGCAAACCTGTCGCTTTACGTTGATCTCCTGTAAGATAATGGTACCGGTCCGAATAAACCTACCCATTCATGCTGAGTCATGACTGACAACAGCGTGGCTCTTAAATGTGAAATTGTACCACTAGATGTCGCTATATCAAATTGTCAACTCGTCTTCACACATCAGTTGCCTTAGTACCGTCATTTAATTATTTATTTATTTGAACATGCAAGATTACAGTAGTTAAACCAAAACCATTCTAATTAAAAACAATGGCACATAAACATATTTATTTTATTTTTATTGCAATGAATGCGAGACGAGCTTGCCGTTCGCCTGATGGTAAACGATACGACCGCTCATAAACAGTAGCAAAACCAAACAAAGCCTTGAATTACAAAGCAGTGCTTGGCATTCCACTGCGCTTGCCATCCTGAGACATAAGACATTTTCTAAAACTATGTTTACCTTTGCTTTGTTAAGTTCATTTACGAATAGATATAGCTACTCTCTTTCAGATCACCTGGTGTCGAAGGGCCGCATGTCCGAGGCGGAGGCGGCGCGCGCGTTCGCACAGATGGTGGCCGCGGTCGGATACTGTCACGCTAATGGCGTTGTACACAGAGATCTCAAGGCGGAGAACCTTTTGTTGGACAAAAATATGAATATTAAGGTCGGTGTTACTACCCTCTCACACACACACACACACACATGCACACACAGCCACAGACACGCACGCACGCACGTACGCACGCACGCATGCACGTACGCACGCACGCACACACACAAACAAACACGCACGAACGCACACACGCACGCTCTCTATCTATCTACACACAGACCTACGATATTACGTATATGAGAGTCAAGACTTATTTGCGTTTATTTGGGATCAGAACTATGCAAGTTGATGTTGAGTGTATTAACTATTTAATTTCCTGTAAATCGGAACACAACAATGCATTTACACTGCTGTTTGGTGGTAGAAATAGACATTACAGTGATAAATAATCCAGGCCACCTCTCGCATATGATCTAGACCTATCACGGATTATTTAGTATTACTGTATCAGCCATATGTTACAAACTGCAGGGCACATACGTTTTTTTTTTATTTATTTATTGGGACAAAAAACAGTTGGAAAATACAGGTTAGTAGAACATAATAACATACAATGAATATACAAATCTTCAACCAACAACATTGTCCACAGATTATTTAAACACAATTATTGTATGTATTTACAAATAGTGAACAAACTATTGTACATTGCATCGAGTACGTGACTAATTAGGTTATGATTTAACAATAAGTTTACGAGTGACATTCTTCCTAAATTGGTACTTTGATAAGTAGAATCCACAAGTCTGCGGAGGGGAGCGCGTACCCCGGCATTAGTTATACACGTGTCGATATGAAACAACCTGGGCACGCGCACACCTCGTCTCACAACAGCTCTGGGCACAGTATAACATAATAACATAAATCATTTACGTTTACGTTGAAATGCATATGGTTAAAAAAGCTTTTATTTTTGTATATGTTGGATGACGGAAATAAAATCCATTGTGTTAATTATTTAACTATAATTATCACCACACGTTATAATTAACGGATTAACGGTTTATCCGAATATCTGCGACAACTTGTTACTTTTATAGTAAACACGCGTATGTCTATGCTTCACAGCCGACTGCTGGATCTCGAATATGCCTTGTCTACGATCCGGACGCGCTTTATATTGCAAACTGTCATGCTCCCACCCTTACTCTGACTGTGGGTAGTGAAATAGAACCACAATCGGGTTTCCTTTAATAAAATTACTTCTACAACTACCCGTACATTACTGACGGCCGATTTACAAGTATTTAGCATATGAGCCTTACATAAGAACACCCCGACATATATGATGCGAGTGTGTGCATTGTTTTGTGTTGTTAATAAATGTGTTTCTCTTTAAAAGTCTCTCGTAGTCTTTGACACCCACGACAATTGTTATATTTTTAATTCCAGTTAGCTGACTTCGGCTTCAGTAACGAGTACAGGGTCGGTTCGCCGCTGTCCACGTGGTGCGGGAGCCCCCCGTACGCGGCGCCTGAACTCTTCGAAGGGAGGCACTACGATGGGCCCCGCGCTGACATATGGGTACGTACTTAGGACATTTTGTGGGTTTTGTGTGAGTTTGCGACCATGGTTGCATGTTAGGAAATTTAAGAGATCGGAACAAAAGTGTTGAAGTGAAGATAGGTGGAGAAAAATTTATTTGAATAATAAAAATATAATGAACTAAGAAATTGTGAGTGTTGTGAGTTTACGGTATTGGCTTAAAAACAAATATTTATGTATGGCATAGCTCACCAAATATTTACATATGTATGGCATACCTCTTGTTATTTGGCACAATATTTGGTTTATAATTTTGCGACCTGCTTTTGATCTCAATTTTGATATAAACTTTTCAATACCAAGATATATGGCCTGAGCCAGTGGGACGCTTGGCCAATGCCATACACTTACCTGCAGGTTGACGAACATGATACCAGTAAGATCAGACCAGACCAGAGCTGTCCGCAATTAAGCTATTGTTTGCCAATATGGCGGGTCATAGGAGGCCATCCATAAATTACATCACACGTTAAGGGGGAGGGAGGGGGACGACGAAGTGTGATATTGCGTGACAACGGGGTGAGAGGGGTTCTAAATTTTGTGACATCACATTTACGAAAACCTCAAAAACATATTATACAATAATATCTGTGTAAATATAAGATACCAATTATTGTTTTGTCGGTCACTCGCTCTACTAGTGTGACGCGCCAACCGCCTAGGCGCCCTTTGATAAATGGAAATTAAACTGATTTCGGAACCGCTGTTTTCATTCAATAATTTCTAAATGTAAATTTACAAAATATGTGACGTCTAGGAGAGTCTCCAAATGTGACCAGCTGTGACAGGGACGGGGGGAGGGGCAAAAAATCATGAAATTCTTGTGACCTAATTTATGGATAACACCTAGTCGGACGAATAACCATATTATAACATCATATTGTACATATGTTTCACAATAAACATATATATGTGAGTTAACGACCATGGTATCATTCTCAGTCCCTGGGCGTGGTTCTGTACGTGCTTGTGTGTGGCGCGCTGCCGTTCGACGGAGGCACGTTACATGAACTGCGCAATGTCGTGCTCAGCGGGAAGTTCCGAATACCATACTTCATGTCGCAAGGTACGTGATGGCTAGTGTAATAAATAGCAATAGCAATCGCAAATAGCATGTGAAGTCGATAATAGTATTTCACAAGTTATAAAGGGTGATATGGACATATGGTATTTAATTTTAACCACTTGTTAATATCCGCCCTAAGTAATATTGCACCAAGTTTGAACAAAAACTGCTTGATAGTTTTATCATAAATCGCGATTTCAGGTTTCAAGGCTTTCGATCAACATCTATACATACCGAGTCTTTTTAGGGTTCAGGTAAGTTCCTGAACCGAACTGAAGCTCAGCTAAGCGGTACAAAATACTCGTATCTATATGGGAAGACATTAGCATTGTAGAACGTCTCGATAGTAATGCATGTCTCGTTGTGTTCAGACTGCGAGAACCTGATCCGTCACATGTTGGTTGTGGAGCCGGAGCGGCGCCTCTCGCTGCGAGCCGTCGCGCGCCACCGCTGGCTCGCGCAGCACCAGCCGGGGCCCGGACCCGGCGACAGGGGTGAGAGCGTACATACATACAGACACGCACGCACACATGCACACGCACACACACCAGCTATATCATAGACTCAGTCACTAATAACACGCACGCGCACACGCAAGCATGCAACCAGACACGGTCACAAACAAGAGCAAACAATCAGTCACTAATAACACACACGCACACGCAAGAACGCAACTAGACACGGTCACAAACAAGACTATACACTCAGTCAGTCGGTCATAGACTAAATCATACACTCCAACACCCAGTCATTCGATCATAAAACCCATTGGTCAGACTTTCATTCGGTTCTTAATTCGCTCATTTATACATGAATTCGGTCATTCACTCATGTATCCCTTCATTCAACCATTCGATCACTAATTCATACATTCATTCAGTTATACGTTCACTCATTCATACATTCATTAAGTTATAAGTTCATACATACATGCTGTTCTAAGTTCACTCAGTCACACATTCATTTGGTCATTCACTGATACATACTCTTATTCACCCATTCGGTCACGTACTTATCCACTCATACGGGAACTTGCTAATAAACTCAATCAATCAATCACTCATTAGTTAAAGCCAGCGTACTGCTACTGCTACTGCGGAGGTCCATGAGCAGCGGTAGCCGCTTACCATCAGCTAAAGCAATTGAAAAAAACCACTGTATATATAATATAGAGGCGTCTCGCGGCTGGTGCTCGTGTCACGGCGCGGGCGGCGCGGCGCTCGCAGACTCGGCCGCCGACACCGTCACTGCGCACATGCTCACGCTGCCCGGACTCACCAGGGAACTCGTGCAACAGGTATGTATACCACTACATCCCCCTTAGAATGTCTGTATACATGCCTCTTTGCTTAGATAAAACTGCCCTGTATATACCCCTACACCCCCCTACACCCCCCTGGAATACCTCTACACTTTCTGTATATAGCTTTAAACCTCCCCCTGTACCTAGCTAAAACCACCATGTATATGTATACCTCCCTCTGAACCTACTCTATACCGACCTGTATAAAGCCCTACGCCTCCCTCTTTATCTAGCTAAAACCAACCTGTATTTAACCCTACGCCTCCCTCTTTATCTAGCTAAAACCGCCCTTTATATACCCTTACACCCCACTCTGTAGATAACCTACAACCCTCGTATATACCTCTACACCTCCCTCCGTTTTTAACCTACACCGCCCCGTGTATACCTTTAAACCTCCCTCTGTATTGAAATAAAACTATTATTTACGGATTTTATCGCGAATTTAGTTTAATTAAAGGCGGACAGTCCACCCCGTGACCACGAAGGCTGTAAAGTATAAAGTAATCGAAACGTCGGGAAGTCAAAAATGTAAAAAATTAAACTAAATTCGCGATAAAATCCGTAAATAATAGTTTTATTTCAATGTGTAACATTCGCGTAAATCTAAGAAACCTCCCTCTGTACCTACCCTACACCCCCCGTATATCCCCCTACACTTCAATCCGTATCCACCCCGTATCCGTATATACCCCTACCTATAAATACACCCACTTACATTATGTGTATCAGAAACTACGAAATACATAATTTAAAGTTAAATATTGTTATTACAGTCGGTGCAAGAGGAACGGTTCGACCACATATCAGCCATCTACCACCTGCTCATGGACAAAATAGAACAACGCACCAGCGCGCGAAATAGCTTGCAACATCGGGGTAAGAATGTTTTTATTACCTAAAAGTCTTAATTGGTGGTAAGTTTACTAGTGGTAGCTCTCATATGTGAGGCTGCCTGGGTGGGTACCGCAAATTTCTATTTCTCCCGCCAAACAGCAGTATGCACTGTTGTCTTTCGGATTGAATGACATTGTAGCCAGAGTAACTACTGGACATATTGAGACTTAACATCTTATGTCTCAGGATGGCGAGCGCAGTGGAATGCCAGGCATTGCTTTGTAATTCGTGGTGTTTTGGTTTTGCTACTGTTTATGAGAGGTCGTAGCGCTTATCATCAGGCGAACGGCTGGGTTCGCCATACGTTGCAAAAAAAAAAAAAAAAAACGAAAAGTCCCAGGGCACACCTCTGACTTGTCAGAGTCATGTGTCAGAATAAATATCAAGATAATGAAGTAATTATTAAAAGCAATAACAATAAAACAACATTTGTAATATTTCAGACTCTCTGGACGGCACGACGGGACAGCCTTTGGATCTCACTAGTTGTAAGGTATGCACCGCAAATATTTCACTCCTTATTTATAGTATTTATTAATGGTGTCCATATCCAAAATTTCATGCATTCCGGCTTTTTTGCCATACTTATGTATATCTAACATCAAATATAACAGCTCACCTAATAGATTCCATTAAATATAACATAATAATAAGTTAATTCGTGGTGATTTACAGATTGCTTCTTTGGGTGTAAAAGCCTTTATGTGAGGTCATTTACCTCTTTAATCCATTTCCCTCCGTAATAAAAGCAGGTGACAAATTTTGCCTTCAGAGGAAGTTTACAAAAATATTTCCAACTCCTATTATTTTAACTTGACCTTTATTTTCATTGCGGGTTGAACAAATTGAACATTTCCGGAGACTCGCCGAGCTTCAATGCTCCGTGTCTTTTTTTATGTGCATGTACATGCTGACGCAACTCCCCAACTCCCCTTTACAGAGCTCAGAGGAGGAGCAAATGGACGCAGAAGAGAGCGGCTGGTCGGAGAGCCTCGTGTCTCTACCGGCCGCGCCTCAGGACTACCTCACCATCGCGCCAGACGACCTGGAGAAGGTAATGTTGCTGACGAGTATACTCATTGTGTAGTTAACTGATGACTCTCCTCATTTTTGTGAGTAGAGTAAATTTTTAACTGACGAAATTACTCCTTTATTTAATTTGATCTGTTAAGTGATTTCTTAGTTGATGATATGTCTCAATCGTGTAGTTATTTATTATTATTATTATAAAAGGTCAATTTTTGTCTCGAAATTCAAAAGAACATTCGGTATTATTTGAAAAACACGGGCCTAAGCCAAGTGAGTTTCATTTGCGAAATTTAATTCCATAGGCTCCTCCGTAGATTCCCTCCTGCAAAAACTTACGCACGATCCGGGCAAGTGTTTAAAATAGTGGCTTTTTGCATGGTTATGTATATGTTTTTAGGTAAATCTATTAGTTTTATACTGTGGTGCAGATATTTCGGTACTATACCTGTGCTGGAAATTACTAACGGCACAATATACACTTTGTTCATCTTCCAAATTCTCGTAATTTCTTCTTTTAGCTCGGTGTATTTATGGATCTTATCAGTTATTGTTTTTTGTATATTATGTGTGTTTGGTATGGCTATGTCAATTAAATATACAAGTTTATTTATTTTATCTATTAGTGTGATATCTGGTCTATTATGGTGTATAGTTTTATCCGTTAGAATTGCCCTATCAAAGTACATTTTGTGAGCTGTGCTCTCCAGCACAGGTTTAGGAACATATTGGTAATAGGGTTTGGGAGGATTTTCAATTAACTTATGTTTTATAGACAGTTGTTGATGAACTATATTTACAACCTGATTGTGTCTATGGGTATAATCGGTTTGTGTGAGAGAAGGACATGCACTGGTAATATGTTGGATGGTTTCTGACTGTCGATGACACTTTCTGCATTTATCATTTTGTATATTAGAATCTTTTATTATGAATTTCCTATAGTTTTTTGTGTTTATAACTTGGTCTTGTATTGCAATTATAAAACCCTCTGTTTCAGGAAACAGAGAGCCGAGTTTAAGCCATTTATTTGAAGCTTCTGTATCAATATATGGTTGTTCTAAATCATGAATATGCCGACCATGTAGTTCTTTTTTCCGCCAATTGTCAATTTTTTCACTTTCGTGTAGATTTGCTGATTTAAACTGCAGATCTCTTTCGTTTAAATTTAATGGTGTAATCTTACTATCTAGCTCCACTATTGCCTTGTGAATATCACTACTATTTGATTTCAAATAAAAGAATTCTCTTAAGCTTTGCACTTGCTTTTCCCATAGTAATTTTAGATCTATTAGACCCCTTCCCCCGTTTTCTCTTTTTACTGACACTCGTTCTGTTGCAGATTTAGGATGTAAGTAATTATGTTTCGTAAGCGTGGTTCGGGTTTTTATTTGTAATCGGTTTATATCTGTAGCTGTCCATTTAATAACTCCAAAAGAATATGTTAAAACTGGTATAGCAAATGTATTTATAGCCTTAAAGAGATTTTTAGAGTATAACTGAGTTTTGCAAATCTTATTTAATCTACGAGTGTATTCATTACATAGGCTATTTTTTATTTCTAAGTGATTTATATTATTCGACTGATGAATGCCAAGATATTTATAAGTGTCTGTTGGTTCCATAATTTCAAATGTATGGTGTTCATCTGTGTCTAATTTGTTGGGATTTTCTATTTTTCCTTTTATTATATTCAGTATTTTACATTTGTCTAGACCAAAAGTCATATTGATATGGTGACTAAATTGTGTGGTTAAATGTATTAGTTCTTTTAAATCTTTTTTGGATTTGGCGAAAAGCTTAATGTCGTCCATATACATTAAGTGAGTAATGGATGTATCGGCTGTTAATTTATATCCATTACCAGTACTGTTAAGTATGTTCGAGAGGGGATTGAGGGCTAAACAAAACCATAACGGGCTTAAAGCATCTCCCTGAAAGATGCCATTTTCAATAGGAATCTCATCTGTGCTTATGGACGCAGAGGAGTTGGACAGGAAAAGCGAGGTTCTCCATTTGATCATGGCACCTTTCAGGAAATTAATTATGTGAGGGTTAATTTTATATATTTTTAAAACACGTAATAGCCAAGAATGTGGGACACTGTCAAATGCTTTCCTGTAGTCTATATAAGTGATATGTAAATTCCGCTTTTTAGTATTGGCATGCTTGAGCACCGTCATGTCTATTACTAGCTGTTCCTTAGACCCTTTATGCCGTTTCCTACATCCCTTTTGTTCTTCATACAAAATATTATGGTTTTCTATGTGGTTAGTTATTGCATTTGATATACAAGCTGTGATGAGTTTATAGAGAGTTGGTAGACATGTTATAGGTCTATACTGTGAAGGGTTAGACGTTTCATTACTCTTAGGTATCAAATATGTTATGCCTTTTGTGATGAAATTTGGTAGTATTTCTTGGCCTTTAATCAGATCTGTGATTGTTTTTGCTAATATGTCATGAAGAACCCTAAACTTCTTATACCAGAAATTATGTACCCTATCAGCTCCTGCCGCTTTCCAGTTTTTAATTTTTTTTGTGGCTATTTCTATGTCATCTTTTGTGAGCTCTATGAATTCCATCTGTTCAATGTTTTTCCATTTCTGTTCTTCTTCGTGGATCCAGTTAGCTTCTTCGTTATGATTTCCTTGATTTTTCCATATATTAGCCCAGTAGTTTTTAATTTCATCTGTTTGCGGTATACCATCAGGAACAAGTTTGCTATTGCTTCTAATCTTTCTGTAGAATTATTTTTCATTCTTCATAAATAATGTGTTATCCTGCTTCCTATGTAAAGCCTTTAAATATCTTTTTAGTCTCTGTGATTTCAATGCTAGTTTTTGTTTTAATGTGTCTAAATATTCCACGGGCCTAGAATTATTATTTTCATGGGATGAGTGAATTTTTGCTTTGCTAAATATTTTCTCGACTGCTTTTACTACTTTTTTTGATCTATTGTTTTTTACATATTGAGTCAGTCTACCAATATCAGCTCTTAATACTTTTATATCATTTTCAATTCTTACTTGCCAAGGAGGTTTATCTGACTTAAATTTGCGGGATTGTGATGGGTGATCATTATTTCTGACTTTGTATCCTACACTTTCAGAGATTACAAGTGCACTACAATAAATCAAAGTATGAATTCTGTTGATGTCTGAATTAATTGTGTAAAATCTACTTAATATATGTTTATTGAATATGTCGACTAAAGTGTACAGTTTTTTGTTTTCTTTTAAGCGGGGCAATTTTGGACGGGATGTAGGATCTGTACCCGCATATTGAGTAAGTGCTGTTTCTAATTGGTCTGCAAGTACTTGTAAAGTGCTATCAGTATTAGTATTTGTTATATTAGTGATTTGTTCTATTTCTTGGGTTAACGTAACTATGCTAGGAAGGGTATCTGTTTGTGTTGATGCGTGAGTTAGATCTGGATTCAAAGTTTCAACCATGGGAGATTGATCTAACAACGGCGAAATTGTTGTATTTTGGATGCGATTAGTACAGTTTATAGAAGTCTGCGAAGGATTTTTGATTACTATTTCTGCCATATTATTGTCCCTCATTTCTTCGTTTAGTCTTTTAGAAACTTCCTGTTTTATAGTATTAAGCTTTTCGTCAGATAATAGTTTATTGCGGATAATTACTCTTCTTTGGTCAGCTATTCTTTGGGCGGATACATTTATGTGGGGATATTTTAGAATAAATTGATCGTGAGTTTTTTTGCAGTACATAGTTCTATCAGTTTCTAATTTAGTTACATAGTAATAGGTGTGCATGATAAATTCGTTAATTTCATCAGTCCACTTCATGCGCACTCTCGGTTTGCCAGCCTTAGTGGTCGCAGGTTGGGTGGCTTGTGCCACCTGCGAAACACTTTCGGCTGGATCAGTAACAATACTACAACTATTTCTGCTATCCTCTTCATCTACATTGTCGGCTGTAATCCTTGAGGACATTCCCCTACCCCCCGCGTCCCCGACTCCCGCCCAGCCGCCCAGCTGGGAGCCACTGGCTAGCATGCTGTCACGTCCGTGGCCAGCTACAGACGTGCCCCGACGATCGCCCTCGGGCAGCGGCCCTAAACGTAATTTACTTTGACGAGTCTCCATATTTATGGGTTACCTTTGCCTTGTTGGCCGTGTGAGTTCAATTTGTACACGTTGCCCGCCCCCCACGTGGTCAGATGTTCGACTCGGACGTAAGGTAGGATTTTGGGGGGCTTATTATTATTATTATTATTATTTATATATCAGGGCACGGAATTTTGTCAGTGAGGTAATTTTTTAGCTGCCGATTAATACTTATTTAGTTACTGCTCTTTTACGACTTATGAAATGAAATTAAAATATTTATTGAATCCATAAAATGTCATACATTATTTAGATTCAGTCACTTTTTTCCACTACCATCCGGTTCACAAGGCTGTTTTCGCCAGAGAAGAACGGGCAAGAAACTCTAGCGTTGTGTGATTGATGTTGATAAGTAAACACCTGATTGCTCATGCCAATTCCATACGTAATAGTAGTTTTGAGTTGAAAGAAATAGCATTTGCTGCAGCTGACAGTATTGTCATCTAGCTAACATTATATTTGTTAAATTTTTGTATGGCTATACCAATATCTGAGACTATATGTTGTTTTTTTAGATTAACGCGAATATTACACATTGAAATAAAACTATTATTTATTTCTTCTGTATCAGCCCATATACGTCCCACTGCAGGGCACGGGCCTACTCTATAATCGAGAATACGATTGAGAGTGGTTAGGCCATATAGTCCACCACGCTGGCCTAGTGCGGGTTGGCGAATTATTTATTTGAACTTTATACAATAGAAAGAAAAATAGTTATGTAAATATATACCGTATTTACAAATTATTTATAAATGCAGGCCTAATTAGGGATTTAATCGCAGATTTTTTTCTTTTTTTTACCATGTGTGTAGTTCGGCGAGTCGAGCGCCGCGTACAGCGAGGAGCGCCGCGCCGCGCCCGCCGAGCCCCCCGCCGCGCGCCGACACACCGTGGGGCCCGGCGACTGCCGCCACGCGCAGGTACTACAACATTTCTTATTTTTATTTTTATTTCAATGAATAGCGAGACGAGCATACCGTTCACCTGATGGTAAGCGAAACGACAGCTCAAACAGCAGCAGCACCAAATAACATGAAATACAAAGCAATGCTTGGCATTCCACTGCGCTTACCATACTGAGACATAAGATGTTAAGTCTCAATATATCCAGTAGTTACTCTGGCTACAATGTCCTTCAATCCGAAACACAACAGTGCCTCTACACTGGTGTTTGAGAAATAGACATTGCGGTGGTACCTACCCAGATGGCCTCTCACATGTGAGAGACCTTCCACCAGTATTATTTGACTGTTGGGTGTTATTTATTTCCATGTTAATTATAAGCAAGATATATTACTTACAGGGTGGTGAGTTGGGCGCGTGTGCGGTATCAGCTGATCTCCGTCCGTCGCCGCTTTACGTTTCCGTACAGTTCAACGTACGTATATTATTATTGATACTTTATATTATATCAGCCTAAATGCGTCCCACTGCAGAGTACGGGCCTCCGACATAATCGAGAGTACGCTGGCCTAGTGCGGTTTGGCGGAGTTTTCATATATGCCTTATTATACTATTTTCATGGATATTTTGTAGAACTTCTAAAATTTGTCATTTCGAGTTTTACTTCTATAATAGCTTCGATTATATTGAAATTTATTCAATAATATTAGTTTAAGAAAATGTTGACTGAAACTATATTAGTGCTATGTAATAAATAAGAACATTATAATTATAAGACTACGTCAACCTATAAAATTATAAATACTGCAATCAATTCCACTCTACTTATACCTACCGTAGCAAAATAACTACGCCGAAAGTGAATATTCCGTCAGCATTCCTCCCTACCTACGGATATTTCCGTCAGCAACTAATCTATTATAATATTACAGCAGCAGCCCGGCACGCACGTGTCCCTGCTGCCCAACACGAACCTGGCCGCCAAGCTGCCCGCCGTCCAGCACCAGCCGCCGCGATACTTCAGCGTCAAGGACCAGCATCTGTTGAAACCGCCGCACGCTATGCAGACGCAAGGCATATAGCTTTACTGTCTTGAAATCAGTGCCTTCAAATTTGCTGCAAAGTGCCGTGTGAAGGCAGAGCTGCTTTGTAATAAAAATATTAAAAAAATATATGCAGACCTGATGCGGTTGTACCACCAGTATGCTGGTGTTGTATACTGGTGGTAGGTGTCTCGTATGTGAGAGGCCGCTCGTGTACCACCGCAATGTCTATTTATTAAGCTAAACAGCAGTTTAAATGCACTGTTGTGTCTGAATTGAAGGAAATTGTAACCAGAGTAACTACTGGATATATTGAGACTTAAAACCTTATGTCTCAGGATAATAATTTAAGGTTTTTTGGTTTTGCTTTTGTTCATGAGCGGTCGCATCGCTTACCATCAGGCGAACAGCATGCTCGTCTCGCCGTTCATTGCAATAAAAAAAAATTAAATACATTATCCAAGTATAATAGCTGACGGACTTCCCTCTACAGCGTCAACATTCGGTCGCCGCGCGTCGGACGGCGGCGCGCACGTGCCGCGAGGCAGAGAGCGCGCGTGCTGCCACTCCGCTCCGGATCATCACGTGAGTATCACTGTCAGCTCGTGTGGATATTAGCATCAGCAACTGATTAAAACTTACACATACAATAAACAGTTATTACGATGTGGTTTTATAATAAAAAAATATTTAGGTATTCAAATCAAATCAAATCAAATCAAAATATTCTTTATTCAAATAGTCTTTCACAAGATCTTTTGAATCGTCCTTTTCTGCTACCACCGCTTCGGAACGTGTTGTGGCTGTGAAGAAGAAGCGGCGCAAGAAACTCCCTCAGCAACACGAACTGTCTTCTTTTTTTCTTTCTTTTTCTTTTTTTGTTTTTTTTTTATATCGCCATTTACAAATAAAATGATTCATTACAAAATACCCCAGTGTTAAAACAAAAAAAGAATTACTGTCACATTCACCCATTTCTCGACAGTCGTAACTTTCCATATTGTGTGTAATTACTCTTTAGGATTTCTTTGTTATTTATTATTAAGTACAAGTACACAAAACAGAATACAGCCAATTAAACAATAGAAAAAATAGCTTAGTCATATGATCTAGGATGTATCCCTAACTATAATAAATAAACAATTTCAAGAAAAGTTAAAACAAACCTATCACTTCCACGATATTCTTTATTGAAATATATTTAAATAACATCCTACAATAGTAAACCAATTTATCTCTCTCTGTAGGTATCGGATAGTGGCTCATCGCAGAGGCCAGAAGACTCGGACCATTCTGAAGAACAATCAAATGATTCAGCGTACAACGCCAACTTATGCAGGTAACATCTTATATTTACTTGCTGTATGCTAGATTAACATAGCTTTTTTATGTCTTTACATTGTTAGTCTATAAAATCTGATGGTAAAGGCAGAAATATTTCATATTATTCATATCTCTTTTTATGATTGTATTTAGCTGATTATGTTCTAAGACATAAATAGTTCTGAGATATATTTAATTTAATGTAAATTATGTACACTTAAGTTTGTCGTAAAAATTGTGCGTATAGTGTGTATATTGTAAAAAATCATCAGTAATAGAATTTCTACAATGTCTTCAGCAATGATTTAAAAGGCAATTCTATATACAAGTACACTAACATATACATATAAAATTTTTAACGTCGTCGCCGACGATTTAAAGTACCACGTCATATACATATAATTCGTACAAGATCGTCAGCAAGTAAGTTTTATCGCAGATATATGGTGAGTCGCGGCAGCAGCAAGCGGCACACGATGGCGACGCCCGAGGACGCCGCCACACAGGCAGTCTCCGCCAACGCCGCGCAGATGGTATATATATACTTAGATAAATATAACCGTTTAAATTCTTAGCTGACGGACTTATCTACTTACTGATGCAATTCAATAAATAGATATAAGAGTGTAAAATATTAGCTGACGTACCTATCTTTTCTTTTCTCAATATTCTAAACCATTTTAGTATCTTCCAATAAATATAAATCATTTAAGTTGTATTAGGAATTTAGTCGAGTTCAACTGTTGCAACTTAATAAATTCATTTATAAGTGTTTACAATTTCAGTTGATTATGATTTTAGTAACTTTTGACTTATCCGTCGTTGTACACATTTAGAGTAAACGTTGAAAATATTAGGTCAACAAATATTTATACAACCTTACAAAACAGCTGATCACTGGACACCTCAACACTCACTGACTTACCTTTACCCCCATTAACTGACTCATATTTACATAAGCATAAAAAACAGCTGATCCGTCAGCTAACGAATTTCCCACGGCTGAAAAACTTCACGCAGGTCACAAACTTTACGCAGCTGACGGATTTATCATAGCTGACGAACATCCCACAGCTGATAAATTTCCAACAGCTAACTAACATCCCACTGCTCACAAACTTCCCACTACTGACGTCCATCCAACAGTTGACGTACATCCCACTACTGACGAACTCCTCTATATTCCAGCAGCCGAGCTCCACGCCATCATCGACGAGCAGCATCCGCGTGCGCCGCACAGGACTGCTCACCGTCACCGAGAGACCGCCAGGTCAGTGACTCACTACTGATGCTGACGTACTGACTTACTGACGTATTGCTTACCAACAATGTTCGGAATTCACTGACATTACTAGCGGTAATATTACTGACTTCTAACAGAATATCTAAGCAAAATATCTCAAAATATCAATAATATAATATAATAAGAATACAAGTTACATTATTAATAATGTGCAGTAGGTATAAAGTTTCTGTGTTTTTCAACCCTGACTAGGCATCCAAATTACAAATAAGTAAATTCAGCAATTACAAGTATCAATTACATTAAATTAATACATCATCAATATCACTATCATCTCAGATATCGATTAAGAGATTAATTGAACCACGAAAAACGAATAAATTTCCTCATATTTAGAATGTTCAGTACGACTTCCCTCCTATATCATAGCGTGGTTATATAAAGCCTATAGCATTCCTCGATAAACGATCTATCCAACAAAAAATATTTTTTCAATTCGAATAGTAGTCCCTGAGATTAGAGGTAACAAACAAACTATTCAGTTTTATATATTAGTATAGAATTATCTATACATCTATACATATAAATAAAATTGAAGTGTCTGTTTGTAAAGTGAAAATTAAAGAAAATTTCCAACTACATATCGTTATATACACGATACCTATAACGAAAATGATCTTAGTTTTTTTTTTCTGTCTGTCTGTTTGTTCCGGCTAATCTCTGAAATGGCTGGACCTATTTTGACGGGACTTTTATTGTCAGGTAGCTGATATAATGAGGAGTAACTTAGGCTACATTTATTTTAGAAAAAATCTTTTATTTTAGACAAAAAAATTGTTAAATTCCACGCGGACGAAGTCGCGGGCACAGCTAATAGAATATAAATCACTGCAGTTAATTCCGAACATATCCGCAATCACTGCAGTCAATTCCGAACATTACCGCATTTTTTTTTTATCTCAACAGTAGTTTGCCGCATGTCTAGCTAGATTTTGTTTTTTTTTGCATTATTATTTCGTTGTTGTGTTCGCTAATTTATTTTCATTTAAACATTTTTAGTTATAAGCCCTGAATTAGTTATGGAAGTCGAGGCGCGCATGAAGAGGAATTATTTGCCCCCCTCGATACAGTACTCGGGGTACCAGGGCCCCCCCACCCCCACGGGCCCCGCGCCGCCCTCCGTCCCACAGAGCCCAACACAGGGGTCCATAACCGCTGGGACTCCGAACTACAACCAGCAAAACCAGAAAGGAATGAAACCTGTGCTCGAAACGATACCTCAAGGGAGTGTCATGGCCACCAAAGGGTCGATAGTATCAGGCACCCCTATATCACAAGCCGTATCCCCCTTCACCCCCACAATAGGGCAGTTTTCGCCCAGCCACGGGTCGGTGGCGAACCAAACGGGGTCAATCACGACAGGCACGCCATTACAAAACCAAGGATCAATAGTCTCCGGCACCCCGATTAATAACTACGAACAGAAAAACTACTCCAGTTATTCCTCGTTTCCCACCACCAACAATTTCGCGAACTATGGAACTTGCACTTCGATGACTGACTGCAGTTTTGACTTCAACACGTACGGCTCGATGTCCAACGGTGGGCTTGGGCAGAATGTGCAGAGCACCCCCTGCCTTCCCAGTGGGTCTTCGACGGGATATTCAGGGAATTTTGGGTCGATAACTACTGGCACACCCATCAACCAACCTACTACGTCTGGGACAACTTATAACACAAATTTTGGCTCCATCACGTCAGGAACGCCGATGAACCAAACCCAAGGATCTACTGGATATTCTCCACCCAATATGGGATCTATTACGACTGGAACACCAGGGAACAGCACCTATCAAGGTAACTTTGGGATAACAGGAAGTTCTCCCATCCAGGGTAGTCAAGGCCAGGCTGGGACCACCACGGGATATAACCAAACCAATTTTGGGTCAATAACCAGCGGTACTCCAATAAACCAAGTCCAAAGTCCAACCACGAATCAAGGGTACAACCAGAGCAATTTTGGGTCCATTACCAGCGGTACTCCTATGAACCAGGGCACCCAATCCTCAACCAACTTCACCCAGGGTAATTTCACCAGTCAAGGGCATCAAGGGCCTTCCAACTTCACCAACCAAGGCCAGGCCGGGTCGTTCGGGGCCATGGCCCAAGGCCAGGGGTCCATCACGGCCGGCACGCCTGTCAACTACCAGAACACACAGTATACGCGTCAGAGGAAGTATTCAGGACCTCAACGTGTCAAACTGCAGATGCTAGCTACAGTCCAAGAGATGGGTAGGTCCAACACAATATTACGGGGTTTCGGGTAATTTTAAGGTTTTGTGACGATTTTCGCATTTAATATGAAAAAGTACAATTAAAAAATTTCTTTTTAGTTATAATAGATAAATATTAGATACATATCTAAAAAAAATTGCTAAGTTACGTTTTGTAATAGCAAACACTACGTAATTAAAAATGTATTTAAAAAAAATACTGAATCAATTTGGATGAGGTTTTTATTGAAAGAAATATTATTTAGGAATTTTGTAAATTCAAGTTTGAGATTCTTTAGGTAGTGCCATTATTGCCTACTGGCAATTGTACATGTACTAAGTTCTTGTTATAAATATATTATGTACATTGTCTAGCCATGTTTTAGTATTAAATGAGAGTACTATCTTGTTTGCAGTTTAGGAAAAAATAGAAAATTAAGGTTGACAATAAATTAAAAGTTTATTTAAACATAGTTAAAAGTGTAAAAAATAATCATCCTTTTTTGCGAAAATCATCACAAAAATAAACTAAATTAAATTATAAACTAAAATTATTTATTACGTGCATACGAATAGGGTAAAGTACATAGGACGAAAGATGGTAAGAAAAATGAAAAGTGTTTTTGTAAAAAGTTTTTTTTTTCTTTTTGCACATACTTTTTTTGATGTGTAGTATTTATGCATGTTTGTGTTTTGGTGTGTGTTGTTTAGATGTTTGCATTACTCACTTAATATTATTTTTCATATACTAAATAGTTTTCATATCTATGGCATTATCTTAGAGAAAAATCACATAAATTTTAATTTTTTATTTATGAAATAGTTCATGTATTTCGAATTGTATAATATAGTAAATACCACTTAGAATATACCATAAAGGTATAGATAGATGATTTTTCATTCCAATGGGCAAATCAGACATTTTTAATTAATGGTTTTGTTGCCTGTTTTTTTCAAAATGAATTCAAAATCAATCGAAAGGATCAACAAATTCCATACCTAAAATAAGTTTTAAATTGTCTGATTAAGCTCTATATTTATAGTCAATCACCACGCACTAAAACGGTGAAGGAAAACATCGTGAGGAAACCTGCATACCATAGCGATTCATTAAGAATTTCTATGGTATGTAAGTCCGCCAACCCGCACTAGGCCAGCGTGGTGGACTATATGGCCTAACCACTCTCAATCGTATTCTCGATTGTAGGGGCCCTACTATATTCATCGAACGAACGAACGAACGAACGAAGGACCCTACTATATTCAACGAAACGAAGTTCGAAACTTCGGATGATCAAAGTTTATATACGATACGAATGTACCTACATAAAACTTATGGTCGTTATTGATTTATGGTCGTAACCATAGACTTATAGTTACGGTGTACGTTATATATATACATTCGCATCGTATAAAAAACTTCGTTTGTCCGAAGTTTCGAACTTCGTTTCGTTGAATATAGTAGGGTCCTTCGTTCGTTCGTTCGTTCGTTCGATGAATATAGTAGGGCCTTAGAGTAGGCCCGTGCCCTGCAGTGGGACGTATATGGGCTGATACTACTACTACATACTCCATACAAAGAATTTTAGTTGATTAAATATTCTACAGATACTATAGGTAAGCTACTTGATAGCAAGTAGTCACCAACCCATGCACATACCGGGTATATCAACACTGCTACCGAAAACGAAGCCGGGTGGTAGTTTTAGTGACTACAAACGCAATGTATACACCGACCTCCCACGACCACGACTTTTTAATGTCAATGTTATTAGAAATAGACTGTATTTTAAAACATTGTCTTTTGGCCGTTCAAGACGTTATATATGTGACTATATGTGTGGGTGAGTGTAGTATATAAGTATACATAAGTTCATGTATATGTATGTGTAGCTCGCGAGCACGCGGAGCGCTACTCGCCGGTGCGTCGCGCGGAGTGTTCACCGCCTCGCGCCGCGCACGACATCGCGTCCGCACGACTAGAATACCAACAGCTGCAGGTATATACTACCCCCCTCCTCTCACTGACCCCCCCCCCCCCTTTGACAAAAAAATATTTACGAATGAAATCAACGGCGGATCCAGGGGAGGTCATGGGGGTCACGACCACCCCCCCCCCCCCGCCCCTGGGCTAATTCCAGATTGACAGAATGTATGTATTTATAAGTACAATAAATTATATGTATGTCGATAAATAATTTAAAAGGGTGTAACAACAACTTAAAAAAAATATTACTACGAGACAATACAAGACAATAATATGACCCCTCCCTCCCCCCTTCCCGCCCCTTGAATGAAATAATATTATATAATACATTATTTCACTACGAATTCGAGTACTGTAATTGTACCCTGTGTTCTGACTAGACAGTAATATGACCCCCTTCCTCCTCCTCCCCCTTGATATCTGGATCCCCCTTTCAATGAATAATGTGTTATTTCCAGCGTGGTTTGGAGCGGCGCGCGTGCGTGCCGGGCGCGTCGCCGCCGCTGGCTGACGCTCGACTGCACACGCCCGCGGCTTCAGTGCCGGGTAAGGAACTTTACCTTCACTTATTCACTACTTCATCTAACAGAAGTTTTGTCTGCACTCATTCGTTAAATATTGAATTTTATCTTAATGTACTCTATAAAACCTATAAAAACGATACGAAGTTCGAATGCTATAATCTTTCCAGTAATCAGTACTACAGTAAATTTTAACATTTAAATGCATTTTAGTTTTAACATTCACTTAGTTTTATGTCTACAATTGTATTGTATTGTATCAGCCCATATACGTCCCACTGCAGCGCACGGGCCTACTCTACAATCGAGAATACGATTGAGAGTGGTTAGGCCATACTTCTACAAAATTCTTAGAAATCTAAATACCAATATACAAAGTGTAATCTCAGCCACTACAGGGGGTTTGCTCTATACTCCAACATGAATTTTGAATGTTCGGATGTTGAACAACATACAGTCTGATATTGACATGTGGTATTTAATTTGAACCACATGTTCCTAACCCCCCCTAGGTAACATTGCACCAAGTTTAAACAAAAACTGCCTGATAGTTTTGTCAAAAATCGCGATTTTAGGTTTCAAGCTTTTTGATCAACCCCTAAAGATACCGAGTATTTTTACGGCTAAGGTAAGTTTCCGAACCGAACTGAAGTTCAGATAAGCGGTAAACATACTCGTATCTACATAGGATGTCCAAAATAAGGAATATGCATGTAATTTTTTTATATTTTTAATCGATTCTATATGTTATTACAATACCGGAATAAAATATAAGTCTGAAAATATTAATCACAAAAGGACAAAAAAATAATCAAAACTGCAATCAGTTTCCAAGCATTTAAACGCCATTTTGGTGCGAACTCGCTGTCACTTCAGCGTTATCGATATCAACAACGTAGTGTTTAGATTAAGTTTCTTTCATTAATTGCTACAGAACTGTATTTCGTGACAAAATAATCCATTTTTTTAAATAATATAAAGAAAACACAAAATAACTCATAAACAAACGTAAAACATACGTACACAATACATAAACGTACAACATACACTTAAAAGCTAAAACTTCATAAGAAACAATACCGTCACTTTCTTTTTCAAGCAATACCTCGCGTTTTGAAAATATTGCGCGTAAAATTTGAAATGTCATTTTTTAAGTATTTATTTTACCGATTTAGAGTTGATGAATTTAAAAAATATCTTTAAGGTATATTTCTATATCAATCAAGATTACAAAAAAATGACTTATTTTGGAATCACGTGCATATTTCCTATTGTGAGAACTAAAATGACAATTTATTACAGAAAAAATCTTCTCGTATTTTACCCAAAATATGTACAATGTCACCTGGGGTAATGAGAAACATGTGGGTTAAATTAAGTACCATGTGTCAATATCACCCTGTATCAGATAAAAGTTATCCATTTCTAGAAATCAATACTATTTTCTACGTAACTTATCATTCACTTCGAACTTATTCCTAGATTACGACGTACGATACAGGTTTTCGCCTTGGTTCGAATCGAAAATATTTAACTGGATAGTCCATGTATCGTGCAAGACTAATGACTATACTATTACTGGGTGGGTACCACCGCAATGTCTATTTCTCTCGTCAAACAGCAGTTTAAATGCACTGTTGTGTTTCGGATTGAAGGACATTGTAGCCAGAGTAACTATTGGACATATTGAGACTTAACATCTTGTGTCTCAGGATGGCGAGCGCAGTGGAATGCCAAGCATTGCTTTGTAAATCAAGGTGTTGTTTGGTTTTGCTACTGTTCATGAGCGGTCGCATCGCTTACCATCAGGCGAACGGCATGCTCGTCTCGCCATCCAATGCAATAAAAAAAAAATACTAATGCTACGAGATGACAATGTGTATGAGTATGTGATGAGTATACTAATACTAAAGACTGGGTATGGTCAGGGTCTCCGATCCAGGCTCGGTGCGGCGGCGGCGCGCTGGACCTGCGCGGCGTGTCTGGCGAGGCCGCACGCGCTGTACTAGCCGCCGCGCAGCGAGCCCTGCCCGCGCCCGCCGCGCGCGACCTGCGAGCCTCGCTGCTGCTCACGCAGGTACTGCATCCTGTATACAACGCTCTGACACTTCCACTGTCCAGTCCACTTGTAGTTTTCCTGTTTTTTGACTATTTTTTGTTTTATCTATAGACAAAATCTCTATTATCTATCTCTTATCTCTACCCTTAGACTGTCGTAAGCGCCGCCCACTTCCGTTGATTTAAAAATAATTATTTCAATGACATTAGGTTGCTTTTTTACTTGAAACCCGAAGAGCCGTATAATAATAGACCCTATTTCAATAACGTTAAGGTTGCTTATTGCTTGAAATCCGAACGAACCACATAACGGTTCCCGACAGTCTAAGGGATTGTAAAGATGTTACAATTTTATGAGTATATACAATTAGTTAGGCACGGCAATGATCTGTGGCCACTGGTAACGTTTAGCCAAATAGAGAATGTCTTCTTTAAGGATTTTCTTGTAAATAATTATGTGCATTATGATTAATTACGACTGTTTTCTCATCAGGACGTTGCCTTAAAAATCGGCATCAACCTGCACGCGCTCACGGCAAACGTGAACATCTCCCAAGAACTGCTCAAGACGATCCACAGCATCACAAACTACGCACTACTGTCGGGCCCGGCGTCGCCCGCGGGTCCGGGATCCCCGCTGCATCAGATCACCGAGGGCCTCAGCTACCTCCACACCGGCTCCATCACGCGAGGCACCCCCCAACCCTCAGCCACCCCTCTAGACCTCCGCAGCAACGTGGACATGGACACTGGACAATACCCGCAACTCCACCCCATGGTACACCCACAAATACACATGGTCACACACAGATCCTTAAACAATTCACCCATATCCAACCCAGGGTCGCCTCTCGATATGATACAAGAAGAAATTGGAAACGGAACTGAAAAATTCGTCGACAGAAGCTTCCAGACTTACGTGTCGACCCATCCGCAGATCAGTTTGACTGACTGTCTAGGGTCGGAGATCACTTTAGTCGCGTCGTCTTCTGAAGATAGCATGGATAGTCTCGAGAACACAAAGTACCCGTTACCACAGTTCGTGATCTCAGAACCTTCGGATCTGGACGACCGGCCGTCCATCACCAAGGGTATAGGCAGGAAGGTATCCCAAGAGACGGAAACTCAGGAAGTTTTCGAGACTAAAGACACAGAAATGCAGTCCCCTAAAGATGAGGAAGCCAAGTTCCTGAGCGAAGACTTGAAGTATCCTAGAAGGGGGAGCGATAAGTCGCTAGGTTTTAGTGATGATTCGCTAAGTAATGACTCGGCTAACGTTTCACCGAATTGCGAGCAAAATATCCAGTCTATTTACTCCAATATTGTGTCCATTAGTTCGGGGTTCAGTGAGAATAGAGGTAGTTTTTCAGACCATAGAGGCTCGTTCTCTTTCTCTGATCGGGGTAGTTTCTCTGAACGAGGAGATTACGGCCGTTCTTCCTTCTCCGAACGAAGCGACTTCGGCCGAGGAAGCTTCTCTGAGAAGGGTGAGACTCCAAGGTCTTCGTTCTCAGCTCAAGGGACTTTGGGAGAAGTCAGAGAGTATGGAGAAGAAATGTACCTGCCCAGAGACAACAGCAGGCATTGTCTAGAGAAATGCGAGGAGGAAAGCACGCCCCCCAGCGAAGACATAGACAAACTCCAGAGATCTACCATGGATCTACGCTTAACCGAAATCTGTAGACCGGAGGAGAGAAAGATCCCTATATTACTGAGCCCCCAAAAGGTTTCTTGCGTCCAAGAATACTACGAAGTGACTCTATCCACAGTATGTTCCAAACTGGACTCTACGAGGATAGTAGAGTTATTAAAAGAGGCGATTAACAGTAGAGTACCCCCACAGAACATTTTCGTAGAGACTAACGATAGTAGGGACGGCGACGATGAATTAACAGGATACTTGAATCTAGAATATTCCGGCGGCATACAGATTGAGCTTATAGTCTGCGAAAACAAAGCTATGGAGAAAAAGGGATTGAAAATGAGACGGATCTCCGGCGACCAGCGGGAGTACGGCAAGCTGTGCGAACAGCTGATCACCAGCCTGACAGTTTAGAAGTGACAGCTGTCGACAATGACAGACGTCAAATTGACCGCTGTCAGAAATGACAGGTGTCAACAATTCCAAATGAACGCCAGCGCAATGGACGGTAGTGGCGCGCGGCGTTTCCTGCATTTATATAATTTAACAATGGATTGTTTTTTTTTTTCATTCCTGCAGTTTTTTTTTTGTGAGTGTTATATTTATTTGTTAATGCCGCATATCAAGTCGACGTGTTTCAGTTGAACGATTTGAATTAGTGATTTTTAAGTGCAATATTAGATATGGGAAAAAAATTGTAAATTTTGACGTCGCTTTTTGGTGAAATTGTTTTCGGTATGAGACGGTCCGTCTCGCGTGTGATAGGTCGCGGGTTCGATGTCCGTTTGTAACATTTTATGAACTCCACTTTTGATAATGGTTTGATGTGCGTGTTTTTATTTGACAAGACATTATCTGTCCACCTTTTACGCGAGTAAAAAGTGGTCAGAAATATTGAACAAATTAAAATGGATGCCTCAAGTCATATATAGCTTGTAGGTTCAACTCCAACTAGTAATTTTTTAAATTAATATTTATTATATATACGTAGTTTTGTTATTTATATAAGCAACTTTTTTCATGCAAATACTAGTCGGATGAAAAATACGCAAACATCAAACCAGATTTGTATTTTACTGTACACAAAAATCTCCCGCAAATGTCTGAACGATGCAAAATACTTGTACATAATATTGTGATACTTGACAGAGTCACGCGGACTCAATGGCGACTTTAATCGGCTTTGACTCACCAAATTGAAGTCGACTGAGTGATAAACCCAATTTTTCAATTTTATTTGGTGAAGTTTGACTTGGAAAGTTAAATAGAAGTAATAAGACTTTAAAGTCGCGATAGTCCGCGCGACGTGTATCCATAATTCTTAGAGTATTTAATGTATAGAGAAAGCGCTGTCATACAATTACGTATTCAAAAAGTTGTTTTTTGTTTAGAATGTTAGTGAAGTTTGTATTGGTGAAATGGAGCTAATTATTATTTCTCAAGAAATTTCTATACTATATATTCTGTTTAATCGAATATTTAGTTATTATCCGCCCAAAAAAATTTGAATGGACATCACTAGCGCCAAACATTTTATTTAACTTCTTTCCAAATGTTCGTGCGTGTTTCAGCAATGTCAAATATCAGCCAATAGGAGGGCAAAAAAGGTTGGTCGGCCATTTTTATTCAAGTTTTTTTTAATTTCGCGCGTTTCCTTTAGACATTATGTACTCTAAGCCTTAATTTTTGCACATATGTGTATATCGCGTGAAGAGTTATTTATTCCATATAAAGAAATTTTCTTTTAGAATTAAAATTCCAATATGGTTACGAGCGGTGGATTTCATCGAAGTGAATTTTATTTTACTATATATTTATAAAAACTAAGTTATTATAAGCCGTGGAACAAACTTCGTAAACACCTCTTAATTAATAGAAAAAAATAAATTTCGATGAAATCAACTGGTTAGTAGTAATAACACATTGTACATATTTTTTTGTTCAATTAAGTTTATAATCTGTGGAATGAGAAAAAAATGAAATATAATTTAATAATCAATTTCCACTTAATATTATATTTGAATTCAACGCCTTAAATAAATTCAATAATATACAGGGTATATCAAGACTGCTACCGAAAACGAAGCCGGGTGGTAGTTTAAGCGAGTTTAGACACAAAGCAACAGAAAAAGTTGCAAAAAAAGCGACATTTTTTTTTGTAATTTTTTCCTATGACCATATTTGGGTGGTTAATACATTTTTTCCTAAAATAATACTGTATACCCTTTTATTTATAAATAATCTAAGGTATACAAGAGTTCAAATTATTATTTTAGCAAAAACTATGGATTTACCACCCAAAAATGACGATATTTAAAAAATCATAAAAAATAATTGTCGCGTTTCTTTGCGAAATTTTTAGTTGCATTGTGTTTGTAGTCACTAAAACTACCACCCGGCTTCGTTTTCAGTAGCACTCTTGAGATACCCAGTATTCAAAATACTTACAATTACTTTTTTTCTTTTTCTTATACAATTACACATATTTCACAGATTATAAACTTTTGTCGAGTGATTTCGTGTGACGGCGACATCTGTGTTCTGTTGTAGTAAACTGTAGTTTCACTGGCGCGTCGGCAGATGGCGCTGGCAAACGCACACAGTCGCGGCGCGACGTTCTGTCCCTTTCACACGATGCGTAGGTTAAGTAGGAGAGAGTAGGATAAGCTATTTGCCATAAGAGTTAGCGCCATGTTACGGAGACGTATCATTGTAAATATTATTTTAATAAATTCCGATTCCAATTATGTTATTTGGGCAGTTTTATTTATTTTTTTGGATGAATGTTTCATTCAAGGGTTTTCAAGTGAAAAATTATTAGAAAATAGATGAAACGAAAAAGCGACAATAAAAAAAGACAACAGCATCTACATCATATTACGTGCGATAAAATCGCTTTTCGTCTATGAAGTTCTTGTATTTTTGTGATCAGTAAACGATTTCTTTATTAGAGTGCCTACCAAATGAAACAAAAGTGTAAGTCACTTTAATCAAGATTTTTACAATTCACCGCAATGTTTTAACAAAATCGAACTACACTAGTTTCTAGGAAATTCATATCAATGGTGTGACGTAACAATAAGGAGACGCTGATTGGTCCTTTATTGCTGGTGGGCGTGGCTTACGCCGGTAGAAGCCTCAGGTGTAGCCAATAGGAAGTTAGATCCATTTTATGCATAATTAAATTAAAGGGACGCTCATTGGTCCTTCGTAATTAGTGGGTGTGGCTTATACTAGTAGCAGTAGCAGGTGTAGCCAATAGGAAGTCAGCTTCTCATTATAAATTAAAACTACCTCCATCAAATTCATGCGCTCCTGGTACATGAAAACTGTATTGGACAATCAATTTCCTAACTTAGCGAATGGAAAGTTTCCTGCTTTTTGTGAATAAAAATATCTCCATCAGCGTTATGCTTTCCTAGTACTTTAAAGTTAAATACTGTTTAAATTTAAAATAATAATGAAAACTACATGCGTTCTTGGTTCATAAATAACACCCTAACTTCATCATGTCGCTTTTTGGCTGTCGATCGTAATTATGCACACATCTTTTACGCAATTTTTAAAAGTGAAATATAGTTTCAAAAATATCACGACATGGAGATGTTCTCGAATACATTACTAAGGTAAACAAGTATGGACGAGGTTATCTAAAACACATTATTTTATGTCTTCCTTGTATGTGTATTTAACGGATATATCTGTGATATATTTTTTCAGGTCTGGGTGTTTGTGGGACCGAAAAATCTAGTTTCTTATAACCACGACACAAGAGTTATTTGATCTTAATTTGATGCGACTGTTGAGTGTATGTTGTTGGATAGTCTCTCCCCCCCCCCCCCTCTCTCTTATTTCAGGTAACCATTAATTATTGAATGTAATAAATAAAACAGCACATAATTATCTAGAACATGTTTATTCTTAGTCTAAGTACGGTAAGGCAACGCAAGGCCGCGGACATTATTTGTACTGTTTATTGTAGCGCTGTGGTCTTACTACTACAGCGCGCCATTGTTCTGAATACAACTTATTTCATTTCTGATGCGTTTGTATGATTGATGAGTTGACAATTTTGAACTATTAAAATGGGCATTTTTGCTATGAATGGCGAGACGAGCAGGCGAACAGCCTGATGGTAAGCGATACGACTGCTCATGAACATTGGCAAAACCAAACAACACCTTGGATTACAATGCTTGGCATTCCACTGCGCTCGCCATCCTGAGACATAAGATGTTAAGTCTCAATATGTGCAGTAGTTACTCTGGCTACAATGTCCTTCAATCCGAAACAAACAACAGTGCATTTACTGCTGTTTGACGGTAGAAATAGACATTACGGTGGTAACTACCCAGGCGGACTCTCACATATGAGAGACAACCTACCAAATATACATATTTTGTATGCATGGTGCATGTTATATATTTTTTATAATTCATCTAAAGTATATTGGCATGTGGCGAAATTAGGAACTAAAATTAAAATTTTAAAAATATCTATTTACCACATTAATTAAGATATGTTTTCATATCAACAAGTATTTATACTCGTAAATTTATAGTATTAACATGTGCAATTTATTATAATGTGAAAAGAGAAAAGCTGTACCTAATATTTGGCAACAGCAAGACACAGCAGCACGCCAAAAGACCGTAGACAATCTATAATATCAAGCTTTTCACTGTTTAATTGTATTAAAGGACATGGCCAGTTTTTTGTATGGCGCTGTGCCTAGTACTTCGAATCTCGTCTACATCAATTAGTTTTGCATTGTTGGGGTAAGGTTTGTTCCAAGATTAATACAGAAAAGTTACAAAGCCTAGGAAGTTCAAGGTTTTTAGATATTTACAAAAACATATCTTATTTTGAGGTTAGGTTTTGTAGGTCATCTGTCAATTTATTGAATCGAATAAAAATACGTTTACATAAATGCTTTATCATCGAATTTGGAATTTAAAGGAACTAATATTTTATAAGTTACACAAAATATACACCGAGACGTATTTTAATTGTGCCACAATGTAAACAAATAAACAAAGCATGGTTCTTGTCAAGAAACTGTCAAGTGTCAAGTATTTTACTGCAGCGTTTAGTTGTTGCAATGAAAGTGTGTAAAAATGGGAAGAATATATGTGTAAGTATATACTAAAAACATTGCTTTATATATATTTAGTATTGTTAATTATTATGACTTATTACCTACTTATAGATTATTTTTAGGAATATTTTAGACTAATTTTATTATTTTTTTCCTGCACTTGCTTTACTGCGAACGAAACGTTTATGCGGGGCCAACAATGGCGGAAATGGGTCATCAATCAATGCAAAATCTTATTAAATTTTATATTTCTCCCTAAACTTCTACAGAAATATGACATATTCTTAAATTAATAGTTGATTTTTTATATTCATTCAATTATTGCCTTGTTTTTGTACATGATAAAAAGTAACTAGGCAGAAACTGTCCAGGTCCTTTAAATATCCAAGAAAGATATATCGCACATTAAAATTAAAGCGACCTAATACAAAAAAAATAGATTTTGTCTTTTAATCATATATTGGCTCAAAATTACTATTAAACAAGGACCTTTTGATGCGTGAAAGACAGAAATATGTATAAATCGGTCTTCTCGATGTATCTTCCATAAGTACATTTCTTATGTAACAAATCTTTAATGAAATTTTCAAAAAATAAGAATTTTATTTAGGTCTCTATAATTCTAAATTTGCGATTTTACTTTCAAAATACAAACATAACTTTTACAATATTTCCTGTATCTTATAATACATGATTTACATAGAAAAAAAAAATAATACAAAAACAATCACAATTCCTAGTAATGCCATTTACCTTATAAACTTAGAGGCAACATTACAAAGTATTTATAACATTTTAAGGGGCAAATCTAGAATTTTGTCCAACACCACTTAAGGGTTGTATCAGAATACAAATTGTTTTCAGACCAACAGCGCGTCACAAGCTAATTAACTATCTATATATACTAAGTGTTTTTACATTGATATGTTGTATTATATATTGCAATAATGCCTGCTCTATGGCATAAATACATTTTGAATTAAGTACATACATTTAGGAGAAAATATAAATGGTGTTTCAATAATATTAAATTTTAAAATGTCTTTTTTAAGAACAGTAATATAAATTTTCTTTAAACTCAACCGAAACAGATTAAAATGATAGTCATACCGTTTCATTACAGTAGGAATGTAGTCTTTTCGCGAACGGTTGAATTTCAATAACATTCTTGTCTGTCTAAAGATCTATTGCGAATGGACCAATGGGCTTATGATATTGTCAGCACGTCCATATTTGGCTTATTTTCATTGGTCTCAGAGATCTATCCTTAGATAGGGGTAGCTTATTAATTTTGGTCTTAAACTGTCATGATTCAACTTTGCTACTGCGTTATATTCGACTCATTGTTACCATACTCTCATTATTTTTTACTGAAACACTATGTATATTTTCTAAATACAATAATTTTGGAATTACAAATAATTGTGTCTCTTGGACATTATAGGGAATTTTAAAAACAAACATTTATATTGGACAAAAATTATCAATTTAAGTGTCATGTACTTAAAATATCTATTAGTGAGAAGTGACGCACAGGTCATTATACAGGGACGTAAAAAGGAATTTATTAAATTATATTCAATCTCATAAAGTCCGTTTGTATAGATCTTGTATTACGAAAATCTCCATGGCTGATTCCGCGAGACAAATATTTGTATGTTCAATTATTTCTTTCAGCTCAGTGGATTACTCTATAAAAATGATACAAAATTCGAGTGTTCGGGACATAAAACTTCACTAATGTACCTAGATACTCAACAAAATGTTGGATTCCTCTATCGCACGTCGCAACCATAGATTAAGTTCGGAGAAAATGATAAGTATAATAAAGAATAATGATTTTTAGAAGTGGAAATCTTGTATCTTAATCAGGACGTCGAACATCCGACCATTCAAAGTTCGTTACTTTTTTATAGAGTAACCCAAAGTGATTTTAAGATATTCTGTCTTAGTTTCTGACACAAGACGATAGATCTTAGTGTGGGGTCAGGACTATGTATGTGACTGTTGGGTGTATTTTTTTTTTTTTTTTTTTTTATAATTTCTTTATCTGCAATCAGTCCTAGAACTATAAGCGGATTATGTGTATTTTTTTAAACGGACTTTTTGAGATGGAATTTTTGATCAAGGCATGTGCTAATTGTTCAATATATTGCTAGTTTGTAACAAAAGCGTTGCGTTTGGTCGGCCGTGGTTACATTTAGAGGTAGATAACATTTATTTACACTGAAACCGATTGTGAAAGTCAGGTGTTGTCAACAATTTCGTATAAATATTCTTTAAAAACTTATATTTTTTAAAGTTTGACAAAATGACTACAAAGCATTTGATGGTAAGTGCAATTCTAAGAGTATCTGTCTATATCAGCCCATATACGTCCCACTGCAGGGCACGGGCCTCCTCTACAATCGACAAATCGAGAGTGGTTAGGTCATATAGTCCACCACGCTGACCTAGTGTATTGTAAGTATTTTGTCATGTTAAATTTTTATACAATAGGTTCAACATATGAGCAAACAGGTCACCTGATGGTAAGTGAAGGATAATATATATTTTGCAAGACCATTAAATCGAGAGGAAAGCGAAAAGGATACATTATGGCAAGAGGAAAGGTATTGGACAATAGCAATTTTAATTAGTAATTTGACTCTCACAATCGGTTTATAACTAAACATCTAAGGCAAGGAGTTTGAAGACCGAAATTGATTAATCATATTTAGACTGATAGGAAGTTGGACTGAATTTATACAGGGTATATCAAGATTGCTACCGAAAACCAGTTTTAGCGACTTCAGACACAATGCAACAAAAAATGTCGCAAATAAAAATGACAAAAGAATAATGTGTGTATTTATCACCCAAATACAACGATGGGTAAAAAAAAAACCTTTAAATTTCATCATTTTGGAGTGGAAAATACATAGTCTTATTTTTAAATAGCACTGTACACCCTTTTGTTTATAAATATGCTTATATTACGCTAGAGTTTAAATTAAAAAAGAAGATAGAATAAAAATACAAAAAAAATCATCGCTTTTTGCAAAATGATTAGTTGCATTGTGTCTAAAGTGATTAAAACTACCACCCGGCTTCGTTTTCGGTAGCACTCTTGATATACATTGAAGATTTAAAGTAATTTCATTTATTATGATCATTAATATTTCATGGTGTGAAAGCTGGCATTTTTATATTGCCACTGGGATAAGTTCACGCCATATAAGTAAATAGGTAGCCAGGTAGGTAATTTAATTACTGTCACATTAAAAATAAATCATGAGATTTTGAAGCTGACAGCCTCCGTGGCGCAGTCGGTTAGACGCCGCCTGTGAAACGAGAGGCCGCAGGTTCGATTCCCGCACCGAGACAAAAGTTTGTGAGTCCCACAAGTATTTGTTTCAGGTCTGGGTGTTTGTGAGACAGAAAAGTCTTTCGTAGTTTATACTCGACACAAGACTCATTTTAGTGTGGGGGACTCATTTTAGTCAGGACTATGTATGTGACTGTTGGATGTATTTATTTAAAACTTATTTACACAAATTAAATTACCTGACTTGGTCATCCCCAATACAAACCAGTTTTACAAATTCATAACCAAATTATGAAACCAAGCTGCCTTTATACCTCTTAATAAACTTAAAATGGATTTCATAATAATATCGAACACAGGAGTTTAAAATTCATAAGACATAGCTAATAATTTACCCATTTCTTAATGTTGGCAATATAAAAACACCCACATTTCAAATACATTTAACAATGCAACAATAACACTTATTTGTTTAATACAACTTTTAACATTTATTGCTTTATTCATAGACAATTTTAAAACGTATTTTAGTTATCAAATCTCATGTCCCTTCAGAACAACTTTTGAATTTATTTTGAGCGAAAACACAGCATTCGGTAACTAATATAGGTTTAAAAGTGACTATGAATAAGAACTTAATTGTGTATATCTTATCCCTTTATATTCCCTTTAAAATTTAAGTACTCCTATACAAATCGACAAGAAATTTGACCGAAATTAATCTGTATCTGTATCAGCCCATATACGTCCCACTGCAGGGCACAGGCCTTATATACAACCGAGAGTACGATTGAGTTGGGTTAGGCCATATAGACCAATATACTAGCCTAGTGCCAGACGGACTTTACATGCCATAGCAATTCTAACAAATCGCTATGGTATGCAGGTTTCCTCACGATGTTTTCCTTCACCGTTTTAGTGCGTGGTGATTGACTATCAATACACACATGACTCCGAAAAGTCCAGTGCCTGGAATTCAATCCCGAGACACTTAATTGATATGTTTTTGGATCAATCCTTAAATGGACTATATGGCCTAACCGCTCTAAATCGTACTCTCGACTGTAAAGGAGGCCCGTGCCCTGCAGTGGGACGTATCTAATGACTGATATAGATTCTTAAATAGCCACAATATGTAGCAATTGCAATTTTAAAATATCGCACATTTAGAATTAGTGACATAATGCAAAAAAATCGGCTTTTAATCATATTTTTGCTCAAAATACGACGCGTAATTTAAGAAGGACCTATTGACGCATGAAAGGCAGAAATATGTTTAAATCGGTCTTCTCGATGTATTTACATAAGTACAAAATTTCCTATTACAAATCTTTAATTAACGTTTCCCAAAAAATAACATTCTTTTAGTTAGGTCACTTTAATTTTAAAGATGCGATATGCATAATCGATATCCAATTTTAATATTTTTCTATAGCCATAATTCCTTCGATTTGTATAAGACTATTAATAGTCAAAGTGAATCGTCAAGGGTATGTGTGATGTATCTTAATAAAATAGGTGCCTAAATATCCCTAAACAACGGTAAATTATACAAATGTGGTGGAAATATACGAATAATTTAATATTTAGGGTATATCAAGACTGCTACCGAAAACGAAGCCGGTGGTAGTTTTAGTGACTACAGACACAATGCAACTAAAAATTTTGCAAAAAAATGATGTTTTTTGTGATGTTTTAAATATCATCATGTTTGGGTGGTCAATCCATAGTTTTTGCTTTAATAATAATTAAACCTTTCCATAGAATCTTTAAAATTAAGAAAATGTATTATTATTTTAGGAATAACTACGTATTTACCACACAAATGATAAGAAAAAAATAAATAAATATAATTTTTAGTTGCATTGTATCTAAAGTTACTATCAGCCGTTCTCTAAAATGTATCTATCTTCAACAAGAGATTTCATTAGATATTTTGATGCAATATATGTTTTAGTTAACAAAGATAAAGAGGTATGGATATGGTGCATATATTTATACGTAGCTAGATTAGATGAATATATATCTTTTTTGTTTAATGAAGCGTAGAATTGTACCGACATAGTCATGGTAGCTATTTTAACTTCTTGTTAAAGATAGATAGGATATAGAGAATGGTCGTAAAACTAACCACCTGACTTGCATCAGAAACTACGAGAGACTTTTCGCTCTCACAGACACCCAGACCCGAGACAAATACTTGTGGTTCACACAAATAATATTTCGGTGCGGGCATCGAACCCGCGGCCTCTCGTTTCACAACACGTCTAACCAACTGCGCCACGGAGGCTGTCATTCCTATTTTTCCACCACTCTGTATAAACGTGTCTAATTTTATTCGTGACACGAACATATATACTAAATTTCAGATTTTATTACGTGTATTTAGTATTTTGCATCGTAAGGGTCGTTTCAGAACCTTAGGGGCCTGTATAGAGACTTAAGGGTCGTTTATATTTTGATGTTAAGCCCAAGTAAGTTTAAACTTAAAGTTTATTTACATAGAGATTCTTATTACTGTGTTTTGTAAATATTTTTCATAATATTAATCTATAATGTATTATTATCGGTACTTGACTTGGACTTTTAAGATTTTTAGTCATGCCTGTATTACTTTTGGGTTAATTTTACAGATTTTTATTGCAAAAAACATAAAAGAACATCTTTATATCATCACGGTAAAATATCCAAAGCTTACCCGATAGTAAATTTGCAATCTCAATATAATAACCACCGTATTATTTTTATGTTAATTTTACAGATTATTTTTGCAGAAAACATAAAAGAACGTTTATTAATATCATCACTGCAAACTGTCCAAGGTTCACCCGATGGTAAACTTGCAATCTCAATAAACTAACCACCAGTGTTGGTTAACTATCACTAATGGACATAACAATGCCCGCCTTTGCAATACCAGAAATAATGTCTAATCCCAAAACTTAACTCACTATAATGACATAACAGTTTCTTACTACCAAACGAATATTAAACTTAAAATAAAACTACAGATTTTAACGCGAATTTGGTTTAATTTTACATTTTAAACTTTTTAACGTTTCGAATTATAGCTTTCGTAGTCACGGAGCGAAAAGTTGGAAAGGTTAAAGTGTATAATATAACCAAATAAGCTATAAATTGCGTAAAAATGTAGTTTTATTTTACGATAATTATTTTTAAACTTAGCATACCGTATACTAACATCAGCTATAGATTTTCTCAAACAACCCCGTAATAGGGGTCGAAAATATAACCATCAAACTAATTTCTCAAAGCCCCTAAGGGGTCGAAAATACACGCAATAAAACCCGAACCACACAAAACTGGACGAACAGAAATAAATATTTACACGTAATGAGTATCACTTAACAACCTAAAACTAATCTAACATGGCAACGATCAAATTGGCTAACATCCGTCCTCTATAATCTATCTATCTTTAACAAAAGATTTTATTGGATATTTCGATGCAATTTATATTTCAGTTAACAAATATAGATATCCAAAAACGCTTCGGTGATACAAGTTTATGGATTGAAAGGAGGGTATAAGTGTTTAAAGTATTGCTAAAGTACCCACTTAAAAAAACACAAAACTGTAGATAAGCCACAGTTAACATAAAGAAATAGGGTGACGAAAAATATAGGTGGGCGGTTACTTGTGCCTATGAGTGTATTTATAGATAGCTAGATGAGATAAATAATTATATTTTTGTTTAATGAAGCTTAGAATTGTACCGACATAGTCATGGTAACCATTTTAACCCCTTGTTAAAGATAGATAGGATATAGAGAACGGCTTTAAGTGTTTGTAGAAAAATATATGCATTTGTGATGTGGGATAATGGACGATCAGTGTGGACGGTATCTATACTATTAATATAATATATAAAGTTGGAAAGTTTTTTTGTAAGCGCAAATAGCATTTATAAATCATGTTGCCAATATATCAATAAGGTATTTTAATGCACGGCAGAATGACTGCACAATTTACAATGCCGTCAAAATATACATTACCCCTTTTCATTCGACACAATTTGCCGGCCTATTAAACCACTTCACACTAAAGAATCAGGATTATAGAAGGTTGATAATGAATACCAAAATCCAGTAACAATTTACCCCATCGGAGATTCGAACCCGAGACCTGCGTTGTAATCATAATACAACTGAGCCAGTACTAATAAAATCTGTTTAAAACATGTCATCAAATAGCTCGACCCGGGTACTGAACCCGGGACTCTCAGGTCCACCACACTGACCGTCCACCATCATTCCACCAGCTAAATCAAGTACAGCTAAGTGTATGGTGAAGGAAACATCTAAGTAAACATCAAGCCAAAGTTATAGCGGCAACTTGACAAAATATTAGCTTACGCACAGGGATTCAAACCTACGACCTCTGTTAATTAATGTTCATTCTTTCTATTGATAAATATGTGTTTTAAGTTCTTTAGTAAGGACAAAATTACAAATTAATTCATTTAAATCAAGTAGCAAAGTTTAATTTAAACAGAAACCCAATTAAAAAAATTAATTGATTAAATTGATTTTTGTATATTGTATGAGGTCAGATTTAATGCTTAAGGCATTCTCTGCTAGGTGACCTTTGGATGGTGCAAAGAAAAGACAAAATATACAATATCACGCTTATTCCCAGAAGGGGTAGGCAGATATGCCACCAAGACAATAAAAATATCCAATATAATTTTGCCCAACCCGTATTCGAACACGAGACGGTTTGCTATCGCACCGTACGTATTTACGCCTCCAAAGTAGTCGATTAATGAAAATTCATACCATAACAAATAATAATATGTAACCTATTATTTTGTCAAATCACCGCAATTTATATTTAACCATTCAATTACATTAAACATGTAATTTTAACATCTAATTAAAATATAACTATATGTCTAAGGCACTGTTATTTTTAACACGTTATTAGCTAAACTGCTATGCTATTAGCCGACAGATTCGTTTCGCAATAGCGCGTTATCTAAAACGTTATTAACACCCGTTATAACTTCGTTTGCATTCGCGTCACAATCGATCGCGGGTAGATCGTCAATGCCAGAATTTAAATTAGTTATTTGCAAACCGTTATTATTTATAACGGAGTTATCGATATTAGTTATAACGGTATTATCGTTATTGTTATTTGTAACGGTATTATCAATATTATTAGTTATAACGGTATTATCCATATTATCATTAATATTACCGTTATCATTGTTTACAGGGTCATTTCCGTTCACGCCTGTGGCTAGATCGTCATAACACGGGGGCATTTCGATATTATTCCTCGCTTCTTCATCAACCCTTTGCTCGCGATTCAACCCTTCCCGACTTAAATATTCAGGGGGCGGTCCGTACAACTTGTACCTCATCGCTTCAGTATACGGAGGGGGTCTAACAGACCCATCGGGCATGACGGGATAATTTTCGAAATCGGCCCCTAGTAGTCTAATTGTCCTTCCGTTTAGGGTATAAGTGTCCGTAGAATTTAGTCTGACAAAGTCTAGATCGTTGATGTTAATTTCAGCTACGTTGGGAGTGTCAGGTCGTCTATCGCGGCTGAAACTAGGTAGTGTAAATTGAAACCTACCTAGCTGTAGGGTTAGTCTCTGTCGGTCTATTTGGTCCATAACCCTTTCCAATGTGTTTCGTCTCATCGCGCGTCTTCTGAAGAAGTCCACTGGGGTCGCGTGGTAGTTGAGGTCCCTTCCCGAGTCAGGAGTCTCTGGGTTCGCGAAGAAAAACTCTGAATTGAGGTCGCAGTACGTGGGACTCCTGTAGTTTTGCAGCTGACCCCTTGTTGGGGAACTGTTGAGGGATGACGAGCGGACTTGCGTCATTTCCACGTCAGGTGGTTGGGTTGGTACCTGTTGAGAAATAATAATAATATTAGGGCATTATTTAGCCAATTTAAATAATAGTAATATCACCTCACAGTCACATACATAGTCCTAACCCCACACTAAGATGGAGTCTTGTGTCGTGGGTATCAGAAACTACGAGACTTTTTGGACTCACAAACACCCAGACTCGACAGACTTCCGGTACGGGGATCGAACCCACAGCCACTCGTTTCACGGGTGGAGTCTAACCGACTGCGCCACGGAGGCTGTCAAATTTGGCCTAATGTACAAATATAAATATGTATTTACATGTAAACACCGATCCTGCAGTCAAACTGTTTCTACAGTTTTTTTTTAGGACACTACTATGGTTCCTATGTATACAGGGTGTCCCATAACTAGACGATAAACTGGTAACCAAAGATAGGCCAAGCTATGAAGGCACAGGAACCAAAATAAAAACAGTTTTCAAAATACAGCTTTTCTATTGAAAATTTTAAAAAATCTACCTTGAGCTACATTTTGCAACATTTTGACAAGTGGTTTGTGTTATTTATTACTAGCTGTGCCCGCGACTTCGTCCGCGTGGAGTTTAACAAAAAAGTTAATTAGTTTTTAAAGTTTTTTTTTTAAATACATGCAAATTTCTAAAACAAATGTAGCCTAAGTTACTCCTTATTATATCAGCTACCTGTCAAAAAAAGTCCCGTCAAAATCGGTCCAGCCATTTCAGAGATTAGCCGGAACAAACAGACAGACAGACAGAAAGATAGACAAAAAAAAACTAAGGTAATTTTCGTTATTTGTATCGTGTATATAACGATATGTACTTGGACATTTTTATTTATTTTCACTTTACAAACAGACATTTCAATTATATTTATATGTATACATTAGGGGTTGAATTTCCAAAAATCCCTTCTTAGTGCTACCCTACGTTACAATAGGAACCTCTGTGCAAAATTTCACGTTCCTAGCTCCAGTAGTTTCGGCTGTGCGTTGATACGTCAGTCAGTCAGTCAGGTTCCTCTTTTATATACAGAGTGATATTGACATATAGTATTTAATTTAAAACACATGTTCCTTAATCCCCCTAGGTACTATTGTGCCTAATTATAATATTTGATATACAATGTCACCTGGGGTGATGAGAAACATGTGGGTTAATTTAAGTAACATGTGTCAATATCACCCTGTATATAGATTTCGATGCACGTTTTCCAATCACAAAAAGCTAAGGTTTACAACTACGTACCAAATGATATCTAAATACGTCTACGTTTCGAAATCGGTTAATGATAACTCACCTGTCTATACCGCGATGAGAATATAGCGGACAATCTCGCCAGACCGAAGCTCCCGGGCCGGGGCTCCGCCTCCGCGGCCGCCGGGGGCGAAGGCGGACACTCCAGGTTGCACTGTCGACATTAAACATTCCGTTTAGACTTTAGAACGATAACAAAGCTGTGGTACCGGGTTCGAATCCCGTTGGACAAAGTGATTGGATTTGTATATTCATTATTACAGTACAAACAGTAGCAAAACCAAACAACACCTTGAATTACAAGGCAATGATTGGTATTCCACTGCGCTCGCCATCCTGAGACATAAGATGTTAAGTCTCAATATGTCTAGTAGTTACTCTGGTGGAAGGTCTCATATGTGAGAGGTCATTTGGGTGAATACCACCGCAATGTCTATTTCTCCCGACAAACAGAAGTGTAATTACACTGTTGTGTTTCTGATTGAAGGACATTGTAGCCAGAGCAACTACTGGACATATTGAGACTTAACATCTTACGTTTCATTATGGCGAGGAATGGAATTTTGCTACTGTTCATGAGCGGTCGTATCGCTTACCATCAGGCGAACGGCTTGCTCCTCTCGCCATTCAATGAAAAAAAAACTCTGTATGATGATAAACTTCCTATTATTTTTACAAATTACCCCCTCGGATACACCCTGTATACAGGGCGGATCCAGCTTTTACGCCAGGGGGGGGGGTCATATTATAGTTCACGTCAGATTTTACGCCAGGGGGTGGGGTAGGGGGGATGGGGTGGTCATATAATTCGTGTCACAGAAAACTGGGTCCGATTTCAATACTCCAATTTGTAATAATGACTTTTTAACGATTGTTATAGCCGTTATTAGTCGACACACACACACTTTTGTACTTTATTTATCGACATTAATTGTGCTTATAAATTTTATCACGATAATTAATAAATTTTGTCAATCTGGAACTTGCCCCCTGGCCCCGCCCTGGCCTGTATACCTGTAAGGGTGTGGTGGCGGGAGTGTCGGGCGCGGCGGCGGTGTCGGGCGGCTCGTCGTGCAGCAGCCGCGACGACTCGTAGCGCGGGGGGTAGCGAGCCTGCAACACGTGGGGGGGTGGGTTCGAGTATTGAAGGGGGTACAAAAAATTCAAGTGAAAAAGGTAGGTTATTGGGCGTGGTTGTATTTATTAAATTTAAAGATTTTCGTTCATTGACATGTTCAAAATATTATTTTAACTAATATTTTTTTTAAGCATGTAATTTTTTTTAATAAATTCTTTTTTCCTTTATTTTTATTTTAATACCTAAACAATTTTCAAATCAAACCTAAAAGAAGCTTACATCCTTCATCAGCAAATCAAATTACCTTAATGATATATTTCCGTTACACGCACAGCAAAACAACAAAAAAAAACAGCTATAAACCACTAATTAAACTCTTCAATTACCCCCCTTCTCTGTCTGCCCTCCCCCTCCCCTATATTCCCTATTACACACATTACACAGAAATCACACTTAATTCCCCCCCGCCTCTCTCATCCTCTTCCTCCTTCTCCCCCTCCCTTTTAATATATATAACACACATTACAACAAAAATCACCAACAACCCTAACTCCTACTGTTCATCTCCCCCCCCCCTACTCCCCCTTCCCCTACACTCCCCCCGCCCCCTCACCTGCGCGTACGCCGCGTAGTGCGCGTTGTAGTGCCTGGTGGTGGCGCGCTCCGCGTGCGCGTAGCTCCGAAGGGCGGCTCGCTTCATGTGCATCTTGCATATGGCGGACACTAGCAGGACCACAGCTATCATGAAGATGAGCGCGCATGCTGGAGACAATGCACGAAGATAACTATATCAGCAGCCCTACTCTGTAAATCCGAAACGAAGTTCGAAACTTCGGACGTTCGAAGTTTATGACGATACGAATATACTCTGTGAAAGTTCGAATTTGTATAACGCACATCGTACCTATAAATCTATGGTTACGACCATAAGTATATGTAGGGACATTCGTATCGTATATAAACTTCGATCGTCCGAAGTTTCGAACTTCGTTTCGGATTTACAGAGTAGGGCCCCAGCCCATATACTTCCCAATACAATGTACATTACATTACTGTATCAGCCCATATGCGTCCCCCTCGCCCCAGGCCTGCGGGGCGTCACTCCCTCCACGTCTCACCTCATACCCCGCTTGCCATCTCGACCTGTCGCGTACTAAGTACTATAAAGTTGTACATTTTAGCAAGAATACTCCCGAAATTTTAGACATGTTAGAGTATTCTGTGTTAATAAGATTTAGTCTTACAAAATTACTATTATTACTCACACTCCAATATGTATGGTACAACTAAAAGTAGAAATATATTCGTCATTAAATACGTCACATATTAATTTATGATTTATTATAATCTTTTTTAGGAACAAAAAGACTAAATACAAACAAAAAACCACTATAAAGAAAAAAAATACAATTTGAAAACATTTTTTTTTTTCGCTGTCCTTGTACATGTTGATTAATTTGCTTATTGACTTGGCTAGCCAACAAAACAAAAATATGAGTAACATATTAAAGGCGCACGGCCAAGTACCGAACATGTAGAGACCTATGTCTTATATAAATAACCCACTAGAGAGGTAACAAACATCTTGTTTTTTGCTACACCCTGTATAGTCAACTCACCAGTGACGGTATATATAGTAGACTGTATGAACCCGTAGTCGTCCGGAGCGTGGCGGTCTTCAAACTGCGGCGGAAATTCCACGTCCACGTAGCCTGAGAAAAAACGATAATATTATACTCATATATCACATTGGAAGGGGAAGGAAAGTGTTCGGGCACATCTGGCGAAAACTGATCTGAACTGACCGCTCTATTTTTATTTTCGGTAATTTTATTGACAGCCTCCGTGGCACAGTCGGTTAGACGCCGGCAGTGAAATGATAGGCCGCGGGTTCGATCCCCGCACCGACACAAATGTTTGTGTGAACACATGTATTTGTTTCGGGTGTATGTGAGAACGAAGTCTCGCAGTTCCTGATATGACACAAGACCTGATCTTAGTGTGGGGTCAGGACTATGTATGTGACTGTTGGCTGTAATTATTTATTTTTATTTATTTAAAGTAGAACGCAGTGTAATGCCAAGCATTGCTTTGTAATTAAAGGTATTGTTTGGTCTTGCCACTGTTCATGAGCAGTCGTATCGCTTACCATCAGATGAACGGCTTGCTCGTCTCGCCATTGACTGCAATAAAAAGAAAATTAATCATAACAGTATATAATGAGTTACCTTCCAGCCGCGAGTACCTCGGGTACTCGTTGCAGCAGTCTGGCTGCTGGCACAGCGGGCTGGCGCTGCGGCAGCACGCCGCCTCCGAGATGCAGCGCCCGCTCGAGCAGTTCAACTTGTCGCTACCTGCGTGTATACGTGTGTGTATATATATATATATATACCAACTAGAGTGATAATAATAAAGAGTGATTCAATCGAGTTGATTTTATGATGTGGAAATAGTAACGCGAAATCACTCTATCATATGCTGTGTAGTAATAAAACATTATGTAAGTTGTGACAGTGTCGAGCACATTGTAAATAATAGTAATAATAAGCAAAACTTTTCATCACAGCCTGTATACAATAATTGTAATACTATCACTAACACATTCTATCACACTCTGTACAGTAATATAATCACGAACACTTTCTTTCACACCCTGTATACAATAATACTAACGCGAGCACACCCTGTCGGTGCACAGCGCCGGGTGCTCGTCCTCGCCGCGCGTGCAGTCGGTGCGGCCGTCGCACACGTACGCGGGCAGCACGCAGCACAAACCCAAACACAAACACACTATCACACCCTGTATACAATAATACTAACGCGAGCACACCCTGTCGGTGCACAGCGCCGGGTGCTCGTCCTCGCCGCGCGTGCAGTCGGTGCGGCCGTCGCACACGTACGCGGGCAGCACGCAGCACAAACCCAAACACAAACACACTATCACACCCTGTATACAATAATACTAACGCGAGCACACCCTGTCGGTGCACAGCGCCGGGTGCTCGTCCTCGCCGCGCGTGCAGTCGGTGCGGCCGTCGCACACGTACGCGGGCAGCACGCAGCACAAACCCAAACACAAACACACTATCACACCCTGTATACAATAATACTAACGCGAGCACACCCTGTCGGTGCACAGCGCCGGGTGCTCGTCCTCGCCGCGCGTGCAGTCGGTGCGGCCGTCGCACACGTACGCGGGCAGCACGCAGCACAAACCCAAACACAAACACACTATCACACCCTGTATACAATAATACTAACGCGAGCACACCCTGTCGGTGCACAGCGCCGGGTGCTCGTCCTCGCCGCGCGTGCAGTCGGTGCGGCCGTCGCACACGTACGCGGGCAGCACGCAGCACAAACCCAAACACAAACACACTATCACACCCTGTATACAATAATACTAACGCGAGCACACCCTGTCGGTGCACAGCGCCGGGTGCTCGTCCTCGCCGCGCGTGCAGTCGGTGCGGCCGTCGCACACGTACGCGGGCAGCACGCAGCACAAACCCAAACACAAACACACTATCACACCCTGTATACAATAATACTAACGCGAGCACACCCTGTCGGTGCACAGCGCCGGGTGCTCGTCCTCGCCGCGCGTGCAGTCGGTGCGGCCGTCGCACACGTACGCGGGCAGCACGCAGCACAAACCCAAACACAAACACACTATCACACCCTGTATACAATAATACTAACGCGAGCACACCCTGTCGGTGCACAGCGCCGGGTGCTCGTCCTCGCCGCGCGTGCAGTCGGTGCGGCCGTCGCACACGTACGCGGGCAGCACGCAGCACAAACCCAAACACAAACACACTATCACACCCTGTATACAATAATACTAACGCGAGCACACCCTGTCGGTGCACAGCGCCGGGTGCTCGTCCTCGCCGCGCGTGCAGTCGGTGCGGCCGTCGCACACGTACGCGGGCAGCACGCAGCACAAACCCAAACACAAACACACTATCACACCCTGTATACAATAATACTAACGCGAGCACACCCTGTCGGTGCACAGCGCCGGGTGCTCGTCCTCGCCGCGCGTGCAGTCGGTGCGGCCGTCGCACACGTACGCGGGCAGCACGCAGCACAAACCCAAACACAAACACACTATCACACCCTGTATACAATAATACTAACGCGAGCACACCCTGTCGGTGCACAGCGCCGGGTGCTCGTCCTCGCCGCGCGTGCAGTCGGTGCGGCCGTCGCACACGTACGCGGGCAGCACGCAGCACAAACCCAAACACAAACACACTATCACACCCTGTATACAATAATACTAACGCGAGCACACCCTGTCGGTGCACAGCGCCGGGTGCTCGTCCTCGCCGCGCGTGCAGTCGGTGCGGCCGTCGCACACGTACGCGGGCAGCACGCAGCACAAACCCAAACACAAACACACTATCACACCCTGTATACAATAATACTAACGCGAGCACACCCTGTCGGTGCACAGCGCCGGGTGCTCGTCCTCGCCGCGCGTGCAGTCGGTGCGGCCGTCGCACACGTACGCGGGCAGCACGCAGCACAAACCCAAACACAAACACACTATCACACCCTGTATACAATAATACTAACGCGAGCACACCCTGTCGGTGCACAGCGCCGGGTGCTCGTCCTCGCCGCGCGTGCAGTCGGTGCGGCCGTCGCACACGTACGCGGGCAGCACGCAGCACAAACCCAAACACAAACACACTATCACACCCTGTATACAATAATACTAACGCGAGCACACCCTGTCGGTGCACAGCGCCGGGTGCTCGTCCTCGCCGCGCGTGCAGTCGGTGCGGCCGTCGCACACGTACGCGGGCAGCACGCAGCACAAACCCAAACACAAACACACTATCACACCCTGTATACAATAATACTAACGCGAGCACACCCTGTCGGTGCACAGCGCCGGGTGCTCGTCCTCGCCGCGCGTGCAGTCGGTGCGGCCGTCGCACACGTACGCGGGCAGCACGCAGCACAAACCCAAACACAAACACACTATCACACCCTGTATACAATAATACTAACGCGAGCACACCCTGTCGGTGCACAGCGCCGGGTGCTCGTCCTCGCCGCGCGTGCAGTCGGTGCGGCCGTCGCACACGTACGCGGGCAGCACGCAGCACAAACCCAAACACAAACACACTATCACACCCTGTATACAATAATACTAACGCGAGCACACCCTGTCGGTGCACAGCGCCGGGTGCTCGTCCTCGCCGCGCGTGCAGTCGGTGCGGCCGTCGCACACGTACGCGGGCAGCACGCAGCACAAACCCAAACACAAACACACTATCACACCCTGTATACAATAATACTAACGCGAGCACACCCTGTCGGTGCACAGCGCCGGGTGCTCGTCCTCGCCGCGCGTGCAGTCGGTGCGGCCGTCGCACACGTACGCGGGCAGCACGCAGCACAAACCCAAACACAAACACACTATCACACCCTGTATACAATAATACTAACGCGAGCACACCCTGTCGGTGCACAGCGCCGGGTGCTCGTCCTCGCCGCGCGTGCAGTCGGTGCGGCCGTCGCACACGTACGCGGGCAGCACGCAGCACAAACCCAAACACAAACACACTATCACACCCTGTATACAATAATACTAACGCGAGCACACCCTGTCGGTGCACAGCGCCGGGTGCTCGTCCTCGCCGCGCGTGCAGTCGGTGCGGCCGTCGCACACGTACGCGGGCAGCACGCAGCACAAACCCAAACACAAACACACTATCACACCCTGTATACAATAATACTAACGCGAGCACACCCTGTCGGTGCACAGCGCCGGGTGCTCGTCCTCGCCGCGCGTGCAGTCGGTGCGGCCGTCGCACACGTACGCGGGCAGCACGCAGCACAAACCCAAACACAAACACACTATCACACCCTGTATACAATAATACTAACGCGAGCACACCCTGTCGGTGCACAGCGCCGGGTGCTCGTCCTCGCCGCGCGTGCAGTCGGTGCGGCCGTCGCACACGTACGCGGGCAGCACGCAGCACAAACCCAAACACAAACACACTATCACACCCTGTATACAATAATACTAACGCGAGCACACCCTGTCGGTGCACAGCGCCGGGTGCTCGTCCTCGCCGCGCGTGCAGTCGGTGCGGCCGTCGCACACGTACGCGGGCAGCACGCAGCACAAACCCAAACACAAACACACTATCACACCCTGTATACAATAATACTAACGCGAGCACACCCTGTCGGTGCACAGCGCCGGGTGCTCGTCCTCGCCGCGCGTGCAGTCGGTGCGGCCGTCGCACACGTACGCGGGCAGCACGCAGCGCGCGCCGCACGCGAACGCGCCGCGGGCGCACTGAATCGCACCTGCGGGAGGAATGCCGGGTAAGATTAAATGTGTTATGCCGGACGGGTAATTAAGAGACGGACTTGTACATATATGCCGGCGATAGTTAGAGATGTTTGTTATGTCGGGATAGGTTAAATGTGGAACAGTTATGCCAGCAAGGAAATAAGGGACAGGCTTGTGATTTACAATAATACCAGAAGGGATTCAAACATGTTATAAATATGCTAGCGGGTGTTAGTTGTCAGGTATGCCGAGTGTGGTTAGTTTTGTCAGTTATGCCGGCCAGGAATTTAGAGACGGACTTTTAATGCACGATAATCCTTGCAAGTAGTTAGACACGTCACAAATATGCCAGCTGCGGTTAGTTGTGTCACTTATGCCAGGTGAGGTTATATGTGGCTCAGTTATGCAGGCCAGGAATTAAAAGACAGACTTGGAATGTACAAGGAAGTTAGCGGGGACTCCGAGTTGTACATGTGTCAGTTATGCCGGACGAGAAATTAAGAGACGGACTTGTACATTATGCCAGCATATACAATTTTACCAGCGGGGACTTACGTCACGTCAGAAATGTGCTAGCGGCGGTTGAATGTTTCAGTAATGCCGGAGGAGTTTAAATGTGCTGTTATGCCGGCCAGGAATTAAAAGTTGGATATGTAATATACAATGAAGTCTACGGGGACTCCGACGTGTCATAAATATGCCGGCGACGACTAGAAATGTCAGTAAAGCCAGGCGTGGTTAGATGTGGCACAGTTATTCCAACTCGGAACTTTGATATGGTACAAATATGCCGGCGACGCGGACGCGACGATTAGAGAACCGTCGCGTCGCTGGCACATCTCTAATTGATTGGTTAATTGGTTCCTCTATGTTGTGTAGTAACCAATATAATTATTATCTTTGCAACATTCATATTAACCTATTCTTGTATATATATTTTTCATTTTAACTGGTTCTTCCTGTGCTGCACAAAATAATAAAATGTAAAAACCATAAATATTATATCTTCATTGTAATTAGTTCTTTATATATAGTGCAAAAAAAGATATAATCATCATCATATCAGCCACAGGAAGTCCACTGCTGAACATAGGCCTCCCCCAAAGATCTCCACATCGACCTGTTGGAAGCATGTATCCAGCGACTTCCTGCAACTTTTGCCAGGTTTCCGTCCTCCTTGTTGGTGGGCATCCGACATAAAGATAAAATAAACAAAATATAATAATCACCTTTAGTCTGCACTAATATGTACTTGGTGACGCTGAACGGTGGAGCTGAACACATGTACTGCCCGCTGTCTGACACTTGGAGATCCAGCTTCAGCAGCCTGCTTGTCGTGTCATCTGGTTCTACCGTGTATGGCCTGGGGGAAAACATTAATATGATGACCTACAAAACAGTGAGAAGTAAGGAACAACCATAATTATTACACTGTTTGGGATGGTAGACCTGATAGATGCCAATGTTTATAAGGCTTTAGATAAATAAATAAACCAACAAATACTTGACATTGGTAAAATCCCTGATACTACAGGTGATCCATTATTAAAAAGAAATAAATAAATACACCCAACAGCGATACATAGTCCTGACCCCATATTAACATCAATTAAGTCTTGTGTTGTATATTACAAACTACGAGACACTATTCGGTTTTACAACCAGTTTTACACCCAGACCTGAGACAAATACTTGTGAGCTACACAAACACTTGTCTCTGTACGGGGATCGAACCAGCGGCCTCACGTTTCACACCACGCCTCAATAAACACATGACACCTAAAAGAGGTGTGCCCTGGGATTTAAACCCATAATACTGTGAACATGTTGGCAGTAGAATCTGGTCTGTTACCAACAACACACTTTTTTATTGCAATAAATAGCCTACCGTTCGCCTGATGGTAAGCTACACAACTTGTAATGAATAGTAGCAAAACCAAACAACAACTTGAGAATTACAAAGCAATGCTTGACATTCCACTGCGCTCACCACCCTGAGACATAATATGTTAAGTCTCAATATGTCCAATAGTTACTCTGACTACAATGTCCATCAATCCCAAACACAACAGTGCATTCACACTGCTGTTTGTCGGGAGTAATAGACATTGCGGTGATACCTACCCAGGCGGCCTCTCACATATGAGAGACCCACTAGCAGTTCACTTTCATGATATATTAAAACCTCACCTCTGCATCAAACTGGCGTTCCTCGGTATATAGTTCCACACATAGCTCCGTGAGGTCTCTCCTCGTAGCTCACACACAAGTGTCAGGTTGTCATGCACTCTCTTCACCAGCACGTCTGTGTAGCCAGCCTCGCCGGGGCTGTAGAGGACTAGTGACGGAGGGGGCGGCAGGAGGTCTGATGTACCTGGAATGAGGGGGTTTGTTTTTATAGTGAGCGGAAAAGTAGAGGCTGAATAGATTGTATGTGTTGCTACCAGCGATGTAGATGCCAGCTATGAAACGAGAGATTGAGGGTTTAATTCCAGCACAGAGACAAATTTTGTGTAGCTCATAAGTATTTGTCACAGGTCTGGAGATTTGTGAGGCCAAAAATTCCTTGTTGTGTCAGATATCCTGATACAACATTCGATCCTAGTGTATGGCCAGGACGGTGTATGTGATTGTTGGGTGAATTTATTTATTTAGAGTGTATTACTGCTCACCATGAATATTTAAAGAGTGTGTCAGGGATGGCCAAAAAGTAATCAAAGTCAGCGAAAATAATAGAATTTAAGGAGGCCTTTGCCCAGCATTGGAACTTATTAGGCTACTAGTATATACCAAATATTTTATACATAATTAAGTTATTATTTAGAAAAAACGTATACAGAAATCTTTTTTAGGATATCAGCTGTGAGGACACATTAAAATTTTCCAAAAAAAAACAATAATTATTTGTTTTTACATTAGCAGCCCTAGAACATAATTATGCAGTTTGCTATTTATCCAAACAAAAGATGTGCCTTTTACAATTATGCAAATTAAAGGGAAACTTAAATGTTATCTGCAATGTTAAAACAATGAATTGTCAATGTTTTTCCTGTTTTAAGCCACCATCTTTTTTTCCAACAGCAAGAGAGCTAACTCGAACAAGGACAATGGATGTACAGCCTAAATCTGGTTAATTATGGAGGAGTCTCATGCTCAGCAGTGAATATTTATGGTGTGGGGAATAAAACCTTTTTTTTCCATGTATGTTTTATATATCAGTTATTCTTTATTTGAATATTTTTAAGAAGACTATTGTCAAAATGTTCCTGTTATTATATTCATTGTCTTTCCTTCATCTCGCCCACTTGTGTTTAAATTTATAAATATTTTCAGGTTTTTATTAAACATTTAAGTATTATTTTAATTTAGTTCATTTTAAATTACAAATGAAATCCTGTATCTTAAACCCTTATATTATTTAACCCACAAATTGCTAAATGTTACTTAAACAGATTGCAAACAATAAAAGATTTTTAAAAAAATCTTAAGCCCGTGACACTCCACAACTGGAAAGCCTATGCTTGGTGTGTTAGCCTCTTCGGCAGGTACATGCTACAATGAGTTGATACAGGAAGAGATAGATTGTCTGGCAACTCCTTTAAGATCCAAGCATTGTGGATGATCATGTCGGCAGTGATCACTTTAAGATAGCCATCTCTCACTAGAAGTTAATATCAGGTATACTTGATTTATAATGACTCCCCATTCTGGCAGTATAAAAACAGTTAAGCACTTGATGTACATACTGAGAGTGCTACTTAATTGTAAAGTAACAAACAGAAAAAAATACAGTTAATTTGAGAACCTCCTTTTTTTGGTTAAAAACAACAGTGCAAACCACACCATTTTCGTAAAAATTCGTTGGGCTTAAAAATAAGAACTGCAAAATCATAGAACTTATCCAAATAGTTAAAGAATAGTGTACTTTAAAAAATCCTACATTTTCACCTGTTAGAAAACTACCATTAAAATACGCACAAAAATATTTTGAATATTCCGCACATTTTTGATTCGCTTTCTACACAAACAAAAAAGGTTTGTATCGTAAAAGTGAAAGGATTTATGTGCAAAATAAATACCGTTAGACAATAAATATTAAATTCATTGAAAAAAAATACTTAAAATTTTTATCATGTAGGGACATAAATTGGCAGTGAATTACGACAAACCTTGTGCGTAATTGATAAAATGGGGTTTTAAAGGCTGTCGGATGTGATACCAAGGTCTTTTCTCTGAATTATAGCCTCCGAATTCTCAAAATTCAATAAATTATTTGGGTACGATTTGTGCGTTAAAAAAACTCTTCAAAGTTTGAAATTTAATCAGTTAAGGTACTTACATGTTATTGAGCTAAATGTAAACAAAATAACACATAACAATACATGATAGTACGACGAAAACATTTTTATTTACTCATTAAAACATTTTTCAATATTGACGTTCAACCAAAGTACGCCATTTTTGTTTCTGTGAATTATTACGTTCCGTTAAGGAATTTCAGTGATATGGTCCTGTTACGAAAATATTGAAAAATCAACAAAAGTTGTTAACGTAGTAACTAATCCTGTAGTATATTTGTCCTGATAGAATACAGTTATTTAAAACACAATTAGAAAGAAGTAAGATTATTTTCATATAAGTAAGCATTTTAGCGTCTCAACTCAGCGCCAACTGATAGTCTTGAAAACTACGAGTGAATAAATCCGAAATATATCCACTTCGTTTTATTTTCATATCAATAGTAATTTAATGCAATGTTTAACAGTTTTATTTGTTTTCTAGTTTGTTTTAGATTTGGCAGTTTTGAGATGACTGATGGAATGTTTTGAGTTCCTTGGTCTAATTGAAAAACTTATATTTTGACATTTGCCCTAAATTATTGACCTATAAACTGAAAGCTAGTACTTTTAGCAATCATTTTAAAATAGAAAGAAATAACCATATACAGTTCCAGTGCGTTAGACAAGGTCAGATTATATTTCAAAAGGAATGCGTACGTTGCTCGGCGCATTTATTTTATTAGTCAACAGAGCTCTAAAACAACGAAATTAATAATTATTTTACTATTATTAATAGAAAATGGATCTAAACAGGCTCTCTAATGATAAAAAATTACAACTCTGCAGATGGTATTTCAGAGGTAAGTTTTATTTATCATACTTTTCTTAAGAAATTAATATTTGCTTCAGAAGTAGGTAGTCATTGCTTTTCTTTTCTAAACATTCATTTTAAAAGCCCAACATATGTAAATATCTAAGCGAAGCATAATAACACTTAATGGCATCGATATATTTCATGATTTTTATAAAAACATTTAGTTTGTCATTGTTATCAAATAAGTAACATAATGATTAGTAGAAATTATTAAACCGGCCCACACATGATATATTGAGTCATTCGATGCGTATTTGTGGAATAATAACTTCCACAATCGTACAGAAGTCTGTAGCTGAACCAACACCATAATTTTTTTCTGTACTGGCTCCACAGAGTGCCTAAAAGGACCCATAGGATAAGAACAATGCCATTCCAATAAAGTGTACATGAGCAATGAATATCTCATCTATGCCTACCCATTCCACAATACAAGTTTGTATAGCTTGTATAAAAAAGTCTGTTTTTAATGACGGGGCTGAGATTGAATTTAGTATTGACATGGCAACCCAATATACTACAATGTATAATGTTTAGATACTTGTTATTTTCATTTATTGTTGTTAGTAGTCTCTCTGTTTATTTTAAATCACAAAATAAACAAAAACCGTCTGAAAATGTATAGAATGACACTTTTAATAGTTTTGCCATAATTATTTTTCTTTAATACCGATTAGTACTACATCATACACTTTATGCCAAGTTATACTCATGTAAGATTTTGTTATTTATTCCAAGTAAAATTTAAGTTGACAGTACACAGCCTGCCTATAACATGGACGGACAACCTGGATAATAATTGAATAATAATGAAAAAAGGATATCTTAAAAAAAATATTATGTTCTAAATTTTACATTTAAAAATATCATAATAGAGGTCACACATGATATTTACAAACATAAATAAATTATTTTTCAGTGGGATGTATGTTTCTGCCGTTTGTATGGGCTGTGAATGCTGTGTGGTTCTTCAGAGAAGCTTTCTTCAAGCCACCGTATGATGAACAGAAGCAGATCAAGAAATGTAAGTATAATATCACAATATTTCAACCCTTATACATCAACTGCTGAGAATGCTATGCATCTGTATTAGCCCATATACGTCCCACTGCAAGACACGGGTCTCCTCTACAATCAACAGTATAATTGAGAGTGGTAAGGCCATATAGACCACCACGCTGGCCTATTGCGGGTTGGCAGACTTACATATTAAAGAAATTCTTATAAATCGCTATGGTATGCAGGTTTCCTCACAAGGTTTTCCTTCACCGTTTTAATGCTATGCTACAGTTGGAATTTTCATTAAACCTTAGTCTTACGTAGTGTAAAATTAGGCCGATTTCTTATGCCATAGGCACTCTTTTAACGATGTAAATGTGTCCGGTAGTTACTCTATCTACAATTATTCTTCAAACCTGTAAACAACAGTGCATTTACACCGTTGTTTGGCGGTAGAAATAGACATTGCTATGGTACCTACCTAGGCATCCTCTCACATTAGAGAGACCTACCATCAGTAAAAATATGTTTTATTTGAACTGCAGTCTGCATTACACTTACCATCAAACATGTCATATCAGCAAATATGTACATATTTTATTATATATAGTTTATTTTTTTAAGTGCGTGGTGGCCTGTTGGTAAACGGACTAGACGCGGCTGCCAACATGTTCACGGTGGTCGCGGGTTTGAATCCCAGGGCACACCTCTGACTTTTCGGAGTCATGTGTGTATTGATACTCAATCACCACGCACTAAAACGGTGAAGGAAAACATCGTGAGGAAACCTGCGTACCATAGCGATTTATATAAATTTCTATGGTATGTAAGTCCGCCAACCCGCACTAGGCCAGCGTGGTGGACGATATGGCCTAACCACTCTCAATCGTACTGTCGATTGTAGAGTAGGCCCGTGCCCTGCAGTGGGACGTATATGGGCTGATACAGATTTTATTTTACACTTTTCGGAAAATTAACAGCTAATATGTACTTAAAGTTAGAATAATAGGTAAATAAAGGCTAATTATAAGTTTCCACATACAAACAATACAAATAAGTATATGTAAAAAATTATACAAATGTATTTTTGTTTCCAGATGTGGTAATGAGCGTGGTAGGTGCTGTGACGTGGGTGATAGTCCTGACAGTGTGGGTGGTGATATTCCAGCTGCAGAGGGTGGCCTGGGGCGAAGTGGGTGATGCACTGTCCTTCATTGTACCCATGGGACGGGCTTAGTCTAGTTGAGACACTAGTCATAAGTGTTTTATCACATACAGGGCATAGCGAACAATTATACAGGGTGTTTAGAAAAACTTTTTAACACCCTGTATAAAAAAGGATAAGTGATGATACTATTGATACCTATGAGAGGTTAGAAAAAACTAGTGAAAAAAATGTTGTTGGTATTTTCCATGCTTGATAATGTTAATACAGCCAAATGAAGCTTTATTTTCATTAAAAATATAACAGTTTGATAAAAAACAACAAGCAGTGAAAATTAAAATTATGGGGCGTTAATAATATTGCCTCTTGCGCAGTTGTACTACGGTACACTTACAATACTGAGATCTCGGATTCCAATCCCAGGTCGGGAAAAGTAATATTGATTTTTTTTATTCATTATTAGCCTGGAGTAAATAATTTGTTCTTGATAGTCCCTTTTCACATCTTGGGACGAAACACACGGCGGAACGTGGGTCTCCTTGTACAAACTCTATCTACCCCATCTGGTAGCAAAGGTTGATGTTTTTATTAATAACGCTAATAGATTTTTTTTCACCAGAATATTTTTTTATACATTATCAAAGGTATCATTAGTACTGTCTATCGTCTGTCGTAATTTTCGGAAGCGATTCCATAACACATAATAACAACATAAGCGCTTGCCCAATACTCAGGAAGTCCACTGCTGGACATAGGCCTCCTCCTTCGATCAAATATGTAGATACAGGGTCCGGAACAAAATCACACGCCAAAAGTGGCCAAGGTTGCTTATACTTATACATTTGAATTTCGAACTACGAGATGTAGCAAAGTATTAAATTATAATCAACTTCAGGTAACAATAAACCTTATTCCTTTAAATCAAGATTATTTTTTTGGACCATACTAAAATCAAATAAGACCACACGCTTATATGTGCTGTTATTTATATTGCCGGTATTTAGGCCGTGTCTTATAATACAGGGTATATCAAGACTGTTACCGAAAACGAAGCCGGGTGGTAATTTAAGCGACTTCAGACACAATGCAACAGAAAAAGGTGCAAAAAAAAGCGTCAATTTTTTTTTGTTATTTTTTTCCTATGACCATATTTGGGTGGTAAATACATTTTTTCCTAAAATAATAGTGTATACTCTTTTATTTATAAATAATCTAAGGTATAAAAGAGTTAAAATTATTATTTTAGCAAAATAATTGTCGCATAAAAAATAACTGTCGCATTTCTTTGCGAAATTTTTAGTTGCATTGTGTTTGTAGTCACTAAAACTACCACCCGGCTTCGTTTTCGGCAGCAGTCTTGAGATACCCACTATAGTGTATATTTGATCGAAGGCTTCCAACCATTTTCAAAATGACATGTACGCAGTAACTCACTGATTCCATTTTAAAAAAAACTGTCCACCTTTTAAGTATCACGCCTTACACTGCTTAAAAATACTTTATCAATTTTAATTGTAAGTAGGAAACATATTTTTGTATAGAAAAATATGTAATTTATTTAGATAATATTTTCGACTAATTCGGCAGTTTGATGGGCTCAAAGCTTTTCTCCACCCCTCCTCTTTATCCCTTTTTTACCTTTCATATCATCTTTTGAACTCTTTTTGATTTTAATTCAAACTAAAATTAGATTCGTTTACACTTGTAGATGTATTTCAGCTCCATAATACCAATGAGTGTTGATGCAATGAAAGAGATTAGGTAGTTATTTGTATTATTATACAGGGTGTATCCAGACTGCGGCAAAAACAGAAGCGAGGTGGTAGTTTTTGTGTTTTTTTTTTTGCATTTTTTTCCTATCCATATTCGGGTGGTAAATACATATTTTTTCTTAAATTAATAATTTTTAAAGAAGCTATGGTATGCAAGGGCTTACATTAGTATTTTAGCAAAATCTATAGATTTACAATCCAAACACGATATTTAAAATTTAACCAAAAAACCGCATTATTTTGCGAAATTATTTGTTGCATTGTGTCTGTATTCACCAAAACTACCACCCGACTTCGTTTTCGTTCGCAGTCTGGATACACCCTGTAACTTTGAATTATAGTTTAATAACACATGTATTTATAGCTGTCGAGGCAATAAAAAAAAAACAACAAATATTTACATAGCAAATTCACCCTTATCATCACAACGTAATGCACATTTTTCTATGAAGATATAATGACTGCATTTCGCTTGCAGACGCGCGAATATCGTAGAACCCGCGCGAAAAGACAATTTTTGTTATATGAAAATCACCTTTATGTCCTCTATGTAATGATCATTTTCCTATGGAGTTGATGGTCGGCAGGAAACGCGCGTATAAGGGCGAAATCGCAAATATTTCGCGATAAAAATGTGTATTATATTGCTTATTTACTTGACACTTGTCCAATTGTAGCATTTTCTAAATATAATTGAGCAAATCTATCGCTGTACTAAATGTTATTTTAAGGAAAAATTGTAAGAAATAATTATTTATTGTAAATAAATGACATTCCCAAATAATATCACGTTTGTGTTTTTCTTTATTATTCCTAATTTAGAATTTCTTCTGTACAAGGTGTAGATTAACAAATACATCTAACAGTGACACACTTAGTTCTGGTCCCACATTAAGAATAAAACCGCCATTTGTTCCTTTTTTAGTATTATTTCGTTGTAGTGGTTTGTTAGTTTGTGTACAATAAATAACCTATACCCAACACAAATATCTGAGTATCACAAATATTTATCTCATTGCGGGGATCGAACCCGCGACATCTTATCTCAGCCGGCGTCTAACCAACTGCGCCACGAAGGCTGTATAATTTGTAAAAAATAATTTTATTTCCAGTTCAAGTATTTTTCCATATAATTAAGGCACAGGATCACATAATGAATAAATATATGAATTAGCAAACCTATTTAAGATTTAATAAAACAATATCAACAATAAATAATTCTCTATTATTTACAAAATTAGCTTCTAATGATTTATTGCACACGATGACAGTCACTTGCGCCAGTCTCTGTGCTAGTAACTTGCTCAAGTACTAGCATGACAGTGGGATATGTTTATTAATTTAGATACTTTCCCGCCCATGCACCAAGGACGGATTCAACATTCAAGCCAGGGGGGGCATAAAGTTCTTATTAGAACACTGAATGCGATATCAATACTCGAATTCGTAATAATTTTTATTTTAAATTTACAGCCGTGATTCAGAGTGAGTAAGTGACTGTCACCATACACTGTCCATGACTGGGTAAAGTATTACTTGAATCCAGTGTTGAACATATCACCATAGTGCATCTTGGCTTGCATCATGTCATCTTCGTTCATTTCTACCTTTATTGGAGGGATTAACGCCGCTGCCACTGACCTAGAAATAAAAAACAGTCACAGTGTTGGTAGGTCTGTCATATTTGAGGCCACCTGGGTAGGTACCACCGCAATGTCTATTTCTCCAGCCCAACAATGTTAATGCATTGTTGTGGTTCGGATTGAAGGAGATTGTAGCCAGAGTAACTACTGGACATATTGAGACTTAACATGTTTCCCAGGATAGCGAGCGCATTGGCATGCCAAGTATTGTTTTGTAATTCATGGTGTTTGGATTTTTTGCAATGAATGGCGGGACGAGAATACCATTCGACTTATAGCAAGCGATACGACCGCTCATGAACAGTAGCAAAACCAAATAACAAATCAATACTTGGCATTCCACTGCACTCGCCATCCTGAGACATAAGATATTAAGTATCAATATAGCTACACCCCCCGGGCGGTGCAAGTTGCAACACTGTCATTTATGCAAAAACTTAAAAGGTTGGAAGGTTAAAAATAATCTAATCTTATAGTACATTTTTTTACATTATCATATGGTCATTATTTTTTAGCAGTAAGTTAAAAGTTGATATTGTAATATAAGCTATTCATCTTGTCTTGAAATATCATATTTTTATACGATGTCAAAGTTTGAAATGCTTTTCCTGAACAGTTGCATTTTTGCATAAGTGCGATATGTCCAGTAGTTACTCTAGTTACAAAGTCCTTCAAACTGTAACAGTTACACAGCTGTTTGGCTTGAGAAATATAAATTGCGGTGGTACCCACCCAGGCGGCCTCTCACATATGAGAGACCTACCACTAGTTGAGGAACAATAGTCCGGCTTATAAGGGCGGATCCAGCTTTTACGCCAGGGGGGTGGGGGGTCATATAATAGTTCATGTCAGATTTTAACGCTATGGTCGGGAGTTATATCGTTCATGTCAGAAAACTGGGTCCGATTTCAATACTCCAATTCGTCTTCTACTTCCTTTTAAAGTTTGTTACAGCCGTGATTTGTGAACACACACACTCTTTTACTATATTTATCGACATACAAAGAATTAATTTCGCTTATTAATTTTATCACCAAGATAATTCATAAATTTTGTCAATCTGGAGCCAACCCAGCGGGGGGTCATGACCCCCATGACCTCCCCTTGGATCCGCCCTTGTTGGCTTATCACTGCTTATGTTAATCTAACCTGGCCTCAGCGTTAAGGAAGTTGAACGTAGAGCACGCGTGCTCAGTGGGTAGGATCTCTACGTTGATCTTGCTGGCTCGAGCCGCGCGGAAAACCTTGTCTACTGACGCACGATCCTTCGATTCCAGACCTATTACCTGGAGACAGTACAGTTTATATTAAAGGAAAATAAATAAAAAAATACACCCTACAGTCACATACATAGTCCTGACCCCACACTAAGATCGAGTCTTGTGTCGTGTATCAGGAACTACGAGAGACTTCAGTTTCACAAACATCCAGACCCTAAAGAAATATTTGTGGGCCGCACGAAACATTTCTCTCGGTGCGGGGATCGAACCCGCGGCCTATCGTTTCATAGATGGCGTCTAACCAACTGCGCCACGGAGGCTGTCAACACCAGGCGCTACAGGCAACACACAAGGGGCCTTATTGATAAACTCGGATGAGCGAGGGATTAAATTTTAGCGCAAAACTTTAAAATTGATTAATTTATTTTGACCATTCTTTTTACTTTTAAAATCAGTGGATTGCCATAACAGGATTATCATGTTAGGCTGAAGAATGTAGATTTTTATTATTATAGTCATTACTATCTCGCTATTCATAATAATAGATTGAATTCTCTAGCACAATGCCTAAAGTTAATCCTTCGCTCATCCGAGTTTATTAATGAGGCCCCATAGGTAAATATAAACAATATTAACTCACCAGTAGGTCTATCTTAGGCTCAAGCATCCTGAAGAACCTCAACGAATCTTCGGTGATCTCGTCTGAGTCCCTCACTTGCCATGAAAGCACTGTCCTGGCCAAACAGAAATTAAACATTGTCATAGTTAGTTATAAAAAAATACGAAATATATTTATAAATTTTAGTTTTTGATAATTGCAACAAACTTTCTTTCTTTTAAACAGCCTTAGGTCTCAACAAAAACACCAAAACTTTTAAGTTGTAGTTGTAGTAATATTAATTGTGTCGAAGCTTTACCCTGTCATTTAAAAGCTCTCAACTTAATGCGATGGAAACTATCACAACTATTGTTTAAATTACCATATCACACAGCACATGAGAGCCAAAACCATTACTCAAATAAATAAAAACACCACACAATGCAACTGCTGGACATATTCAGACTTGACATCTTACATCTCAGAATGGCAAGCGCAGTGGAATGACAAGCATTGCTTTGTAATTCATGATGCTGCATGGTTTTGTACTGTCTATGAGCGGTCGTATCACCTACCATCAGAAGAATGATATGCTCGTCTCACCAGTAAAATTAATTTTTTCATTATTTTTTTGTTATTGCACTCATCTGTCACATAAATAGTCCTGATCCCACAGTAAGATTAATTAAATCTTGTGTTGTGGGTATAGAAACTACGAGATATTTTTCAATCTCAAAACAGCCAGTCCCCAAAAAAATACTTGTACGCCTCACAAACAACTCGGTACGGGGATCAAACCCACGGCCTCTCGGTCTACAGTCGGCGCATTATCAACTGAGCAACCTAGGCTGTTAATGGTATAAATATTTAATAGTCATTCAGTCAGTGCATGGTGGCCAGTTGGTAAAAGGACCAGACGCGGCTGCCACCATGGTGAAGGTGGCCGCAGGTTCAAATCCCTGGGTACATCTCTGACTTTTCGATATCATGTGTGTATTGATAGTTTATCTCCAAGTACTTTAACTTTAAAGGTGAAAAACATTGTGAGGAAACCTTTATACCATAGCGATTTGTAGAAATTTCTATTGTATGTAAAATCCGCCAACCCGCACTAGGCCAGAGTGGTGGACTATATGGTCTAACCACACTCAATCGTACTCTCGATTGTAGAAGAGGTCTATGCCCTGCAGTGGGACATATATGGGCTGATATAAATTCCAGAATTTAGTCTGAATCATTTCAAAACTTACCTTGGAAATATAGCCATAGGTCCAAGCACCGTCAATCCATTGTTCAGTTTAAAACCATACTGAAAATTTAAAAACATTAAAATTAATTAAAAACATAAATATTGGTTTACATTTTATTACTTTGACTATATTATATCATAAATATGTTTTGGAAGTTATAAAGACATTCTGTCAGTCATGACTCAGCATGTGTGGGCAAGATTGTTTGGACGGTAACACTGTCACACAAGAAATTGATATGAAAATATATCATATATGGCTAAAAAAGGAAATTAGAAGACAGTTCATGTTGCTGAGCGAGTTTGGTGTTTGGTTTCTTGGTGAAAAGGTATTGAAGCTGTGAACACAGCTTCAACACCTTTTGAAGCAGTGGTAGAAATCAACGACTCAAAACATTGTGAAACACTATTTGAATTCATAATATTTTTATTTTGATAAATAATTATGAAATGATTAGGGGCAATTGTAATAATTCATGAGGAATATATTTCATTTCAGAGATATTTGAGAAATTTATCATATGAACTACTCTCGAAGTTGTAGACAAATATGTCTATTTAGGACAAGTGGTCCGGTTAGGCAGGTCCAACTTCGAGAGAGAGGTCAATTGGCGAATCCAACTCGGTTGGGCAGCGTTCGGGAAACTTCGCGACGTCTTCTCGTCCAAAATACCTCAGTGCCTAAAATCGAAAGTCTTCGATAGTTGTGTGTTGCCAGTGATGACTTGCGGCACCGAGACGTGGCCTCTCACTATGGGCCTTATTAGGAAGCTCAAAGTCACTCAACGAGCCATGGAGCGGGCTATGCTCAGTGTTTCCCTACGAGATCGAATCAGAAATGAGGAGATCCGTAGGAGAACCAAGGTTACCGACATAGCCCATAGGATTGGCAAGTTGAAGTGGCAGTGGGCCGGGCACATAGCTCGTAGAACCGATGGGCGTTGGGGCTGAAAGGTTCTCGAGTGGAGGCCACGTACAGGCAAGCGAAGTGTCGGATGCCCGACTACAAGGTGGATGGACGATCTGACTAAGGTCGCAGGAAGTCGCTGGATGCAGGCCGCTTCCAACAGGTCATTGTGGAGATCATTGGGGGAGGCCTATGTTCAGCAGTGGACTTCCTGTGGCTGATATGATGATGATGATGATGATCATAAGAACATTTTATAATAAATCACAAGAGCTGACTTGTATAAATATTATTTTTTATAATTATTTTAGTTATTAAGTCATTAAGTTATTAAAATATATTGGCCTTATTCATAAACCTATTTTAGTTGACAAATTTTTTGTCTTTTCTGCTGCAAACTGAATTTTAAAGTTGTTGATAGGGTCAAAATATTTAATAACCAAAATATATTTTAATATTGATTATGAATAAGGCTGTATGTTTTTTGTATAGTGTGTAAAATTATAATTTTACACACTATACAAAAAACATACATTTTAAAAATAAATATATTTTACTTACCGTTGCATATGAATCTATCATGAGTCCTAGGTCATGATCTTGGTTCAAAACTCGTACTGTTGTCTTCCCTTCTCCTTCGTATGCTGATTTGTTGCGTATGAAACTGAAAACAGTTGAAATATAATTAAGAGCTGTTGAAATAAATAAAGTCATTAAAAAAATTATTATTATTTGAATTCATCACTTTCATATGCTTTGGTATTGTTTCATATAGCGGATATTACATGATTTATAACGTAATTGTAAATATTGGGATTTATATAAACGAATTATAATTTTTCTTCATAATATGGTGGGTAAAATATTAACTTAACATATAACCTAAACAGGTATTAATTTACCAATAGAGCAGGTATTTGAAATATATTTGGATAAAAATTACAAGTAACGACAGTATTGAATTATTAAATTAAATTAAATTTCAAAAAACTAACCTCAAAATCGGTACACTTTTCTTCGCTGCGTAATTTAATTGTCGTATTGTATTTGGTAACATTTTTAAACTTATAATTCCTATTGGCACTTTACAATAATATGAGCACTGAATGTTAAATAAATCACTTCGCCAATTTAGTTTTCTTTTTTGTTTTGAATTGTAATTTCGAAATGTCAAATCTGACATTTGCTAAAAATGCAATGAAAAACAAAACATAATTCCAAGCATTCCAAGTGCTATAATTTATTCTATGTTAAAACGGCAAAATTAGCTAAGCATTCATATGTGCGTTTAAGCTTCGGGCCTACTCTTATATTGAAGCAACACCGTTCAAATAATAACGTACAAAACCTTAAAATAACTGCAAAATTAACACTGCGCTTATCTCCACAAGACATTACTTGTTAAGTCTCTTATTGTATAATAATTTTATTAACCAGCAAGTACCTTAAGCTGAAACTTTATTATGCTAACATGCCGGTAATGTAAACCTAATTAAGTATAGAGCAGTGTTTCGAGTAAATAGGCGTGCAAGCAAGAATTTGGTAGTTTATTTTCAACCAATATCATTGTTAACTTAATTTTAACTCGTGTTCCTGTGAGTCATCAATAGATTGTGGAAATATGTTCTGTATCAAAATAGAAATTGACTATATATTTTGCCCTAGCATCCACCACTGCCAATCCTTAAATTAGGGATTTACAGGTTCACGCATTTGTGATTTTGAAACCTGATTCCGCAGGATTGATTCTGCATAGAAATAAATGTTTTTGTGATATTTAAATATTTACATCGCGTTTAGGTGTTGTGAGACCAAAAACTCATACGTAATTCTGATACCCTCACCACACAACTTAGTATCGAATTGTGTGATTACAGGCCTGTTGGTTATAAACTTTTAACTAATTATTTGATTCAATTCGTTACGGGCTGAAGAAAAATTCCTCCTCCTTGCATCGTTTATCTCAGTGTTGAAAGTCGTGACCTTCTTTATGCATCGGTTTCATTCAAACGAGTTTTCTCCATGTGGTTCTGTCTCCAGCAGTGTGAAGGGCACTGTGGAGTGTAGACTCAAGAGCGGTGCAGATCTGATCAGAACAACTTATTGGACTACAACTACGAGATCTTCTACCTTTTACTATCAAGGGCGGATCCAGGGGGGAGGTCATGGGGGTCATGACCCCCCTGGGCTGGCTCGAAATTGACAAAATTTATCAATTATTTGTTGATAAAATTTATAAGCAAAATTAATTATTTGTATGTCGATAAATATAGTAAAAAATTGTGTGTGTGTTCACAAATCACGGCTGTAACAAACTTTTAAAGTTTCTTACAGCCGTGATTATTACGAATGAAAGGTCATTATTACGAATTGGAGTATTGAAATCAGACCCAGTGTTCTAACATGAACGATATGACCCCCCCTGGCGTAAAAGTTGGATCCGCCCTTGTAAACTATGCCAGTCAGCGTTTCAAGATTGTAATCGTCTTTCCTTGAAATGTGACCGAAGTATTCCAAGATTCAGGCTAGTTTTCAGGAGTGGCAGTGGCAGATATGATAGCTGAATATTTCTGATCTATTATAAACAATTTCAGACATACGGCTGTATACTCTTCGATTCCTTTGCTTTATAAAGCTACGCCCTGGCCTAATCGATAAAGCTAAAGAAAATCAGCGCGTATTCGATAGCGCCCAGATGAAAAGCGTTCTACTAAGCATCCGGTTTGTTTTCTCTCGTATAAAGTAAATACTACCGTCGAAAATTTTCCTTATAGTGAAAATACTCAAGAAATGCAGTGGTAGCGGTCAACCAACGTGTACGTCGTGATATCAAAAACTGTATGAAAAACCTATCAATTCATTATTGATGTACTTTATATGGACCTATCGAAAATTAACGAATTGGTCGCATTTTACGTTAAAATGCATGTTATTTTATGATAGTTAAAAGAAAATGATGTTAATTATATTTTACACCTGACCACAAGGTGGAAGGATGATCTGGTTAAGGTCTCAAGAAATCGCTGGATGCAGACCGCTTCCAACATAGCGATCCATGGGGGTGGCCTATGTTCAGCAGTGGACTTTCTGTAGCTAAAGAGATATATGTATATTTGTATATATTGAACTATTATAGTATATAAAGTGGATACAGACCGCTTTCCATAAATCGTCGTCCTGTTTCTTTAACTAGGACTGTCTTTTCATTATATTTGGTTTAAAATAATGATATTTTGATAAAGGTTGTGTATGATTCAGACGTCATTTTCTAATCGATAGGAATAACTGCGCATATACAAATGCGCATTGTATATAATGTAAAAACTAGTATAAAACTATATTTATATCCTACTAGCGGCCCGGCCCAGCTTCGCCTGGGTACAAATAGATTTCTGTTCAATATTATGTACGTATTATACATATAAACCTTCCTCTTGAATTACTCTATCTATTAAAAAAAACGCATCAAAATCCGTTGCGTAGTTTTAAAGATTTAAGCATACAAAGGGACATAGGGACAGAGAAAGCGACTTTGTTTTATACTATGTTGTGATGAAGTGCTGAATGAACAGAATATCTCTGACTTATCGATTCGAGTTAAAGATGAGGACGATGATAATAAATCGTATTATATACAAATTAAACTGTATGGCTTAGACACCAAATACGATAGATACGAAACCTGGTATAGTCATTGCACTTGGGTAGTGCCTCTAAAATGGATACAAGATGCCCTTTTCATGTATAAATTGAGCTTAACAATTTAATTTATTCTTTATTAAAATACTTCGTATCTTAATAAAATAAGTTTAAATTGAACATAAGCTAAATAAACTGTACATCTCTAATTAATCGATACTAGTTAAAAACGATATGGTGTACCCTAAAATTAGTATTCTTATCAAAGCTTCTTCTTCTAAGCTTTCGAAATTGTTTAATCGTTTACAATTTCTCTGTTAGTCACATGCAAGATTTTAAAAAATAAGTTTTTGCAAGGCTGTACGGTCTTGGTGTCCGTAGCGTAATTGATACAGCTAAAAAAGTACGTGGGTCGGAATGTGGGACGCATGCGTAGGACCACAGACGTAGGATCCGTGTCCGGGCTATCCCCGGGCTCGGAGCTCTTAGCTTCAGTTCAGCTACCTACCAACCTCTGTTGAAGTAGCCTGTACTTACTTAGTCTCTTTTTGATCATAATAAAGCGTCCCATGAGCAATCGCGGTCGATATAATTAGTTAATATTGAATGTTATGTTATTAAGATGTGGTAGGAGCCAAGCATGAAATTTATGAAGATTTTAGAAAAAACCGCCTTTTTGGCACCCATAGTTTGTTAACCAATAATATATTGGATATAATACATGCTACGCCGGACAAAATTATTTCTAGAATAACCATTTAAACTAAAAATCCCATACAAAGAGTTACTGTATATACATATATTTTAGCTATCAAAGTTATTGGGAGGCTGTACAGACTCTATGTCTTGTGCCAAATCAATATACCTGTAAAAAGCGCCTGCGCGGGAACCTGCGCTTACCTGCTTCCCACGTACAATATTAGCCCCACCCCGGGCCGCTGCGCGTTGCATTTGCGCAGTATCAGCGTTCCTATAAGCGTTCGCAGACGCTTTCTTATTTGAATATAATTTTACCGTTGAACTTAAGCTATGAAGTGAATACCGTCAAGAAATGTAGTGCTAGGGGAACTACCAGCTCGGTGTTGCCAAAAACTGTATGAATTAAACTTACTTTTAATTTTTACCATGTATAGAGTATAAGTTCCTTGCTTATAAGTAGATGTTTCTTTGTCTAAATGTGATTAGGCTAGCTAAAGTAGTAAGAAAATAATTGAATTTGACATGTTATATAAGCTTAAAGCTATATGAGCAGACATTTTCGACCCAATCGATAAAAGTTTATTAAACGCCCTGCGCAGACTTGGCTACGCGTAGTTTATTATATTTTATGTCTATGTTTGCGCTATTATATTTAAACCGAATTTTACTATAAAACATTGTTGAAATATTAAAAATATTAATGTTAATTACGTTTGTATAGTGCTTGTTCCTGTTAGAAATATGTAATATGATGTGATATTCCAGATAGTGAACAAAAAAAAAGTTTTTTTGATGGCTGTATGAACTGAGATGCCTTTGTCAAACCATATTTTTAATGCTCGGGGAAATACCCGTGAAGTTTCATTTCTTTGCCAAGTAATTTATCTGTTATCGTATCTGTTATGTATTTCTGACTATTCAAAATGACTTCGCGGCCTCTGAAACCGTTTGATAACCGTGCTCAGACCATTTGGGTCTAAATGGATTCAGTTCATTCAGCCAGGGCAAGCAGTTTCTTTTCAAACAAAGGAAATTAATATTCATTGGATAAGAGAGGTTTTTGATGAATATGGCTAATGGTTTACTTTTGTTTTAATAATAATATTTATATTACCTTCTTAAAGGAAGCGGTTATAAAATATAACAAGATTAATATAAATCTTGACGTGGAAGCTTTGCGAATTTATTTTCCAGTAGTTTCCCCCCAAAACGACGTCAAATAAGCTAGTTCCTGTATATGTCGCAGGTCTTGTGTGGGGGCGCGATGGGCAGTGGCATAGGTACCGCGCAATTTCAATCCCTCCCATAAATCAATATTTATGTTTAAACTGCGCAGGTCTAGGACTTATGCCCTATGCACTAGATATAAATTAATTGATTATCGAGTCAGTGATAGGAAGATAGTGTTTTGAATTTAAATGAAGGTAGTGGATTTAATTTGCATAATTAATGAGTAATAAAAAAACAATTTAATTTTAACAGCTAGGCAGTGTCACAAGGGCTTTGTCCTTTTGCAAAATCGCACTGATTTAAAATTAGATGTAATGAACTACGCCATAAAAATTTTAAAATTGAAGTTTAACAAATTGTTAATGGTTAATGGTGGTAAACAAATGGTTAATTCATTATTTTAAATAGCTTTTCAGATTTGTGCGGTAGATTAGGCTGTATGTTACGGTTTCCTTTGTTCATGTGAATTATGAAAGAATGATTACGTCACGCTTTGCGCTTTGCGGCAATGCAGATGCGCGGTATTTTAAATATGTGCAAAGCATTGATTTTCGCCGGGAGTTTATTACAAGGAAAACATAGTCTCTCTCTCCGTCCAAGACATTTGCGGCCACCTAGATTAAAGCGGGCAAAAAGTGTACAAAATGGAGTGCAATAGTTATGCGTCGACGAAGCTTCTTAATGGCGAGAAACATTTCGTTGTGAATAGTGATTATAGGATAAATTTATGGCGGGAGGTGCGAAAGCGTTGGATGGTGCTCGGCGTTCTGGTGGCGGTGACACTGGCGGTGCTGGGGCCGAAAATAGGAGCACCCGGAGGCAACTAAACGCATGTTCTTAGACCATTCTAGAAAGCATTGCACCCGGCCATGTAATTATTCCAAAATTTATTGCTATGATTCTAACACCAAATTGGCTTTAAAGGTATATTTTTTATTACTATTTATTGAATATTTTCACACTATAAATTAAGGAATTTAATTTAGATCATAAAACTGATACATATTGTTTAAAGTAGGTATTTATTCAAAATTGAAATCGGTAACGTATGATAAAAAATAATAATTAAGCGCTTTAATAAAAAAAAAATCTACTTACCATCAATTACTTTTTTATTTAAAAACATAAAATTGATATCAATAGTTATTTTGAATATCTTAATACTTATAAATATGTATTTTCAATTGTATAACATTTGCCATATCACTATTAAATATTCAAATTATATATTTAAAATATGCTTAACACATAACACTTGTAAACCCAATTTGGCCTAAATTTATCACATATTTTCAAAATTTATTACTTTAGTCATTGGTGTAACTATAGGGTGCCCGAGCAAGGAAAATCTTCGGTCTAATGGGGCCTGCAAGCTAAGAGTGTAAACATAGGAGCAACCAAACATTTTCTGCGAAATTAATAATAAATAAATAACAATAATTTATTCTTAAACTCTTTTTATTAAGAATTAATCAACACATTTTATAACAAGACTTGTAATAAGCGTACCAAAGTATAAATTAGTAGCAGTATCCCATGCTCAACAGTGAACAATTATGGTCTGATATGCTACAGTATAACCATAATTTACTGACTAAGCACTTACTACTTTATTTATAAAAACTCATTGAAGTTTTCAAATGCCGTTATTGTATGAGCTGACCTAAAATTAATCAGCTTGTTTAACAGCTTATTAACTTAAAAAATGTCCGAGAACCTTGTTTAAGCAAGTTGGCTGTTTGATATAATTTTTAAGTGGAAAAAATCAGTTTTTTCTTTAAAGTGCCAATATTCGTTTAAATATGTAGAAAAACTATTATGAATAGCAAAATGTTAAATGAACGTTTTGCCTCTTCGTAACATGATTTACCTAACTTGCCTTTATGTGGTCGATTATTATATTTTTAAACCTAGTTATTTTAGATTTGTATAAAATTGCAACCTTAAGCTTTGATGCATTAAGGAAGGACCGTTTTTTATGACATTTCCATGGGCCTAAATAGTATAGTTACGCCTCTGACTTTACTTAAGTAGCAAATAGAAAATGCAAGAAACTATACATTCATTGGATGCAGTAGTTATTAGACCAAACTCGGAGTTAAACCAATTGGCTTTTAACTTTACAAACACTATTCAGAGAATTGGGTCTATCATCATCACATTTGATAAAACTATAATATTTATCTTTTTCTAAATTCTATTGCGACTACATCTCACACACATTACAATACTTTGAGGAAAGTTACAGTTATGTTACAAAATTGGGTAGAACATATTAAGTTTTAGAATAACTGTACAATTTCGTGATACGGATTTTGCATTCTTAGTAAAATATTTTTGGCATCTAGCTTTAGTTTTATAGATGAGACATGAGACATTATTTAAAGTAAAATTTTATATAGCATAGTTGAAATATTTAATTGGGATTTCTTACATGGAATACGTATAATTGTACCAGCTAATACGGCCAACATTATCAGTGATTTGCACACAACACGCTTATCACCAAACCTTTAGCTTGCTGGATACATTGTATCATATTCAGATGATAGCTCATTTATAGTCATAGTGATTTTGTAAGAGTGGAATATTGGATTCTTGAGTTAAAGACAAATATAGTTAAATACTATGCCATGTTATGATGTCATTATTATTTTTTTAGACCATGAAAACCTGGTCGTATTTAAATTTAGCCTCATTAATTGTGAACAATGGTCCTATTTTATATAAAACTAGCTGTATCCGCGACTTCGTCCGCGTGGAATTTAACAAAGACTTTATTTTTCTAAAATAAAATATTTTTTCTAAAATAAATGTATCTTAAGTTACTCCTTATTATATCAGCTACCTGACAATAAAAGTCCCGTCAAAATCGGTCCAGCCATTTCGGAGATTAACCGGAACAAACAGACATACAGACAGACAGACAGACAGACAGACAGGCAGACAGACAAAAAAAAAATTAAATATCATTTTCGGCACAGGTATCGTGTATATAACGATATGTAGTTGGACATTTTTTTTATTTTCACTTTTAAAACAGACACTTCAATTTTATTTATATGTATAGGTAATATTTTTAAATTAAGTATTGTCATAACATAATGAAATAATTTTAAATAATGAGGTTCAAGATCGACAGTTACAGTAAATTAAAATTTACATTATGTAGTCTAGTAGGGTTCTGTTGTAGACCATAGACTTGCTCCAATATCCATTTGATTAATCCAATTGATAGGCTATATATAAGGTGAAGGTGAAGGTGTGGCCAAATCTCAGGTAGAGAGAGATTATGTTTTTGTAAACAGTTTTCCTTCATTTATGTCATGGCTATCTTTATTATATGAAGCCCAAAAACATTTTGAAAATTAAAATAATTTTGTAAATCATGGTAGTATTTTACTATTCATAATTATTTCTTGAAGGTTCTCAAGTATTTCGATAACACATATACTAGATTTTGGAAGGTTCTAATATTCAAGGGCTGCGTATCTAACGGTAGTTCCGACATCGCAAGCTTCCATCGCTTGCTTCATCAGTAATCATTTGTGCACTGTTCAGATAGCTGCTGAATATCAGTGATCAATCACTTGCCAAGATGATGGCCGGCGTCGGCAGCAGCAACCGACGCAGGCGTGGCCTTGTCACTTACATTTGGGATAGAATGGTGGGAGAGCCTATGTCTGACGAGGATTATTATAGACTTACATCAGAACCAGGTCCTGATGGGCAATACGACAGGTCATACACGGCTGCCGGAGACCTAGAATACTTCCGAAGACGGACTCGCGGCGTCCCTATATCCACCAGATTGATGTTCATATTGGATGGAATGCTGGAACACGAGTTTCAAGATCAGGAGGGCGCTGAGCGTCAACAGTTGTGCCAAGCTGATCAGGCATCTTGCAATGGAGAGCAGAATGGTAATGATGGACAAAATCTTCAAGAGAACTTAGAAGATGCATTGAATGAGAATGTGCCACAGGAAGACGAGTTCGGTGATGCCCCGTCTAACGAGGATATGCTGGCACAAGAAGAGGGTGCCGGAAATGCGCCGAATATGCCCCAGAATCAAGATGGTCAGAACACTAATGAACAGAACGGTGACTGTCAACAGAACAATAATGAAAATCAGAATGCTCAGGCCCAAAATGCGCCTACGAATGAAAGGCCTGCTGGTCCGCGTCAGGGACCTCCGCGGTCAGATAGCCCGTTTCTGAACAGTTTCCTACAGAGCACTCGACGACCCAATACTCCGTTCTTGAACGAAATGTATCAAATAGCGCAAAGAATCAGCATGCGATACCAGAATGAGTTGAACCAGACCACTCAGAGAATCAATAACATGATGGGTCAAAACGCCGGTAACAATAATGACCAAAACCAAAATTCGTCCGCCCAGAATGACGTGAACCAAAATGTTCAGAATGCTGACGCGGCGATCCTCAATGAATTGAATCAAAACATGCTGCGCCACAATATATCGGCGCTGAGTGATATTTTACCTAGATCGGTGCGCCAGAATATGTCGACAAATAACAGCTCGAACCGAAACAATCAGCGGAATATGCCGTCCCAACATGACTTACTTCACGCCCATCGCCATAATATCGCGCTACAAAACGAGATAATTCGGAATGCTCAGCGCCTGAACTTGCCTCTCCATAACGAGACGTTTCACCGGGACCACATGCCATACATGGAGCCGTACCCCTGCCCAGGGATGCAGACATTACCGGACCCCCTCTCGCCCGCACCGTACCCGTTCCTACCGCCCTTCATGGATTCGCTACCGGGAAGCTCCTTTCCCGGACTTCCCCCCATTATAGACACGCGCATGAATTCCTACCACTTCCCAATGTTTGCGCAGAACGGGCCTCAGATGATGCCACGCCACTTGGGCCAGATCATGCCGGCGCATGCCATACCGCTGTACTTTGATGGGAACTGCTGGCAGTATGCACCCCAATTTATGCAACCTCAGATAATGGGGCGATACAACACGTGGGGACAGAATATATCGCCGTATCTCGATGCGTACCCGTGTATGCCGCCTCTGAATATGCCAAACTCGATGAACCCTCGACCCAACGCACCGAGGCAGGCGAATAACGCCCAGGGATGGGACACCAACGCGCCTGATATTATGCCTGATGATATAATATACCCGATGGTGAACGCCGCACTGGCTGGCGGTAATGGAACCGCGGACAATGCTGACTTACTTCGGATGTTACCTCCTGGTCTGTCGACGTCTGATGTTGTAATGATGGTGTATGACAATATGATTTCCAATGGTTATACATCGGAGTCAGCGTTTGCGTACGAGACTCCTCAGGCCGCGCGTATGGCTGCTAGGCGGCGGGCGGCAAGATGTCGCGCGGCGATGCGGGAAGCGCAACTGAACCGTGGCGGACAACAGGCCCAGCAGGTTGCAGCTGATAATAATAATCAACGTACAGGACGCCCCGCTTTTGTGCCTCCACCTACTGCCGAACAAGGAGAGAACCAAGCGAATGACGGTGCAGCGCAGCCGAATGCATCCGATGCTCCGACAGAGCAGGCTTCTACGAGTGGCCGTCAGTCCACTGCGCCTGATAACGCTTCAAGCCGGGCCTCACAGCGCGGTGGAACCTCGCGTCAGTCGGGCCAATCAGACGAGTCCAACCAGCGTAGGCGTGAACCTACTCCCTGCCAATCATCTGATGCACCAAGGGATAATTCAGCGCCGTCTCCATCATTGAACCAGGCTGGACAGAACCACGCTCCGCTTCAGAACGACCCGCGTTCTTCGGCTTTCCAGCCTGCAACGCGACGCGGTCCATCCGCATTCCTCACTCCACGCAACCCAGCTATTGAGGAGCTGACTCGCCGTATCGTCAGGAGAATAGCAGATCGCCTGAGGATTGATTTGAGGGACCCGCATACGGGAGAAATGATTCGCGGCCGCTCGGTTGAGTTTGAGGATGAGCGGGCTGCCGAGGAGTCGATGAACACGTACTATCGTGAGCTAATTGAGGCCCGCAGGAGGCAGGAGTTAGGTCTCGATGAGCCGGATGGACCCCCGCGGCAGAATGGAGGGCGTCAAAGGCGCCGCACTTCTAATCGTCATTCACAGACTCAGACCAATACTGATAGGGAGGGAGGAGAATTACTCAGCACCTCACCAACCACTGGAAACGAAGGTCCCCGCTTTCTAGCACATTCGTCGGGAGATTCTAGCTCGGAGTTCGACGGGGAGGCAGACCGCTGGAGCGTGTCCTCCCAACACACTGATGACGAATTTCTGTAGATCGATGCATTTAATTTTTAGGTAATTATTCATTCGTAAGGAGTGAGCGTTGTATGATACAATTTAGTACTCCAACTTAATTCTTCTGGTCTCTGTTTATTGTAAGGGTAATTTAAGCTTTTTACCCCTAAACTTGTCTATAATTGCTAGTTTTTATATCTTCATGACATGTCGGTCCCACAACACTCACTCCTTTTAAATGTTGTGTACAATGAGGTTAGTTAAATTTCAAATTATAATAACGGGGGTAGTTTCAACAATTCATTCTCATTACATTCACGCTTGCATTGAAAGATTTCAAGCTTTCTTACTAAGACTAAATCACAGTATGCACTTAGTTAGCCGGGTGCTTAGTAACACTAGTATAAATAGGCTGGGGTTTTGGGATCCTATGGATTTGACAGTTCGTTAGGCCATCTGAGTTTTGACTTTTTTTTCGGGTTTTTAATATTTTTTTATGGCAAAGTTGTGTAGCTGATGGTGACTATAGTAACAATTACAATTTCAAGAGATCGTTGGGGCATTTTCTTTATTTTACAGTTTAGAATCTTATAGGTAACTTTTAATTTTTACACAAGACTAGGTCTTAGTTAAATATACATTGATCAACAAAGAAAAAATAATATGAGAAAATACGCACACTAGATGCTACCATAATAATTTAAAAGGTTTGTTAAGTTCAGAATAGAGTGCCTTAGCCTTAGACCGACTTAAAGGTCTTTGCTCTCGACAAAAACAAGGTTAGGTTAGGATTGTTTATTCTCTAAAAGGTTAGGTTAGGATTACGCAAAAATCAACTCTAACCCAAACAAAATAAACTCAATTTCTCCGCAGGCCCTCTGCACACCCACTACCTCCTATACCTCCCGCTTTCGTACATATACTATGCTTGCGGTACCCGTTCCCCACCCACTTGGTGTCCGTGGCGGCTGCACGCGGTGGCGTGTGTGCACGCGCACGTCGTCGCGCCGGCCCTCGCTGTGGTCGTGGTCAGCGCTCTCAGAGATGTTACAGACTATAGGATTGTTAAAGGGTGAGTTTTTAATTCTTCTTAAATTTATACAGGTTGATATTGACACATGGTACTTAATTTAGCCCACATGTTTCTCATTTCCCCAGGTGACACTACATAATTTGAAAAAAATATGAGAAGATTTGTTGTGAAAAATCGTGATTTTATTTTTCACGATATTTGGGCGTCCCATACATGTAAATAGGAGTATTTTTACTGCTTAGCTGTACTTCAGTTTGGTTTGGGAGTTTACCTGAGCCGTAATAAGACTCGGTATCTATAGGGGTTGCTTGAAGCCTTGAAACCTAAAATCTCGCTTTTTTTACAAAACTATCTGGTAGTTTTTGTTCAAACTTAGTACAATGTTACCCGGGATGGTTAGGAACATGTAGTTTAAATTAAATACCATATATCAATACCAACCTGTATACACCTAAAACTTGTACCCATATCACTGATTCTTAAAATTGTACACATGAGGGTAATTTCTAGTATTTATAGGGTAATAGGGAGGATTCGAATCTTTTGTAAATTATTTAGACATAATTGTCATAAAGTCAATCATCACGCACCATAACGGTGAAGGAAAATATCGTGTGGAAACCTGCATACCATAGTGATTTGTAAGAATTTCTATAGCCTGCCAACTTGCACTACCAGCCAGCGTGGTGGACTATGTGGCCTAACCACTCTCAATCGTACTTTCGATTGTAGAGGAGGTTTGTGCCCTGCAGTGGGACGTATGTGGGCTGATACGGTACGGTTTTACGTGCCATGTTCGAGAATTCTTCGTGGCGGAGTACATAGTAACTCCCCTGGGCTTTGCAGCATAAACTTTGGGAAGCCTCTGGTAGAATATAGCCAATAATATGTGTGTGTGTCTGTATGTCAGTGCTCTATTCGCGTCTGTGGGTGGTCCTTGCGCCTGGCTGTCTGCGGCCTTCAGTGCGGACCACATGACCGCCTCCATACTGGTGGTGAACTACGCAGCCTCGCTTGTAGCCGTGCCGCTGTCGCTGCTCGTACTAGTGAGTATGCGGCTCTATTATTATTATATTTATTTTTTTATTGTACATCTTACATGAAAGAACAAAATGTAACTAATATGGTATAATGGGGTATTTGACTATTGTCGATTTTTGGTATTATTTCGCTTACTAAACTGAAAATCGAAACACCTTGAAAGTTTATGTTTTGTAAGGATTATCAGAAAAATGTGTAGGAATATATGAAAAATGTCGTTTAACAGTGAATAATGTGAGGATTTCAAATCCTAATGTTGATCTAAATTCTAATTAATATATGGTGTTTCGTATTTTTTAATGAACTTTTTTAAAGATATTTAATTATACCGTCCATTCATTCAAGTCCCCTCCTCCCCAGTGTGGTCGCATAATAGTCCCTCCCCTGTCATCGACCCTGTCCACCCTCGCGGTGACAGTGCTACCATACCTGGCGGGGTTGTGTCGCGGCACAGCGGCGCCGGCGCTGGGCAGCCAGGCGTGTGCTCTGGCGCTGCTGTATATAGAGTGTTGCGCGAGTTTAACTCACGCTGAGGGCACCCTGTACGTGTCCGATGTTGTCGTCGCGTTGGTGCTTGGTGAGTGGAAAAAAAAAATGTTTTTCTTTTTTTTTCTTATTTAGTGAGTGTTTTTGGTGTAAAATGAGATTTTTGTAGTGAAGCTGGTGCTTGGAGAGTTTTTTTTGTTGCTATCCTCCTTTATTATTTTATGTTTTTGATTCTGGTGTAACATAAGATTTTTGTTATTTTTTATAATATTTTTTAATATCTTGCGATGGTGTTTCAATGTTTTTGTAGCATTAGATTTTTTTTATTGCTATAAATGGCGAGACGAGAATGCCGTTCACCTGATGGTAAGCGATACGATAGCTCATAGACAGGAGGAATGTTTGGACGTTCCACTGCGCTCGCCATCATGAGACATAAGATGTTAAGTCTCAATAAGTCCAGTAATAACTTCAGTTCACTTTCTATTTGCTATTGCTACTTATTCGTACTTCACGTGCTAGGGCCCTACTATATAAATCCGAAACGAAGTTCGAAACTTCGTGATGTTTTTCGTTTCGAAACCTACTCTATAACACGAAGTTCGAATCTTCGGATCGGAGAATGAATTATTCCAATATATCGGCAATACGAACATTTTCAGAGTAGGTACATACGTATCGTCACAAACTTCGTTCGTCCGAAGTTTCAAACTTCGTTTCGGATGAATATAGTAAATAAAAATGTAAATGTTCGGATTGCCGATATATGCGAATCATTCATTCTTCGATCCGAAGTTTCGAATTTCGTGTTACAGAGTAGGTTTCGAAACGAAAAACGTCACGAAGATTCGAACTTCGGATTTATATAGTAGGGCCCCTATTTGTGATTGCTATTGCTATTTATTTCAACTACGCATGCTATTTCTAACTGTTATTGCTATTTATTCCATCTACATGCTATTTATAACTGCTATTGTTATCCCATCATCACATCATACAGGGTATATCAAGACAACAACCGAAAACGAAGCCGGGTGGTAGTTTAAGCGACTTCAGACACAATGCAACAGAAACGTTGCAAAAAAAAAGCGACAATTTTTTTTTGTTATTTTTTTCCTATCACCATATTTGGGTGGTATATACATTTTTTCCTAAAATAATAGTGTATACCCTTTTATTTATAAATAATCTAAGGTATAAAACAGTTTAAATTATTATTTTAGCAAAAACTATGGATTTACCACCTAAAAATGACGATATTTAAAAAATCATAAAAAATAATTGTCGCGTTTCTTTGCGAAATTTTTAGTTGCATTTGTGTTTGTAGTCACTAAAACTACCACCCGGCTTCATTTTCGGTAGCAGTCTTGAGATACCCAGTATAACAGCTATTGCTATATACCCCAACACCTACATATATCTCGTAGAAGCGACGCACCTGATCACGAGCGCGGCGACGTGCTGGGTGTACTCGCGCTGCGAGCTGCTCGCGCAACAACACTGGCGGCTCGTCGCGCTGTGTGCAGTGCCCAAGCCGCATATAGGTGAATACAGATTATAGTGAGGATGTCATTCATCATTCAACCGTTCTCAATCAATTTCTAAATAATTTAGTAGAGTAACACACTTGTCGTTCATTCAGTGCTCACTCATAGTTCATTCCGGAACACTTATCGTTTATTCCGAAGACACTTATCGTTCATTCAGTAGTGAGTTATCGTCCATTAGTAGTCATTTGTCGTTCATTCAGTTGTAACTCATAGCTCATTCAGTAGTCACTCATCGTTCATTCAAGGTGTAACTCATAGCTCATTCAGTAGTTACTCATCGTTTATACAGTACTCATTCGTAGTTCATTCAGAAGTCATTCATCGTTCATTCAGTAGTCACTTGTCGTTAATTTAGTAGTCACTAATAGTTAATTTAGAAGTCATTCATCGTTCTTTATTTCTATGAAATGACATTAATTTATTAATCACAGTAGGAAATTAAATAGCTCTTATGATAAGTTAAAACACAGAAATTAATTTCTATCCATAAGCTATTAAATATAAACTCTTTATTGAAACAAAATCGGACAAAAAATAAATATTTATAATTTCATCATTATCTGTTCATATGTTGTTGCTTGTACTTGATCGAACATAAATCAATTATCCATTTTTGTTTAATCTTTTATTCACGATAGACTCAGCAACAATTTATGACTATTTCTTGGCTAATTCATCATTCATTTATTCGTTCAATTATTCATTGACATTTCAGTAATTGATCATCATTCGATTAACACTCTTAAATTTCGATAACCTATGACTAATAAAAAAACATTTGTCCAACTATTAAAATAATTTAGATACGCACTGACTAGTAATATCAAATATCTGCTACACAGGAGCAGTCCTAGGCAGCGCGTGCGATGTGTGGGGCTTATCATCAGTCCCGGCGGCCTTAATGCTACCACTCCGGGGCGCCTTACTCGCCACCATCGCCGACCACCAAACGTAGTACCACTCACCACCACTCACCACCAAGTACAACTCACCACTAAGTACCACTCACCACCGTAGAGAGCACAACGATCGAGAGTTACTACGACTTTCCGGTGCCAGATAATATAGCTGCTAATATAAAACTAAAATTTAAGGATTTTATAGTGGAGTTTTACATTTTTTAACTCCTTGATGTACAGGATAATAGCTTTCCTGGGAGGTTACTCTATACTCCGACACTTCGAATTTTCGGATGATGAACGTCAATATTGAAGATAAAAGATATCCACTTCTAAAAATGAATACTATTAATACGAAACTTATCATTCTTAGAACTTAGTCTAAGATTACGTACGATACAGGATTTGAATATTTGTAATATATTTAAACATATTCGTCGTGTGGGAGTATTGAGTAATCCCACTAGTCAGTTGAATTAAACCAAATACGCGAAAAAATCCGTGAGAAATAGTGTAATATTATCGTAAATACGAAAAAATAGTAGCTAAGATCTATTGATCTTGCTACTATTTTACTATTATTATTAAAATGGGTGTTATGAGGTTAGAACTACGATAAATTCTTACAACTAGTAGCTAGCACATCTTTAGCTACTATGACTATGTCATCTACCACTTAAAATAGTAGCTATCACTGCTATTAGCAGCATTTAGCAGCTATTAGCAACTATTAGCAGCTATTATGCCTACCATAGTAGCCATCGACCAATAGTATAGGGGGAACATAATAGTGCAATTAGAAATAAGTATTCCGTCAATGTGAAAATCCCAATTTTTCCGACCTGTTTGCACCAAAATGCACTCAAATGACCCATTAAAATACATGTTGTATTAAATAAGATAAATAAATCTTGTTTGATAATTCAGTCTCATTAAGTTGCTCAACAAAATTAGCTGCGAAGTAAATGTCCGGTACATTGATGAAAATATTACCAAAATAATTTTTGTCCGCATAAAAACCGAGCCAAAGTAGGGTGCAAATGGGTGTTAATTTTAAATCGTGCAGAGGGACTATGCTAGCATATTTAATGAGAAAATAAAAATCATAATTATTGCTTTAATATTTAAAAGGGAATTTTCGACAAATAAATTTGATCTTATACCCCCTCCCTTATATTGGCATTTGTATCAGCCCATATACGTCCCATTGCAAGGCATGGGCCTCTTCTAACATCGAGAGTACGATCGAGATAGGTTAGGCCGTATAGCACACCAAACTGGCCCAGTGCAGATTGGGTAACTTTTATATACCATAGAAAAAAGGGGTATAACTTTAGGGGGATACTTTACTTAAATTGGTAAAGTCTATAATTTTTACAACATAAAATAAAACAGTTTAATTTCTCACTAAAAGTGTTAGCATAGTATTTTATTATATATCGTTTTAAATGTATTTTGTAGTTTGTAGTGATTTTTGTAGTTTTAGTTATAAGGAGGTACCGCGAGTGCCTCTGATGTTTGTAAAGTGTAGACGCGGGATATCTAAAGGATAGACTCTCAGAGGTATCTCTATAGTCTTGAAATTCTCTCAGAGGTCTCTCACAAAGTCTCAAAGACTCAGAGATATCTCATAGAGTCTCAAAGATTCTGAGAGGGAATTTAAATTGAGAAAGTCTGATATAGTCTGTTTTGAGTCATCGGTTTGGTAAGTAACGCCAGAATACACAAACGCCATTTAAATATTAAGTGGAACTTAACTTTGTAAATCCCATTTATATTTGTACGACCCACTGTAAGGTATGGACCTCCTCTAAAACAATAATAATCATACACCCAACATCCAAGTATGTGCCTCCTTTAAAATATTAATAATAATAATACACGCAACAGTCTAGTGTCGTATCAGAAACTGACCGACACAAATACCTGTGGTTCACACAAATATTTGTTTCGGTGCGGGGATCGAACCCGAGGCTTCACGTTTCACAACCGGCGTCAACCAATTGCGCCACGGACGCTATCAATGTTAGTACGATTGAGAGTGGTTAGGCCATATAGTCCACCACGCTGGCCTACTGCCGTTTAGCAGATTTTAAATAGCATAGAAATTCAATTTAAGTACATTTAAGTGGTGCTTGCGTAGTTAAGTGCAACTTAATATTTAAAATGCGTTCCAGTATTCGAGCTTTGGAGGTTAAAATATCTACAGGGTTACAGCTTTACGCTTCGGAAGTGAATGTTTGGACGCCTCTAACGGGGGCTCAATGTCAGAGATTTTTTTCTGACGTGGTCTTAAGTCCCATTTATACGGAGTTTTCGCGTCGAATATACGATTATCGTAAGGACTTTTTCAGCATACGACCGATCATGAACAGTGGCAAAACTTTTTGAATTACAATACAATGCTTGGCATTCCATTGCGCTCGCCATCCTGAGACATAAGATGTTAAGTCTCAATATCTCTAGTATTACTCTGGATACAATGCCATTCAAACTGGAACACAATGTATTTACATTGCTGATTACCGACGGAAACAGACATTGCGGTTGCATTATGATATACGACAATGTTATACGATTCTCGACTCTTCGTGTAAATGGGGCTTTAAAGACTTGAATACCGTGTTTATTAAACATTGAGGCTTAATCACATACCCAATAAGGAAGATTGTTGATTGCCTAGTACTCCTTTCCTCTTATCCCTTTTCCTCCCAGCTTCTCTCCCGATTTGATGGCCCTTTAACACACTTATGATGCAAGCGTTGTGTTCATGAGCAGTGATAAAGTTACGTGAATCGCCCTACAGGACCTGTTTACTCATTGGCCTGACCTGTTGTATAAACAAAAAACACTTATCCTAGCCAAAATATTCCACCAAATCGCTATTTATGAGCTGGCATTAAATTGTCGACGGGCGATACTCGCCTACCGAATTTGACAATTTTCAGTTATTTTGACAGTTAAAAATAATATTAATATTCTTTTCTATACCTCTTATTTCTATAACTCTCTCGTTTTAAATACACCCATGGTTTTCTGTAAGACATTGCTTTTTTATATTAAGATTTCAATAAATAAATAAAACTGCAGGACACGGATCTCCTCTACAATCGAAAGTACGATTAAGAGTGGTTAGGCCATATACAATAAATAAAAAACTACCCTCAATCTTTAATAAATACGGTATTAGTAAAAGACTGGTTTAGACTCAGCTCAGAGGTACTCGGTGAGTTTTATTATCCTAGTCTAGACTCTACGTGCTTATAGTCCATATTGGTCTCAAATGGCCTATTCTCGATGTAATTTTAACCAAATATATTAAGTATTTTAAATTTACAAAACTTCCATCATCGCCATATTTAAGATTTTTGAGACTATGGTTCAATTTCCGCGCGGAAAATGACATCCGGTAGGAACCCGTTAATGATCCAATCAGGTTGACATTAATATCGCCGACAAATAAAAATATCTCGTTACATAAATAACAAATGTTCACAAAAATGAATTTAAAATTACATAGTACAGTCGAGGTAACTTATTAATCTTGAGATTAGAATACAAGTATTCCTTGCCGCGGAATCGAACCCGCTCTCACGGTCGGGATACTGACCATTATACTACCGAAGATAGTTGGCTTTTGTCGACACATAAAATAAAAAAAGTGAAAATTACGTCATATTGAGGCACGTATGTCGCGCGTCAGGCTCTATGTATATCCGGATACAATCACGCAGTATTGTGACGAGAGATCTTCTCACTTGGATACTCTACACTGCGCTAACCATCAGGCTTTGTGGACATATTACCGGCCAGTATAATGTCACGTAAAATATGGCGATGATGGAACATACAATATCGTGTAGTATGGACTGCATAATATAGTGTTTGAGAATAAACATACCTCGATTTTAATACTAACAAATAATTTGAGACATAGATTAAAAATGGCTACATAGTACACATAACACAAATTCACACAATACTACACAATTAGTATGATATGGTATGGTTAAATAATACACCAATACTCGGGATATTGGTCAAATACTACATAAATACTCAAGATATTGGTCAAATACTACACATATACTCACGGTATTGGTCAAATACTACACATATACTCACGGTATTGGTCAAATACTACACATATACTCACGGTATTGGTCAAATACTACACATATACTCACGGTATTGGTCAAATACTACACAAATACTTATCATATAGGTCAAAAACTACACACATACTCACGATATTGGTTAAATACTACAGTTACACATAATATATTACTCAAAGACCACACAGAAATTGGAAAAATATTCAATAAACCACACCTAACAGAAATAATCATACGAAGAAAAATATCAGTCAAATAAAAAATCGTGTGGGACAGAGATAAAGCTAAGATGCAGCTAGTAATCTCGTAGTTATAAGCCGCATCATTGCTCCATCTCTTTCTAAAAATAATAAAGTAATATTGTGCAGTCCATGATACAACTAGGGACCGTATTATACTGATATTTTAATTATTTTTTAAATACATTTTAATAGGGTAGGTGCTATTTTAAATTTTATGTCATTTCGGGTGAATTTTAATTTTGAATGATTGAAGACATAATCTTTAGGAAATGAACTGATAAATTTCGTTTGCAAAAGTAACATATTGAGTATCACTGAAAACCTACAGGGACTCATGCTAGGATATTTTCGAACAATTCCAGCAACAGTGACAAGCGATATAACTATCATGCCTTTTGATACTCTATCTGCGTTGCGCTTACCCAAAGGTGCGTGTGAATATATCGTACCAGTATGGAAAATCAAATTTGCTCTATTTTAAACTAAAACATCATTATGTTTTAGTATGACATATTCAAAAACAAACTCAAATTAATTTGTAACTTGCGCATATAACTATACTAGCTGAAGCTGAAGAATTGTGTTTGTATTCGCTAATCTCAGAAACTACTGGTTCGAATTTAAAATGTTTTAAGTATTGGATAGTCCATTTATCAAGGAAGGATATAGGGTAGTTTTTCCCCGAATTTTTGAAATCCTGGACATTTTTTTTAAACCGACGGAGGTGGGTTCAAAACTTCATTTGGATATTTATTTTGCACATAATACGGTCCCTTATATAAGTATTTTAAAATCTGAATGTTTAGAAATAAGGTTTTAAAATATGGATGTGTAGTTTACAGAATTCTAGTCGTAAGTCTTTTATTTCACCACTGAACCATTTTTGATAAAGTTTCGCCCTAAGATTTATTTGTAACATGCGTGGAAGTGTAGTCCTATGTTCTATACCCAGGTAGGGTAAAGTGTTTCGAAAAAACTGGGATTCCATCAAAATGGTACTTAATATAATCAGCTCATCCAACTTGGGTGTGGAATATAAATTGAATGGTAAGGTTTAATTTTAAATGCAAAAATTTCCTAAAATTATTGTATTAGAAAAATTCTGAACATTTTATCAATATGTAAGAAATTTATTTTTGGGGGTAGTTATACAAAAAGCTTTAGGTAATTAATAGAACGGCCTAAGTCCATCAAATAGTTTAGAATATAGAAGTTTAAAATGAGATTTCATTCACAGCGATTTCGCAGTGCTATTTCACATAGAAAATGATTTGATATCACATGCTATTGCTAATTGCTATTTGCGGCATTTTAACAGTTATTAGAATATGGAGATAGCATGTCTAAATGAAAAAAATAATTACACAAGATTTTCACACTCTTGAAATATGAAAAAACCAATGAAAGTGTCACGTTTGGAGTTAACACCGGCATTATTTTGCCAACTATACGATCATTACTACTGGGAGTATTTTGTCGTGAATAAATATGAAAAAATAATACAATAAAATTACAAAAGCAAAAGCAAACTTTTGTGTAACTACCCCCGTTTTAAAACTAAATTTATATATTTTTAATATATTTTAATTAAATACTATAAGGTTTAGAAAAATATTGTTTAGTTAGAACGCTCAAAAAGGTCTTATACGCACTTAGTGTTAAAATTATTTAACAGTTTGTTTCTTGTGTCTTTTTGGCAAAAAGAAAAATGTTTTTATTTTTTATTGTTATACTTATATAAGAATAATTTATGAAATTGAAAGATGAAATTTATTTACAAAATATTTAGATACGAAGAAATATTTTAAATATTTTCTTTTGTAAATTTTTAAATTTTTGTTTTAATTTTTAATATAGTTTATTTCAGGTATTTGATACTATGAAATTGTTTTTATATCACCTAATATTATTTATTTAAATTCTGGCCATATTGTAATATTATGTTATTACTACAGGCATAGACAGAAGAGAGGGGTATAGATTTCTTCTTTGCGCTCAAATGTTTGAGAAAGACAAAACTATTATGCGGCCAGAAGCACTTAGGAGACATTATTATCCGACACTTACATATAAGGTTTGTCCTATATCACTAAGTATGAAAAACTGCTCACAAAACACAAATAAAATATTTATAAATTACACAAAAAAAATCTACTTAAGACACAATTGTCCAATAATTTTGTCCTTTTCAAAACATTTCTATGAGCTTTCTATTTTCTGTCTATTTCATATAGGAGACACTGGAAAGCTGACCCCTAATTATGCATTTTATTTAACCCGTTTAAAAAGAACAAGAGAGATCTTGTCCAAATCGCGCGAATTATACGCGAATTACTCGCGAATTTAGATGCGCGTTATGATACCGAATATTAATACATTACGACCAGAAATAAATAATTTAATACGCGCATAATTCGCCCTATTTTAATAGTGTTGGGCAGAAAGAGCCCAAACCGAAATAAACCCTGAAATTGCGAAAAATTACAAAATGTACCGAACAGCTGTTTTTTTTTTGTGATTTCATGGTTAGCCCCATAGTGAAAATTGTGTATACTCTTTCTGACTAAACCTATGTATGGAATTGGTTGCCAATTTTTTGTCACTCAAAAATATGTTTATATTTACCTATACATTGTGCTGGCGTTACCACGGAATAGAGAAAACAAGTGGAAGTGACACTTTTCACACGCCTTGTTCGATTGATTGTATATTACAATCGATTTACAACCGATTTATTTGTCACAGCCAAAGAAAAAATAACATAGAAGGGAAATGAAATTATAATTAACTACCTACTATAACACAATAACTAACTAGTTAAAATGATAATACAACAATACTGTATCAGCCCATATACGTCTCACTGCAGGGCACGGGCCTCCTCTACAATCGAGAGTAAGATTGAGAGGGGTTAGGCCATATAGTCCACCACGCTCGCCTAGTAAGTCCGCCAATACAGCAATAAAATAAAGAAGAAAATATTATGCTCTGTCGCTCTACATTTCACCCAGTTGCTAATTGCTCGTAGTCAGACAATGCGAATAAATATACCTAATGGTGTTGTATCATACTATCGTTTAGAGATTTTTTTTAATTATTTATACCTAACATAAAGATTTGTAGCACCGAAAAAAATATTTTAATATCTACCCTATGTCTGTACAATAAAGTTGAAATTTGAATACACAGGGTGCTTGCAGTAGTGTCACTTCCACTATTTTCTCTCTCTGTTTACGAGAAATAATCTTGTGGATATTACAGAAACAAAAATTGCCACGTGTCTCCTATTTCCTATTTATCTGTTAAAATAAGCGTTTTTCATAATATCGGTGTCTGTATTCAATGAATGTTTTGTCGGAATAAATGTAAAATAAACGAATAAAGCTAAAATTTTTGTTTTATTTGTATATCACATTGGCTCTTAATATTACATTGTCATGGAACTTACATTAATCGTCTAATTATTAAATAGTAAAAATAAATGATATTTTGTATTTAATAAAAAATGATATTTCCTTCAATTTTTTTCTACATTTTAAATAGCCATATTCATAGAGTTAAAAACCTAATTTAGCTATTGAATGTTCTGCTCCTTTCGAGCAACTTTTGAATTTAGTTTGAGCGAATAAAAAAATAAATATCTAATTATAATAGGTTTTAAAATTATGTGGCTGTAAATTTCTCAAAAAACGTAATGAAGTAACAAAAATAAACAATGTTTTGATGCTTTTAGTAACAATTAATTATTACCACAATAAATAACACAATTTGTAAAATAAAATTGGACGATATCTACACTAAAAGCCACTTAACCAAGAAAAGATTAAACCCTGGTTTAATTTTAACTTAAACCCAGGTTAGTGGCTTAACTTAAACATTAGAATAATTTATAATCACAGTGATATCGCGAGCATAGCTCGGAGTCGACATATGTATCATCATCATCATCACATCAGCCACAGGAAGTCCACTTCTGAACATAGGCCTCCCCCAAGGATCTCCACAATGACCTGTTGGAAGCGGTCTGCATCTAGCGACTTCCTGCAACCTTAGTCAGGTCGTCCGTCCACCTTGTAGGCGGGCGTCCGACATTTCGCTTGCCTGTACGTGGCCTCCACTCGAGAACCTTTCAGCCCCAACGGCCATCGGTTCTACGAGCTATGTGCCCGGCCCACTGCCACTTCGACATATGTATGCTTATACTAAAATATCACTTTTTGGCTTAAATAATTATGAGAGTACAAAACTCATATTTTTAACTTAGGAAATAATTTAGAATCGATAAGAATCGATTTGAGCTGCAATCGATTCATAATGGATTTAAAAGAATACCTAAAAATACTGTGTGAGATAACATACTATACTAGAGAATATATCTTTGTCTCTTTTGTATATTAATTAGTATATAATGGAGATAGAACTCAAATTGAAATAACCTCCAGGGTTTCATTAGTATTTCTACAATAATAATTAATCAATTTCATTCTTACAACACACTATTGTTTTATTCTCCATAATACTTCTCAAAGCAGACTTTTTCATCTTTAAGTAGTAGTAACACAGCACTAATAGCAAAAAAAAACAATTTGATTCGAGTAAGTACATCAATATTATATCGATTATGAGAATCGATTAGTTTAATCATCGATTATACAATTTTGTTTTATTTTTTTCGACAAGAGTCGCAAGCTCAATGCTTAAATAATACTTAAGTATATTCTTTACAATAATATTTTACAAGGCACGTATTAAGGCACATTTTGCCTCAGTTTGTACTGAAAGCTATTCTACCATAGTCATTTTTACATTCTTTCCGCTGCGAACCGGCTAAAGTCAAATGCCATGCTGCCAAGTCATACCATAAACATAGAAGGTTGTTAATTACTAAAGCTGTCAAAAACGGGATTTTAAACCAGTAGATATGTTTCTAAAATTGCTAATAGTCTTTAGAATTTTTAATACTAATGGTTTTTTGATTGTCTACTTTTGTATAAAATAATAATCGCTGCCATTGTGGGCATCCTCAAATCGGAAATGACTAATAGACAATTCTCTTATTTAGGCAGTGGTAATATCCAATTCACTTTGTCTGTGTTGTTTGTCACTGGCTCGAGTTCGCCGGCGCTTGTTGCTGCAACAGCTCCCAGTATAGACCCCGGCGCTTCACCAGTTCATCGTGGGAACCGCTCTCTGCCACTACTCCTGTAATGGACATAAAAATATTATTTTTTTGAATAAAACTAGAAAGTTAATTTATTTGATAAAGATCTGCTTGATCTTTTTTTATTTTTTATTTATTTATTTATTTAATATAGACACACCAACAACATATGCATTAAAAATTAACTGCAACACTTATTAAATATATTGCTGATGCACATGCCTATTAGAGGTGTGTACATCATTCACAAGGAGAGGGTAATATGCACTAATAGGAAAACATTAAAAATATTAAAAATAAACTACAAACAAAAATAACATGAGATCACATAAAATCGCTGAAATAAAATAAAATAGACTAACATAAAATAAAAATAACGTAAATCTAGGTAAGGAAAAGAGACGGCATTATAAATTTACTTAATTGTTATCCAGTAGGGTCAGTGCTAGTTTTTTGAATTTCGATATTGGAGTATTAAATATATCGAGACCTGAAGTTTTAGTGTTCAAAGTATTGTATGTGCTACACATTCTAATAATTGGTGAGTTGAGTCCAGTGTTTGTCCGAATCGATGGTATATGAAATGTCTTAGTGATGCGATGTCTTGGTAATTTGTAGGGAACAGTTAAACAAATACGGTTAAGAATTTTGCTGCTGTTCGTCATGTTGTTGATGATTTTATAAAGAAATAATACATCCGTTAGCTTGCGTCGGGCACATAATGAGGTCATTTTGAAAAAGGATAATCGCGAATTGTAGGGACTTCGGTGACTTATACCGGATGTGTGGAATGCTAAGTGTCTGGTAAAAGCCCGTTGAACTTTTTCTATGCGTTGAGAATGTACCGCATAGAACGGACACCAGATAGAGCTGCCGTATTCTAAATGACTGCGCACGATAGCGTTATATAAAATTACTTTAGTCCTGACATTTTTAAAACCTCTGGTGTTACGTTTTATAAAACCAAGCATTTGAGCGGATTTTTTAACTACTGAGTCAACATGTGATGAAAAACGTAGTTCCTTATCGATGATCACGCCAAGGTCTTTAATTTCATTGACTTTAGTTAATTTAACATTATTTATTATGTACTCTGATGCCGTAGGTTTTTTTTTCTTGGTAAATTTTATGTGGAAACATTTACTAGGATTTAGTTCCATGTGATTAATAGCGCACCAGTTCTGGATTCTTTGTAAGTCCTTTTGAATATGTATTATATCATCTAGCGAGTGTATTGTCAAATAAATTTTTAGGTCGTCTGCAAATAAAAGATGTTTACAATGATGTATGACTAAGACAATATCATTAATGAACACGGAAAACAATATTGGGCCGAGATGGGATCCCTGTGGTACACCAGAAGTTGCATAGTATTCGTATGAATTATGGCCATTTGCCGAGACAAACTGAAGTCTTTTGGCTAGATAAGAACGAAACCAATGGAGTAGGGATCCATGTATGCCATAATGTTCCAACTTCTTTAGCAATATTGAATGCGTAACTTTGTCGAAGGCGCTAGTGAAATCTGTATAGATGGCATCTACTTCACATCCTTTGTCGAGTTCGTTTGAAAGGTCAGAAACATATGATGTTAAATTAGTTATAGTCGAATGTCTCGGTCGGAATCCGTGTTGCTGAGATGACAAAAAAGGATCAATATAATTAGAAAATATGGGGCAAATCAAAGACTCGAAAAGCTTGGAGAAGCACGAGAGAATGGCTATGGGACGATAGTTCTTAGCTTCGTTTGGATTGCCCTTTTTGTGCAAGGGGACGACTTTGGCTCTTTTCCATTCGTCAGGGAATACTCCATCATTAAGCGATTTGTTAAAAATGTAGGTTAACGGCAATGTCAAAGCAGATCCACAGCGTTTTACAAAGACAGGTGGTATGGAATCTGGCCCGGCGCCCTTGAAGCTGTCGAGATGTTTGATTTTTTTAAGTACTTCCGATTCAGTTAGATGAATGTGAGAGAGTATATCATGGCTGCTTGGTGGACTTAAATTTAAGGAAGATATTGGACCGTTGAATGTGTTTTGAGTGGATGAAAACTGCTGTGCGAGAATATTAGCAATATCCGGGCCGGTGGTGGCAGTGCTGTTTTCATTTTGGACATATTCAGGAAAAGATGAATGATTAGAATTTTTGTTTTTAATATAGCTCCAGAAGGATTTAGGATTTTTAGCTAGGTTATCTTCAATTGTTGTAAGGTGCTGGGAGAGACAAAACTTGTATAGTTTTTTACAGTGTTCACGGACTATTTCAAAGGAAATCAAATCACGAGGATTTTTGTACTTGCGATATTGATTTCTTAATTTATCTTTCTCAGCAAGTCTTCTTATTAGTGCGTAATTGAACCAGGGCGGGTATTTCAGTTTAAACTTTTTACGCGCAGGAACATATTTGGCTATAACATATCTTAATTTATCATAGAGCACTGACACTACTGCATTGACATCATTACAAATAGAAAACTGTGCGACCCAATCAACATTTTTCAATTCGTCTTTTATTTTTACATAATCAGCCTTGAAATAATTCAGATTACTACAATTATTGTTCGGTAGATGGTATGACGTCATAAGGTTAAGACGGACAGACAAACATGGATGGTGGCTATCTACGTTACAGAGAGGGTCAATTGATTCTTCTACCAGTACATCCGGTAAATTACTAAAGGCCAAGTCCAATATTCTGTTACTTGCATTGACTACATTATTGAATTGATACAGGTTATTTAAAGACATGAAGTCAACAAGTATATACCCTAATGAGCTATTATAATTACCAGGGACAGTGTAGGAATGACCGTTGCTTGATGACCATTGAATGAAGTTTAAATTAAAATCTCCCAATATTAAAATATCATCGAAAGCATTAGTAACATTACTCACACTGTTAACAAATTTGCTAAGTGTCTCAGAACTCACTGGGGGTGGTAGGTAAACAACACAAATAGCTAGTTTCCTTACACTATTTCCAGCTTTAAGATGTACAACAACCCATAGGTCCTCACAGTCAGTCTCCCATGATTCAACTCGGGTAGAAGGAAAATTACGATCTATAGCTAAAAGAACTCCACCACCAAACTTTTTGGCTGAGATACTTGAACGATCACGCCGGTAAACAGTGTATCTACTATCAATGAATTCATTGTCTTTAATATTTTTATTCAACCACGTCTCGGTAAGCGCTATAATATTATAGTTATACTACAAAACGTTATTATATATGTTGTTTGTCTTAGTTCGAATACCTCGAACATTTTGGTAATATATGTTTAGAGAATTGAATTTTATTTTATTTTTAAATATCATAACAATTGAAAAATGAAATCAATAATATAGGAAATATTTAAAGCAAAAATATTAAATTAAGTAATAAGACCTAAACTGTCCAAGCTACGAATGGTAATTGCACTGCATGACTCGTCTTTTCTTACATAAATGCGTCCGTTGCGAACCCACACAAACTTGTATTTCATTTCCTTGCATTTTTTACGTGTAGCAGCATGAAGCAGTTTGTTGCTGGGGGTGAGATGTTCGGCGACAAAAACGGGTGTTCGGGGTCCTGCTAGGCCCAAGTGATGTGAACTTAATTTATCGGTTGCGTTCTTCTTATTGAATTTAGTAACTGCAGCTAGTATGGAATCTCGCAGGCGTGGGCTGCGCAGTTTCACGACGACAGTTCGGGGCGTATCACTATTTTTCTCCAGTTTGGCAACGCGTGTGGCTCGTAGAATATCGTCTTCTTTCACTGGATTATCTACAGAGTTCGACAGTTGCATGACGGTATTTATGAGATTCTCATTGCGATGCTCTGGAATGCCATTGATTTCCAAGTTAGACTCTCTCATGTGTTGTTCGACTATGCTAAGTCTGGTGGATAAATCAGTAACCGTCGACTGCAGTACCGTGTTGTCAGCTGAAAGTTTAGATATTATAGTTGACTTTTCCTCTAAAGCATTCTTAAGGTCCTCATATTGCTTGTTGAAAAAATCCATAGCCTCTCGGAAACTAGATACTTCTTGTTTGATGGCCTTGAGTTCTGTGGTTACGTGTCTACTGACAATATCCGTTAATTCCTGTTTAATAATGTCTCTGATATTATCGGGATTAGTATTGGAGTCAGAGAGTCTTGATATGTTTGATTGTTGTTTGGCCCTGATCGTCACATTGCAAAAGTCTGCCGCGTCCGGAGAATCTTCTACAAGAGTATCGCTAAGATTGGCAGGAGATGTAACCTCAGTTGACCCGGCAGGTGTCGTGGTGTTATCCATCTTAGATATTTTTTTGTGGCATGAGTGGCACGTCCAAATGCGCTTTTGTTCGTTGTCAAAAGTATTATATAATTTATCTGATATATTGGCGCATTGGAGATCATATTTATGTTCGCAGACGCAGCAGATCATAAACAATTTATTTTTCATTACTGTTTTACATGCGAAACATTTGGCAGCAGAAGACATGTTGTATATTTGCAGTTGCGATACGATAATGAACTGTAAATTCGGCGCAAGCGCACACGCGCTCTTGGTCTAGGGGTCCGTGCGGCGTAGTGCCCACCGCCGCCGCCGCGATGCCCGAGTTCGAGTCCTCCACAAAATTAAAAAAGATGCAAAAAAGTTCAAAAACACCTGACGCACAGTTAGACTGTCTTCACACACGAAACACTGTAACAAAAGTCTATCTCTTTCGCGGGGCGGGGCCTAGTCATTAAAACACTTCAGGAAGAAACGAGAATTTAAAAAAATCAATTGGGCCAATAGGAATTTAGATATCGGCTTAAAATTAATAAAAAATAATAAAATAAAACGGGAGCTATCGCGACACACGTGCACCCTCGATCACGGTCCGGACGAACTGCATCTAATAATCAAAACTAAAATTATTTATGAAATCTAAAACAAAATTTTCGTACTCGTGTTATTATACCATTTCTAATTCTAAAAGTTCCATTTGACATTTCATACTTTTATCATAAATAACTTTGTGCAGACGTAACTCACACAATTTCAATAAAACTTTCCGTAAAACCATGGAATTATGAAGCTATTCTTATTTTATCACAGGATTTACAATCCATAATAACTAAATTTAAATCCTTTAAATAAAGCAAAACAACCATTTTAAACACCATACTTTTTTACTAGACGTCATTACAAAGACACGTCGTTAGGTCTTCCATGTGTAGAGTTGAGACTATGCAACGGATTTGTATACGCATAATCGGTAAAAATATAGAAATAATCGAGTAGTTTGAATCCAGTTGTTTTCTAATTTTAAAAAGTACTGAATTATCAGCTATGTTTTATGGATTCGTTTTAAGAGTTCTGAAGATTTAATTTTAATATTAAAATTATAGACACCATTTCTTTTAAAATCAGCAAAAAATATTTTTATTGCGACTACGCGCATTTTAGTCTTTGTAAATATATATTGGGTATTTCACATCTTTCATGAAACCAAAATTCTTTAAACCGAAACTCAAACATCCGCCATTTTGAACTTCACATCAAACATACCTTTATCCAAAACACAGATGGTGTCAGCATGCCTAACCGTAGCCAGTCTATGGGCTATGACAATCGTAGTTCGGTCCTTAGAAGCTTCTTCTAAGGCGGCTTGTACCACTTTCTCACTCGCCGCATCTAGTGCCGAGGTCGCCTCGTCTAGCAGGAGAACCCGCGGGGAACGCACTAGTGCGCGGGCGATGGCTATGCGTTGTTTCTGACCTCCGGAGAGAGATGCACCGCCGGGACCTAGGCGGGTGTCGTAACCCTAGGAAAAAGAACAAATGAATAATGATCATTGTAGACTGGATTATATGCAACATGAACAGCTGGCACAGAAATAAATTTCTGAAGGTTCTGGATAAGGTTCATATACTTTTTAAATTATTGTATTGTCATCGGTCCTCGACAAATCTACAAAGTTTAAATGAACAGTCTGTTAGTACTTAAGACATCATTGTATTTTATTACAACGGCAAACACCAATTACAGTAAAAAAAGGCAAACACAAATACAAATGTAACATAAATAATTACAAACATTAAAAAAATGAAATATTAGTTTACTCGTCACATTTTTCACAAAATTGTTGACTATCCTAAAGTAACCGTTAGTCACAAAATAATTCACAATTGACAACTCACCAAAGGTAGTCCAGCAACAAAACTATGCACGTTAGCCTGTTTGGCGGCGCTGATGACCTCCTCGAGGCTGACATCCCTGGAGTTGTCTCCGTACGCGATGTTCTCCCGGATGGTCCTGTCGAAGAGCACGGGTTCCTGCTGCACCAGGCCCAGCTGCGAGCGCAGTACCGGGAGAGACATGTCCTTCTTTATGTCGCGGCCGTCTAGCTTCTACAAGTTAAACATATTGATGTAGGATTAGAATGTTATGAGGAAGATGAGTAGAATGAAAAGTTAAGCTAACATTATTTTTTTTATTGCAGTGAACAACCACTCATAAACAGTAGCAACATTCCACTGCGCTCGCCATCCTGATACATAAGATGTTAAGTCTCAATATGTCCAGTAGTTGCTCTGGCTACAATGTCCTTCAATCCGAAACACAACAGTGCATTTAAGCAGTGTTGTTTCACGGGAGAAATAGACATTGCGGTGGTACCTACCCAGATGGCCTCGCACATATGAGAGACCTACCACCAGTAAAATGATTATTATTATGATTTATGACTGCCTCGGAGGCGTAGTTGTACTAGAGTAGGGCTACAAAGCTGAGGTCTCGGGTTGGACAAAGTGATATTGGATTTTTCTATTCATTATCAGCCCAGAGTCAGGAATTTTTGCTCGATATGGCGATAGGCTCGCCACCTATCACATCGTGGGAACATACAAGGCGAAATGTGGGTGTCCTGGCACCTTTGCCTACCCCTTCTGGGAAAAAGGCGTGAGTTTATGTATGTGTATGTATGTAATATGATGAATTGAACAACACTTACCACACTCCCCCGCGCGGGATCATAGTTCCTCATCAACAAATGCATGAGGGTAGATTTGCCGCAGCCGCTGCTGCCCACTAGCGCCACGGTGCGGCCGGCGGGCAGCACTAGCGACGTGCCGCGCAGTACCGCCGAGCCCAGACGCGTCGGGTAAGAGAAGTGGAGGGAGGAGAACTCCACAGTGCCTGATGCGGACTGAAATATATAAATAAAGTCAAGTTATATGCATAGTCCGGATTGTATAAGATGGAGTCTTGAGATCGGAAATAACGTGACTTTTCGGTATCACAAATAACCAGACTCGACACAAATACATAATAAGAGGTGTTATACTAAAGCGGACATCGGTAACATAGGCCTCTCCTATGGCACGCCACTGGGCCCGATCTTTAGCCCATATCGTCTCCTCATCTTTTGGATGTCATAACTACCTAGTATATTATTTACTCTAAATTAATAAATAACTATCGTCCATTGAGGTATTATACCTACTAGAGCGGACATCGGAAACAAAATCTCTGCGTATTGTGCGTGCACACGGGAACCCAGTGAAGCGAGAGCGAAGTTAATATTCCTGCGTGGGTGTGACAGAGACAGAACCAAATAGAAAGAGCGATACGGTACTGTTCATATTGTTACAAAAATTTTGCTTGCAGTGCCCCCTCTAGTATAATATCACAATGGGATCCCGGATCCCCAACATTTGTTCTATTTTTGCTGTCCTTTTTTAGTTTCATCGAATTTTAAATCAGAACTATGAACCATGTTAAAGAAATTGAATCTATGGAATAAAAAAATAAAGAAGCTTTCACATCTTTTTTCTTTTCAATAAGTTGGTTTTGATTTTTTTTTATATTGCAGTTTCTAGCTTGCTTAGTTTTTATTGGTAGTGTACAATTCAGGGTATATCAAGACTGCTGCCGAAAACGAAGCTGGGTGGTAGTTTTAGTGACGACAGACCCAATGCAACTAAATTTTTTGCAAAAAATTAGGACGATTTTTTTTGTTATTTTTTTCTATGGTCTTATTAGAGTGGTAAATACATAGTTTTTTCTTAAATAATACCTTATTTTTAAAGAAGCTATGGTACGAAAGGCTTTAAACTATTATTTTAGTAAAAACTATGGATTTACCACCCAAACTCAACCAAAAAAATACCAAAAAAAATGTCGCGTTTCTTTGTGAAATTTTTAGTTACATTGTGTTTGTAGTCACTAAAACTACCACCCGGATTCGTTTTCGGTAGGACTCTTGATATACCCGTTATATAACTATACTAAATAGAACAAGAAGCTATGAACTCACCCATCCCTCTTCATCCTTAGCAGTAGGTTCGGACACTACGAGTGGTTGTCTTCGCAGCGCCGCCAGGATCCTGGCTCCGGAGCGACGCGCTGCGGCGAAGTTAGGGGCGAAGGATAATGCTTCCGCTAACATCCACGCGCCGTAGATCAGGGCTTCTGACACTCTGAAAAGACAATATGTTATTGGTATACCAATATTTTCCTTGCGTGCGTGATCGTCTGACAAAGACTTGACTAGATGTCAATTATTGCGTATCACATTCCTTACGGGCCATGGTAACTTTAAGTATAAACTATACTCTTTTAGACTTGTGGAATCGCATGCGTGCCCATGTTCAACATCTAATTGCGAATATGAACAATCCGCGCATCATATACTTCGGGAGTGTAGTCTTTGGCTGAATGAGCGTAAAACGATACTGGATAGTATGCAAATATCATCTGGAGTTGTATACTACATGGACCTTGTAGAGACTAGGACGAATTTCCGTGCTTTCCGGTATTTTTGCCATACCTATTTCTGGAATCAAGTATAACAGTTCATATAATAGGTCCTATTTAAATGGAATAATGATTTGATCCGTGGTGCTTTACAGCTGGTTTCTCCGGCTGTAAAAGTCTTTTAGCGAGGTTATTTGCCTCTTTACTTCAATGTTTTGTTACCCGCTTTGCACGGAGGGAAGTGGACAATAATTTATTTCCAACTCCTCCTATTAATTTAACTTTCTGATTGATTTCTTTGCGGGTTTAAGACAAGTCATTACATTGCGTGCCACTGTTGATCCTGTGACATAGGAGTTGCAGTGGGGGGTGTGAGGGCGGGAAAGTAAGGGAGAAAAAGAAAAAAGCTTCTTCTCTCGGAAAAGGTAGAAAGAAAGGAAAAACGATTTGCGTCCTCCTTCATCATGCGTACGGTAAAGGAATGGAATGGCTTACCACAATCAGTGCTTCCTAAAAATTATTGGAGATCTTTAAGGCTAGAGTGAATAGGCACCTTTTAGGAAGGCGTGTAACATCGTAGACTATATCGTCACTTTCCATCAGGTGATTATGGTCAAACGCCTAACCTACAAACGTTAAAAAAAGAAAAAGAATAAGAAAAAAAGAATAAGAAAAAAAAGAAAAAGAATAAGAAAAAAAAGAAAAAGAAAAAAAAGAGAAAAAAGATAAAAAAGAAACTACTTACAATATAGCATACTCGTACTGCAACCCATCTCTCGCGATGAGGTACCCTCCGTACGCGAGTGAGACCGCGTACCCCAGCGTGGGCGCGCACAGGCACACGCCGTACACCAGCCCGCGCACGCCACGCGACGACGCCGCGCTGCGGGACGCTTGCTCTACTGCTGCAGAGTAGCGGGCTAAAATTGTGTGCTCCACGCCTAGGAAAAATATATTAATTTAGCAAAAACTATGGATTTAGCACCCAAACACGATGATTAAATGTCACAAAAAAAACGCGATATTTTGGGAAAATTTTATTTGTTTTATGTCTGAAATCACTAAAATTAAGACCCGTAGCAGTCTTGACATACCCTGCATATGATGGTGTTAAAATGATATATTATTGATACGAGCCTAGCAAAATTTTATGTTTAACTTATTTCATCGCACTCCTGGGCAAAGGTCGCCCCAATATCTCTTCACAATTCACCAGCGTTTTTTTAGGTCTGCCACAAAATACTCAGGCTTAATTTAAAAATGCATATTACTAAGTCCTGTATTGTCTATTGTCAATATAAAATATTCTTCTAAAAATATTTGGTATACAAACCAGGATGTTATTACGATAATTTTTACTAAGAAATATTTTAATCTATCATTGCATTCAATTATAAAATTACATCCCAATATCCACTTATTAGTCTGTTCCCAACCCGCACTAGGCCAGCGTGGTGGACTATATGGCCTAACCACTCTCAATCGTATTCTCAATTGTAGAGTAGGCCCGTGCCCTGCAGTGGGACGTATATGGGCTGACACAGTCTGTTCCCGCTTATTTCTAGAAAACTACAAACAGCCCATAAGATATTTCTACATCTGTAGTTAGCTTAAAAGTTTCTATATATAGCCTCACTATAGCATTTGCTAAATCATTAGTATTTTCCCGTCAATAAGTAATTAAAGTATTTACCAAGGCTTTGCACGGTGCGGATGTTAGTGACTGCTTCAGTGGCGACTCTCGCGGCCGCTTCAAGCGCACGTCGTGATACTGTTTCTGCTTTCTTGGTTACATAGCCTTCTAGGTAGATACCTCCTATTACCTGCAAATTGTAAATAATCTTACATGTACATTGTACATCTTCAAACGGATTAAAGTTGTATTAAGAGTAACTAGACATATTGAGACCCAACATCTTATGTCTCACGATGGCGAGCGCAGTGGAATAACAAGCACTGCTCTTTAATTCAAGGTGTACGGTTTTGCTACTGTTCATGAGATCGCTTTTAGTGATAAGACCGCCGTTTTAAAACACTTTATTTTCTCGATTTAAATATTGCTTTTTTTTTATTTTTATTCTTGTAAAAATATTTTTTTTGGTGTTTTAAATAAAGAGTTATTATTATGAGCGGTCCTACCGCTTACCATCAGGCGAACGGCATGCTATCTCACCATTCATTGCATTAAAAAAAGTCGTTATTAATGGTAGAAGTTATTTGTACTTACACAAGGCACGCTAAGTAAGCTGACCAGGGTCATCTTCCAGGAGTAAGCCATGGCGAGACCGACGCCGATCACCATCGTACTGACTCCTTGCAGCACCGTGCCCAGACGAGTGCCTGCAAACAAACAATACAGCTATCGCTTCACGTGGGTTTTCTGTGGGATCGTGGGTTCCTAATAATATTTATGTGAGAATATTTGTGGGCCGCACAAACATTTCTCTCGGAGCGGGGATAAAGGCGTGAGTTTATGTTATCAAATCTTTTCTCTTTATTTATTTATTTATATTTTCAACACAAACTTACAGTTTTACTAATGCGTTGGTGTTGTTAAAAACAAACATTTTGTAATAATATTGGTATATACAAATAGGGCAGGCAATGCTTACCAGTTGCTCCTTGTACGGCGGCGCAGTCGGTCGCCAGTCGCGCACACAACGCACCCACAGAGTTCTTGGGAGAATCGAACCATCCTTGCTCCTGGAAATATGTATATTTATTAGAATAAAGCGGCGAGAATCGTACGCCATTATCACATGACATAGCCGCCATCCATTTAAAAAGAGTTTATATGGTTTAGTGAAGGGATGTATTATATTATAATGAGACTTAAGATCTTATATCTCAGGGATGACGCAGTGAAATGCCAAGCATTGCTTTATAATTCAAGGTGGTTTTTGGTTTTGCTAGAGTCCACGAGCGATCAAATCGTTTACCATTATGCGAACGGCATGCTCGTCTCGCCACTCATAGCAATAAAAAAAAGTAAAAAAAATGATTAACCACCAAAACAGTCATATACCTGACGAGATAGAGAAGTGCTGAGAGAGAATGTTTCACCCACCTGTCTAAGAAAGTTGCTGAACGTCATAACCCGAAGCCTGTCGGTGAGCCTCGCGCCGGCCAGGTTGAAGAGTCGCGTCTGCAGGAAGGTGACGAGCGCGCACGCCGCCGCCGCGCCGAGGAACGCGCCCGCGTAGATACGAGACTGGGACACTATCACCGCGCCGTCGGGGATCGCGAACATCTGGAGATTATCATAATAGATTCTTAGATTTACAATACAATACTCTTTATTAACCAAATACAAGAACACACAAAATCAGACAAATTAAATATAAGACTCATGCGCCCGAATACTGGAACGCAACTTAAATATAAGTGCGCTTAACTACGTTAATCCCTCTTAAATGTACTGGCTAAGTGGTCCGGGCGCTGTTAAGAGCAACTTATTATTTGAATGGCGTTCCAGTATTCGGGCGTAAGTATTAAAATAGGCGGCCTTATCGCTTAGAGCGACCTCTTCCAGACAACCTTTTACGCGATTTACGATTTACGCGAATATTACACATTGAAATAAATAAATAACACCCAACAGTCACATACATAGTTCTTATCTTACAGTAACATCGAGTCTTGTGTTGTATCAGAAATTAGGAGACTCTTCGCTCTCTCAAACACCCAAACCCGAAAGAAATATTTGTGATAAAATAATAATTTTTTAGTAAGGTTTCTATAATTCTAAAGGTGCGATATAAAGTACGGTATGTTCCGCGGAGCGGTACTAGAAATAATTTGTAAAAGAGAATAAGAATAATAAATTGAGAAATGTACAAGAAGACTTAGTAGAGTAGTTCCTTTAAGTAACCCCTTTATGTTGATTTCCTCGTAATCCAGGTTGAGGTGAAGGAAAACATCGTGAGAAAACCTGCATACCATAGCGATTTATTAAAAAGTCTATGGTATGTAAGTTCGCCAACCCGCACTAGGCCAGCGTGGTGGACTACATGGTCTAACCACTCTCAGTCGTACTGGCGATTGTAGAGGAGGCCCGTGCCCTGCAGCTGGACGTATATGGGCTGATACAGATACAGAATCCAGGTTCGCAAATTATATTGAAACTAACCCCATATAGTTTGGAGAACAGCAGCGCGAAGATAGGCATGGTGGCGCCGACGAGGAAGGAGGCTACTCCTCCGCCGAGGAGTAGAGGCCACTCCGGCTGGTTCAGCTTCAGCAGCGCCAGACTCGAGACCTCAGGGTCTGACTCCTCTTCTACGGTCTCTTCAGGTTCCTAGGAGAATAGGATATTATATAGATTTATAATATTCGCGGTCCAGCTGCGACCGGTTGCTGATACACTTTTCAAAATGGCGGTCAAAATTTTCAATTCCAATAAAATGTTGAATATCAGAGCAAAAGATCTCGATTTTGAGACCAATTATATTCTATTATTACAGATATAATTTATGCTATAAACGTTTCTAAGATGGATAATGATTAAAGTTGGGCCATCTGCATCATGGATGATGCAACATTAGTTGTGCTACTTTGATGATTTCTTTTTATCTTTATTGTACACATAAAAAAATACAACATACAGAAACTAAAAAAATAATTAAAACTACAAAAAGTTCATTCAACTTATACAAATTCAAAATGGTCTTCTTAAGCTACCTGTACCCAAATTTCCGTATTGCCGATTTATGATTCTAATTATATTTCAATAGGATCGGCAAAGGAGTAATCAGGTTAGCCGATGGTAAGTGATCACTGACGCCCATGATCATCCACAACGTTTGATCGGCAGGGGGACGAGAGAAAATATGATGGGAAGAGAGGCATTGGGCATCCGGCAATCTTAGTCATAGAACGAAACACAACAGCAAATTCTGTATTAGAGCCATGCACGAAATTTCAAGCCAGCGTTGACATTGTTGTATATGGCCTAACCAATCTCAATCGTATACTCGATTGTAGAGCAGGTTCGTGTCCGGTAGTGCGACGAACATTTATGCTGTGTATTATGGGTGATAAAAATCCCTTTGGGCTTCAGGTATGACGATTATGCATGTACCTACTTGAAAGTAAGGGCATAAGATTATACTTACAATATGACTGAGCAAGTCTGGTGAGTTGCTAACCAGATGAGCTGAAGCCACGGAACCCAGACGAATGCTACTGCGCATGAAGGAATCTGCAACAAAACAAGTATATAATGTATTTGTGCCCGATATGGCGATAGGGTCGCCACCTATCACATCGTGGAACGGAACATACGAGATATACGATTCGATACGTTTTACTGATGGTAGGTCTATGTGAGAGCCTACCTGGGCTCCACCGCAATATCTATTTCTCCCACTAAACCACTGTGTTAATGCACTGTTGTAGTCCGGTTTAAAGGACTCTGTAGCCAGAGTAACTACTGGACATATTGAGAGTTAGCAAATGTCTCTAATTCAAGTAGTAGTTTGGTTTTGCTACTGTCCATGGGCAGTCCTTTCGCTTATCAGGCGTATGGCGTGCTCGTCTCGCCACTCATAGCTATAAAAAATATACAAACTAATTCACATAGAATTATTCTACAGTTTTAAGGGAAGGAACTGTCCTATTTTACAAGATTTCCTTAGTTTAGGAGACTGGTCTACCAAAAACTGTAACCAAAAGTTTATGTCTATTAATATTTCTTAAAAAAATACATAACACTAGCTGACCTCTCAACCTAGTAGACTCTCTGCTGTACGCCCGGCGAAGCTTACAAGGAGTTGGTGCTTCAATCGCTTCTACTACCTCGTCGTCATCTTGTCCCTCAGTTGATAATGTCGTTGCTATGCTCCTGAAATACAGATACTTGTTAAATTATGTCTATGGCCTTATTGAGGATGCCGAAGATCAGGTAAATTAGAGAAGAATTTGTCGGAAGGCGGACCCTGGCACCAGCCAGGATAATGCCAAGTAGAAGAAGAAGACCATTAGGATCTCAGTGGAGGAAGCTCAGTGGTTTTTAATGCATATACTAACAATAATTTACTTGTGTTATAAACATATAAATAAAAAAAAACAAGGTTTCTCTTTTTCTCCCTCTTCAAATATGGGAAGTCCACTGCTAAAAATAGGCCTAGCCCAAGGATCTCCACGTCGACCAATTGGAAGTATACAGCAAACAGCAATTACCTCCAACCTTAACCAGGTCCGTCCACAAGTTGGACGGTCGGCCGAACCTTCGCTAGTAGGTGGCCTCCACTTCAGAATCTTTGAGCCCCATTGGTACAGTTCTTCGGGCTATAGGCGTACTGCTACTTCAACTTTTTAATTATTTGCGCTATGGTTAGCTGTACTCCTACTCTACTCCTACTGATCTCCTCATTCCTGATTCGATGTCGTGGGGAAATACCGAACATAGCCCCCTCCATAGGGTTGACTGACCCTGAACCTTTTCACGAGGCTTATATTAATAGGCTCCTTTTTATGAGGAAAAAAAATTGGAGGAAGGGACATGTCGGGGTTAACGGCTTTCTAGCTCGGCGCGCTGATGTGTATCGAGCTGGGTCCCTCACACTTATGCCCTGCGCTGGTATACCCACCAAAACCACTCGATAGCCCTCTTCGCATATATCAGGGTCCCTGCTAGCGAGACTAGTCCGGTACTATTCCGCAGTCGCCTTATGATAATAAGTCGCCTTATGATAATCTGTTTTTCTGCCACACAGCAGTGTAAATGCACTGTTGTATTTCGGATTGAAGGACCTTGAAGCCGAAGTAACTATTGGACATATTAAGACTTAGCATCTTATGTCTCAGGATGGCGAGCGCAGTGAAATGCCAAGCCTTTATTTCCAATTCAAGGTGTTTGGTTTTGCTACGGTCCATGAGCGGTATCGCTTACCATCAGGCGAACGACATGTCTCGCCATTCAATGCAAAAAAGGTTCATAAGCTTTACATAGGAATTATGTAATACATACTTTGTGGTGAGATCGTCGTTAACCAGCTTCCAGTAAAGGCCCTTCTTCTCCATGAGCTCGGCGTGAGACCCTTGCTCCAGTACAGCGCCGTGTTCCATGTAAACTATACGGGACGCATTCACTATCGTCGACAACCTGCAAATATAGCAGCTAGGATTTAAAATACGATACAAGTTGTTATTACAAATAGTTGATAAAGTGATTTTGAAATTGTCGTGACTGCCTCGGTGGCATAGTTGTACTAGGATACGGTTACAAAGGTTAGGTCTTGGGTTCGAATCCCGGGTTGGGAAAAGTGTTATTGGATTTTTCTATTCATTATCAGCCCGGAGTCAGAAATTTATGCCCGATATGGCGATAGGCTCGCCACCTATCACATCATGGGACTGAACATACAAGGCGAAATGTGAGTGTCCTTGTCACCTCTGCATGAATTTGTATGAAATTGTGTAAAATTCACAATGATGACAACTTCTAGTTTTAGATTGTTTAAGAGTTCATCGAGTTCAACCCTTGGGTTATATGTAACCCCTCGCTTACTCGAGTTTATTTAAAAGGCCCATAAACGTAATTATGAATAATCATGAAACTTTATCTTTAGAAGGCTGTCTTAGAAATGAATAGAAACATTGTGTTTACAGGTCATTCCATTTACCACTGCATTACCCACTCTCTTATACAATTTTTCTAAGATGCTGAACGAAAATAATTAATATTCCAAACCATAAACATACCTGTGTGAAACCACCAACGTGGTACGTCCAACACTAGCAGCGTCGAGAGCTGCTTGAACCTGTAAATAAATAATATATTAACGCCATCTAGTGACTTGTTAGTGTTTTAATTATAAGTCATACTGTTTAAAGCGCCATCTCTTAATCATTTCCACTCTGGTTTGGCTGTGGATTATTTTTATACGGGGTTTTAATCGCACATAACTTTAACTTTATCATCGTTTTCATTTTCGATAAAATGTAGCTATTTCTCTGACCTATAATATAACCTTGAAAATTCATATAGGACCGCGGGAAATCATACGAGCGAGTAAGAATATATTGTGAATGCTAAAGAATAAAAGAGCAAAGAAATAAATGCACTCTTTTTTACACTATATTTTTCTCGGATTCTCTATCAGTTCTTATGTATCATGATCATGATTGGAAATATATTACCTTGATCTGATTACAATCACTAATGGAACTTCAGAAAAGTCGAAAGAAATCGTTAGAATAAGACTACTTGCGACAGCCCTATATGCACAATTCGTAAATATTCAAATTTTAAGAATAAGGCTGATTCCGACATCCAATACTTAAATATTTATAGGTTCTTTAATTCTTATGCTATTTCCGTCAGCCCTACTTAAACATTATTGTAAATTTATATTTAAATTAGTAGTTGATTTACCTGTCTCTCAGCAGTAGGATCGAGTGCTGAAGTGGGTTCATCCAGCAGCAAGATGGCGGGTTTCCTGACGACAGCGCGAGCGATGGCTATTCGCTGCTTCTGACCACCGGATAATGACGCCCCTCGCTCACCTAGCATTGTGTCGTAGCCCTGTACATTACACAAATATATAATATACCTCGCTATGTTTTCCTTCACCGTTATAGTGCGTGGTGATTGACTATCAATACACACATGACTCAAGTCAGGGGTGTGCCATGGAATTCGAACCCGCAACTATCGTGAACATGTTGGCAGTCTCATCTAGTCCGTTTACCAAAGGCCACGCATTTTTTTTCATGCACCTGCATGCTACAGCGATTTCTATGGTATGTAAATATGTAAAGTCCGCCAACTCGCACAAGGCCAGCGTCATGGGCGTAGCCAGCCATGGGCTCAGGGTGGGGCAGCGGAATAAAATTCACGAATTACTGGTAGGTCTCTCATATTTGAGAGGCCGCCTGGGTAGGTACCACCGCCTGTCTATTTCTCCCGCCAAACAGCAGTTTTAATGCACTGTTGTGTTTCGGATTGAAGGACATTGCAGCCAGAGTAACTCCTGGACATATTGAGACTTAACATCTTATGTCTCAGGATGGCGAGCGCATTGGAATGCCAAGCAATGCATTTGTGATTCAAGGCTTTGTTTGGTTTTGCTACTGTCCATGAGCGGTCTTATTGCTTACCATCATGCGAACGGCATGCTCGTCTGTTTTGTCGACGTTTTAAATAAGTGGATCGACTTGGCCATCGCATGAAAACATAATGTATCGTACAATTTATACATAATGCTGCTGGCCAAGTCGATCTATACGGGTCTAGCACGGGGGGACTTACATCAGCGAGTTTGGTGATGAAGTGGTGTGCGTGCGCAGTCTTGGCGGCGGCAATGATGTCCTGTTCGCTCACATTGTCCATCCCGAACGCTATGTTCTCCCGGATCGTTCCAGAGAATAACACGGGCTCTTGTCCTACCACGCCTGGAAATAATTGCTTTAAGTTATTATACAGGGTATATCAAGATTGCTGACGAAAACGAAGCTGAGTGGTAGTTTTAGTGACTACAAAAAAAATGCTAATAAAAAATTCGGAAAATAAAGTGACAATTTTTTGGTGTTTTTTCAAATATATAGAGAATGTCAAGACTTGCTACTGAAAGTGAATCCGGGCGGTAGTTTAAGTGATTGAAAACACAATGCGACATTTGGCAGAGAAACGCTGCAATTTTTTTTTGGGTTTTTTATTATCATCATGTTTGGGTGGTAAATCCAAAGTTGTTGCTAAAATAAAAATTTAAACCCTTGCATATAGCGTATTTGAAAATAAAAGGATATATTATTTTGTTTACGGTGGAATCAATAAACCAATTTTAGCTTTAATTGGCAGACATTTGACATACTGAACTTTATTAAAATTATTCTTATCGTGTTTATAGGGCTTATCTACTAAAATAATTCACCAATACAATTGCCTACCTATACTCCTCCTATAGTGATGTAGATGCAAGTCAGCCAACGGGTGTCCGTCTACTCGCACCACGCCACTGTCAGGCTCGTACAGCCGCTGGGCAAGTTGCAGGAGAGTGGACTTGCCACATCCCGAGCCGCCCACCAGCGCCAACGTCTCCCCGTGGGACACTTGCAGGGATAGACCTCGGAGAACCTGGATGAAAAAAAAGTAGTGCACTTGTTAAGTGGACCTTAAATAGGTTAAATGATGTTTGTGTATTTCATATCAAAATCAGAACCTCAAAACAAGCTTATTATTTTTATTTAAATGAATGCCGAGACGAGCATGCCGTTCGCCTGATGGTTAGCGATACGACCGCTCATGAACAGTGGCAAAAACAAACAACACATTGAATTACAAAGCAATGTTTGACATTCCACCGCGCTCGCCATCATGAAAAATAAGATATAGTCTCAATATATCCAGTAGTTACTCTGGTTACAATTTCCTTCACTCCGAAACACAACAGTGCATTTACCATGCTGTCTGGCGGGTGATATAGACATTGCATTTGTACCTACACAGGTGGCCTCTCACATATGAGAGACCTACCACCAGAAAATCTACTGTCTTCTTGACGGTCCAAGATTTCATTTAATAGGAGTATAAAACTGAACTAGATGTTAAAACAATGGATAAAAAGACTTTGATAACAGAAAATATCTATTTACATAAACATTTATTCCCAAAATAACTTACGCCCGAATTTGTATTGTATCAGCCCATATAAGTCCCACTGCAGGGCATGGGCCTACTCTATAATCGAAAGCACGATTGAAAGTGGTTAGGCCATATAGTCCACCACGCTGGCCTAGTGCGGTTTGGCGGACTTACATACCATAGAAATTCTTATAAATCGCTATGGTATGCAGGTTTCCTCACGATGTTTTCCTTCGCCGTTTTAGTGCGTGGTGATTGACTATCAATACACACATGACTCCGAAAAGTCAGAGGTGTGCCCTGGGATTCGAACCCGCGACCACCGTGAACATGTTGGCAGCCGCGTCTGGTCCGTTTACCAACAGGCCACCACGCACTTTACGCCCGAATACTGGAACGCAGTTTGAATATTATGTTGCACAGCTTAAATGTACTGGCTAAGTGGGCCGTGCGCTGTTAAGAGCAACTTATTATTTGAATGGCGTTCGAGTATTTGAAATATACACAATAATAAATCACAGTAATATAAATAGAGTCTATTTAATAGACGTTACTCATATCACAATTAATATTGCGCCAGCTGATGAGCTATTGAGCCTTTCATTCATCTGTCGTTAGCTGTAGTTAGTGGCGTTAATCATGTCGTTTATAAGTACTTATTTCTCACCTTAACATCAGGCCGTGACGGGTAATTAAAGTATATATTCTCAAAGGCAACATCTCCTCTGAACGCAGGCGTCAGTCCCTTGGAGTTGAGAGCGTCTATGTTGGTGCGCCGACGCACCAGGCGGTACAGCGAGCGAGCGGCGCCGCGTGCGTTAGAGAACATCTCTAGATGCGGGTGGCACATTGTGATGTTCTGAGCTGCCATGAACGTGCAGAATAGCACCTGGAATGTAAAGAAATATGAGAATATATTGAATCTCCTCCAAATTCAAAAGGACAAATCTGTATCTGTATCAGCCTATAGCCCACCCAGGCACGCTGGCCTAACGCGGGTTGGTGGACTTACATACCATAGAAATTCTTATAAATCGCTATGGTATGCAGGTTTCCTCACGATGTTTTCCTTCACTGTTTTAGTGCGTGGTGGTTGACAATCAATACACACCTAAATAATAGTTTTATTAAGATTTGCTATGCTAAGCTGCTATTTGCTATGAGTAGCTCTTATTTGCTATGCTAAACTGCTATTTGCTAAGCTGTTACTCACAGTGACCATGACCCCAGGATTGTATAGCTGCTGGTCGGGCGGCAGGTCCATGTCTCGTACACACAGTACAGCTCCATACGCGAACACAATAGCATTCAGCGAATAGGTGAGCAACCAGCCGAGTCCAGCACCTGCTCCCGCGCATGCGCCGCGACGACGAGCCTGGATAGACGCGGGTTGAAGAGCTGTTGTGTAGCTGAGGGGAATAAGGATCAGTTAGTCCTGCCGAAAATTACAGGTAAGGCAAACTGCACTGGTGCAAGCCGAAGGCCCCTTCTGGGTCTAATGCGAAGAAAGAAATAGGAGGGGTCCCATCATTTCTTTCTTTCTCGTCTCTCCCAAATTTCAACAGGCGATAAAATACATACATGCGTACATAAACTCACGCCTTTTTCCTAGAATAGGTAGGCGGAGGTGCTAGAACACCCATGTTTCGCCTTTTATGTTACGTCCCATGATGTGATAGGTGACGAGCCTATCGCCATATCGGATACAAATTCCTGACTCCTGGCTGATAATGAATAGAAAAATCCAAAATCGCGTTGCCCGACCGGGATTCGAAATCGAGAACTCAGCTTTCAAATTATACTGTGGTACAACGTACAACTGAGTCACCGAGGCAGTTTCTGACGTATTGTGTTAAAAGAAGCGGTGACCTGAAAGCTTGTTGTCGCATCTATTGGAAAATTTCTGTAGGCAGCGGCTTATCTGTGCTCCTGGCACCTCAGAAACCATGAGCAGCGGTAACTCCTTAGCATCAAGCTAACCACTAGCTCGCCTGCCTATGACGGTAATAAAAATACTGTACTTGATGGTAAGCGCAATGCCATACAGCATCGTCTTCCAGACTGTTCTCTGCTATTCCGTCCTTCCGTACTTTAACATCTTAATCATTCATCCTCTAACTCTTTCCATCTTCAGTACTTTTATTAATCATCTCTTTCACACAAACCACGTTCCATATCAGTCATTCGTTTAACGTTTCAGTCTACTCATCTTTCTTCATAACATTCAAATCCAACATCTATTTGACAGTTGGGGTTATTCATTTATTTATGCTTCATTGGTTAAGACTTACCGTTTAACCTCAAGGTCTTCTCCAGCATATGCCCTGACAGTCTTGATGGCAGACAAAACCTCTTCTACGACCCGTCCTGCCGCGCTGTATGCCACTACCTCTCGCCCTGAATATTTTGTCTGGTACTGTATAACAAATATTTAAAGTTAATGTGTGAGCTTACTAACTAAAACAATCTGTGGTGGTCTGAATTTTTGTATTACGTTACATACCAATATAACAAAAGTGTGGAGTTTGTTTGAACGCGCGGGCATCAATGAAAAGTTTTGGGAAAATTTGCTCTCGGGGAATTTTTAATTGAAAATAAATGTTGTCTTGATGCGGGGTGTTATACGAGGTTAGTCATAAAGGGAGCTTGCCGATTGAAACGATATTTGTTTAACGGTTTAGTTTCAGGTATGGCCCCATAGTATAAATAGTTCATGACGTGTGTAGTGTAGTCAGCGGCCTTAGAGGGTGGCGAAAGGGGCAATCGCCCTGGGCCTCGCTGTTGCAGGGGCCTCGCGCAATAAGCCAAGCAAAAAAAATTAAAGATTTTTAACTATTTTTTTTAAATCTTTTAATTTTGAGCAACCACCAGACCTTCTTCTTCTTCTTTATCAGCCCATATACGTCCCACTGCAGGACACGGGCCTCCTCTACAATGGACAGTACGATTGAGAGTGGTTAGGCCATATAGTCCACCACGCTGGCCTAGTGCGGGTTGGCAAAGAAGAAGAAGAATTACAAAGGGCCCTGCAAAGACCTGTTACCCGGAGCCTCGCTCCCTTTCGACTTTATATTCTTTATGACTAATCTTGTAGATCAACAGAAATATCAACAGTTTTCAAAGCTTCAGGTTAAATTACCTTGGCGACAACAGCAGCAACGAGTATAGAGACTGGCACGACGCTTAGACCAGCAAGCGTCAGTTGCCACCCGTACGCGAGCGCCAATCCGCCGCCACATACCACAGTCCCCGCCAAATATGAAGTCATCACAACGTGCTCTCCAGTCCCGTTGCGAAGCTTCTCTATGTCTCTGCAAACGTAGATTGAAAGCTTAGAGTATATAGATGGAGCGCTGGATGAAGATGGTGGTGCCGGGCCACCTTTTTCTGTCCTATTGGCTGATATTTGACAGGTTGTCCAACATACATGAATTACTTGGAAAAGAATAGTAAAAATAAAAAGTTTAGGGCTATTTAATTCCACTCAAACTCGTTTTAAAAGGATATTAGCTTAAAAGTGAAATCTATATTATTCCGTCTTAAGCATAGAGTAAACAAGTGACCATAAATACTAGAGAAACGCGTCATAGACTGATCTGAACAATGGATTCTTTTGTTGTGTGCACACTATCAGTCGTTAGCTTAAGTCGTGACCTTGTATGTTTCATTGTCCTGATTGGCCACTTACCCGCTTCTAGTATCTATGGACGCTTCTTTACTCTATGCGTAAGACGTAATATGATAGTTTGATTTCAGTTTTTGGAAATATTGCTTTTCTATACCTATATAAAATAAATTCGATAAATTATTGTTTATGGTTGTTCCTAGTTTAAACTGATTAAACAGTTTGTCAAGAGTTTTTAGATAAATACGTCGTTTTATGTATTTCGTTAAATATAATCATCTATTGGTGGATCATGTAAAAAGTACGAATAACATTTAAAAAAATATTGTCTATTAATAGAACGGTCCGTTCTACGGCACAGAGCTACGTAGGCTGTCAAAAATTAAACATAAAACATATTTAACTCACTCAGTCAATGTGGATGCGAAGTTCATCGTAGTATTGGTATCGAAGAACGCTATTTCCTGACCGATTACCGATCGAAGCAGCCTCACTCGTAGACGATTCACCTGTAAAATATAATACATGTTTCAGTAGAAATGCTACTAATTCTAACAACAATTATCTGAGTATATTTGAGTCCCTTGTTATAAAGGATGGACCTATCACAATGCCGCATAAAAATTCATGGAAAACTCAAGCTGTACTCCAAAATAATGACATGTAGCAAGAAAGAAAACAGACGAAAGAAAAAAAAAAAGGAGAAAGGGACTAGTGATACCCTTCACTACATTGTATGAAACAAAGTTGCTTTTCGCTATCTATCCATAAGTATATACTAAATGTACTAAATATTATTATATATATGTAGATATAATACTAAAAATAACGTTTATTTATCTTTTCAATCAAGTTAATATATGCTTAGGCCTTTCAAACTACGCAACGGATTTTAGTGCGGTTTTTTTAATAGATACAGTGATTCAAGAGGAAGACTGTCCCGCCCTCACACCCGCCCGAGCGGAAGCCGCTAGAATTATAAAGAATTATATTATAAAGAATTTTAAAGTTAAAGAGTACAAGGTGACCTACCATCCTCGCTGCGGCCCAGTTAGCAAGCGTCACTGCCGCGGCAGCACTTAGCAGTTGTAATATCATGATAGCAACGCTTGCTAGCCCAAATGCTAAGGAATCTTCTACCAACGCATCCATGTGTAGTGAATGGTTGCCTGCGGGACTGGAGAGAACAAAGATTAGTAATAAAAAAGGAGAAGGAAACATTAATCTTTATAGAAAAAAGAAAGAAAGATTTAATAATTGCTGGTAACAATTAGAACAAAAAAATACAATAGGTATAATACACAAAACATCTCAACACGAAACAAATAGGAAATATTACAAATAATGAAATAATAAAGACAATGAAAGTTAATTTGTCGGTTTTTTAAAAACAGGAGTGAAATACATTCATTTTATGGTTATAAAGCGTGGGGCGCTTACAACAATTATTTAAACTCAATCACAACAAGCACAACCCTAGCATTTTAACAATAAAATGAATGTATTTCACTCAATTTTCTAATTTTTAAACTCATTTTCAATTATTTTTACTTTTTTAGTTAGGTCTCTTATTAAAACGTGTATTTTAGTTTTTTTAAACTATTATTTATATTTAAACTTAAAAATTTATAGTATATTTAATTTGAGCACATATTTCTTTAATCATATTACTTACAGCACTCTCCCTCCTCCAAACACCCTTAACATGTGAGCATGGGGGGTGGTCTCGACAGCTCTATGTCGTTGTACAAATAGTGACGTCAGCTCTCCATATATCAGGACGGCGGCTAACAGCGCACAGGAACTAAGCCAGGATAACAGCACTCCTATCCCAGTCACTATTTGCTCGGTGACCGTCGCGTATCGCCACTGGAAACAACGAAATAAAATAATAAAGCTATGGCATAGCATTTTTTATCAACTTATGTAATTATAATTATTTATTTATTTTATTTATGCAGTATTTTATTACCTTTTTTTAATATTAATTGTACAGATATTCACTGTTGTACGTGCGAGCTTCGTAGAGTCGTACCATGAAGTAAATGCAAAGAGGAGGTGCCCTAACGCCGAAACTCTAAGCAGGCATGAGTCACCAGATTGCGGGGCGAAGAGGGGGATTACGCATGCGCAGTAACGCCGATACAACCAATGGCACCTAGGGGCGAGTTGCTGAAGTAAAGAGACAAGCGTGATATTTCAAAAAGTCATTAACAGTTCTGCTATTCATCGATATGGCAAAACTAAATATCGAAAGAGGTTAGATTCGGTCTCCACGCTCAAGGCCCGCGATAGAAGCTATGCAATAGCTTAAAAATAAGTAATTGGATGGTAAGTGTAGTGCAAAGGGATGGTAAGCAAGCACAGCTTAATGTGTGGTGGCCTGTTGGTAAAACCAAACGCGGCTAACATGTTCACGGTGGTCGCGGGTTCGAATCGTAGTTAGACATATTGAGACTTTACATCTTATGTCTCAGGATGGCGAGCGCGGTGGAATGCCAAGTATTGCTTTGTAATTCAAGGTGTTTGGTTTTGCTACTGTTCATGAGCGGTCGTATCGCTTACCATCAGGCGAACGGCATGCTCGTCTCGCCATTCATTGTAATAAAAGATAAATTAAAAAAAAACAAGACTATTCTACTTATCCGGAAGTAAAGACTTCCTAAATGAATTGAACAACCCATATCCATACAATGCATATGAAGTAATGAGTCGCGATAATTACGCAAGACTTACAATGCGCGTGAGAACTCTGCCGGCCCTTGACGTGACAATGTCGTGCGAAACATACAAGGCTAGTTTAATTACTGAATAACATAGTTCTACAATTTATTCATCATCATCATATCAGCCACAGGAAGTCCACTACTGAACACTGTTGAAGTGGCAGTGGGCCGGGCACATAGCTCGTAGAACCGATGGTAATTGGGGCCGAAAGGTTCTTGAGTGGAGGCCACGTACAGGCAAGCGAAATGTCGGACGCCCGCCTACAAGGTGGACGGACGATTTGGCTAAGGTTGCAGGAAGTCGCTGGATGCAGGCCGCTTCCAACAGGTTGTTGTGGAGATCCTTGGGGGAGGCCTATGTTCAGCAGTGGACATTTTATTATATACAGAAAAAATAGACTGTATTCTCTCTATCTTCAGGCATAGGAAGTACACTACTGAACGCATTCCTCCACCAAAGATCTCCACATCGACCTATTGGAAGCTTGCATCCAGAGACTTCCTGTGACCTTAATATGATATCTGGACTATACCGGGCATATCCACATTTGATGTTTTTAATATCATCGTGTTTGGCTGGTAAATCCATAGTTTTTGCTAAAATAATCAATAATTGAAGCCCTTGCGTACCATAGCGTCTTTAAATATAAAAGAGTTTACAATTTCAATTATTATTTTGGGAAAATGATGATTTTTTTGTAACTTTTATAAAGATATATCGTCGGTGATATTCTAAAACCGCGGAATTAACAGTGTTTAAATCCGCGTATTTACAAAACTAGCAAAATCGAGATTTCGCGGGCTTAGGCGATTTACTAATTAATTAATACATATTTAACATAACTAATGCCTACAATACCAAGAAGAATATTATAATTTGACAATTTAAAAGTTTAAACAATAGAAAGTCATGTAGTTTAGTAAATATAATATGTGTTTTTCCTCGTTCCTGTAAAATTCACTGCACCTACCTTACACGGTTTTAAACACTGTTAGTTCCGCGGTTTCATAATATCACCGACGATATGTATTTGGTTTTAGTTATAAGATTATATAAGTTGTTATGTTTTGTAATTGATACTGAAATAATTATATGAAAAAATATGTATTTAACACCCAAATACGACAAGACAAAAAATAAAGCAATAACTTCAATTAAAAGTAAAAAAGGCGGTTTTATCGCTAATAAGCGATCCCTACCAGACACCTTTTGCATTTGCATCGTGTCTGAAGTCACTAAAACTACCACCTTCTATACTAGGATTTGTTTTTTAATTAAATGAATCCTTAATAAAATGATTCCTTGCTTTTATCGTAGAATTGCAACGAGGCCGACACAATTATTGTTACTCATCGCCATTGAAACGATGATAACGTCTCAATGGATTTGAAAAACAGATGGATTCGCCATTCATCTCAATTCTCAATAAAGATTACTGAGAAATCATTATGTACAATACTAATTACTTGTTACTAGGTAGGTACCTAGTCGCTGACGGCCTTAGCAGTATATAAACTAGCAGTCGGGCCTGGCTTCGCCCGGGTGAAGTTTCGTACATTCTGAGTCGAGTCCACAGCAACAACATATTATTTCGCGTTCAACTTTTTATTTACTGCTTTGAATGGCAAGACGAACATGCCGTTCGTCTGATGGTAAGCGATACGACCGCTTATGAACAGTGGCAAAACTTTTTGAATTACAAAGCAATGCTTAACATTCCACTGCGCTCGCTCTCCTGAGACATAAGATGTAAAGTCTCAATATGTCCAGTAGTTACTCTGGCTACATTATCCTTCACACCGAAACACAACGGTGCATTTACACAGCTGTTTGGCAGGAGAAATGGACATTGCGGTGGTACCTACCCAGGCGGCCTCTCACATATGAGAGACCTACCACCGGTATATACTGACTGTTTTTTATTTAAATTCAATGTGACCGCCGTCGCCTATATTGCTTTTTCTTTCCCGCCCCGTACCATTATCCCTTTCTGTCCTGGCTCATTCGGTCCTATGACGAAAAACATGCAATTCTCTGCTCTCTTGTCCCGTAGCATCTATTAAATTTGAAAAGTAGCAAATATCAGAAATTCATTTGTCCTCCCCGTACAATTCGATTATATCGTGATGCAGATTATGATGCCATTAATGATGTTTTAGCAAAAATCGACTGGAGGCTATTGGAGGACAGTAATATTTCTAGGGCAGTCCATGTGTTTTATGAAACAATAAATACTGTTATGTCTGACCTAATTCCAGTTAAAATGGTAAAGTACGACAATCGTTATCCTTTCTAGTACTCAAAATCCTTAATAAAAAATATTCAGGAAAAACTTAATTACCATAGAAAATGGAAGACTTATAAAAGGATTACGAAACTTTTAGTTTATTGCGTGACCGACAAAAACGAGCTCAACTCGAATGTTATGAAAAGTACATTGCTAATGCCGAGATGAAAATTAGGAGTAACAGCAAATTCTTCTGGGCCTTTGTCAAATCGAAAAAATCTACCAACAGTATACCCAATACGATAAAGGACATGGCCAGTTTTTGTATGGCGCTGTGCCTAGTACTTCAAATCTCGTCTACATCAATTAGTTTTGCATTGTTGGGGTAAGGTTTGTTCCAAGATTAATACAGAAAAGTTACAAAGCCTATGAAGTTCAGGGTTTTTAGATATTTACAAAAACATATCTTATTTTGAGGTTAGGTTTTGTAGGTTATCCGTCAATTTATTGAATCTAATAAGAATACGTTTACATAAATGCTTTATCATCGAATTTGGAATTTAAAGGAACTTATATTTTATAAGTTACACAAAATATACACCGAGACGTATTTTAATTGTATCACAATGTAAACAAATAGACAAAGCATGGTTCCTGCCAAGCAACTGTCAAGTGTCAAGTATTTTACTGCAGCGTTTAGTTGTTGCAATGAAAGTGTGTAAAAATGGGAAGAATATATGTGTAAGTATATACTACAAACATTGCTTTATATATATTTAGTATTGTTAGTTATTATGACCTATTACCTACTTATAAATTATTTTTAGGAATATTTAAGATAAAGTTATAATTTTTTTCCTACACTTGCTTTACTGCGAACGAAACGTTTATGCGGGGCCAACAATGGCGGAAATGGGTCATCAATCAATGCAAAATCTTATTAAACTTTATATTACTCCCTAAACTTCTACAGAAATATGACATATTCTTAAATTAATAGTTGATTTTTTATATTCATTCAATTATTGCTTTGTTTTTGTACATGATAAAAAGTAACTAGGCAGAAACTGTCCAGGTCCTTTCAATAATATTTCAGTAAATGATGGTAAAGCAATTTGTGATGTTTTTAATGATTACTTTCGGTCGGTTTTTGAATCACTTAATTCGGGTAGTGTAGATGTTTTTAATTCGGTTTCTCATAACTCTGTTAATATTGGGTCGGTTAAGATTCCGCATGAAACTATTGTTAAATATCTGAAACAGCTTGATGTGAGGAAAGGATATGGCCCTGATGAATTACCTCCATTATTTTCAAAATCTTGTTGTGACACAATCTCTTATCCAATTTACTTGTTATTTAGAAAATCTTTGGACTCTGGAGAAATGCCTTGTTTTTTGAAGCGTTCATACATAGTCCCTGTTTTTAAGAGTGGGGATAGACATAATGTTCTAAAATCTAAATATTAGGCCCATCTCTAAATTATGTACAATAGCGAAAATGTTCGAACAAATTATTTATGATATAATCTTCCTATTGCTGAGACCGGCTTTAATCGAGGATCAGCATGGTTTTATCAATAAAAAATCAACAGAAACTAATGTATGCCAACTTGTTGACCAGGTTGCCAAGTATATGGATAGTGGACGGCAAGTGGATGTCGTGTATACTGACTACTTGAAGGCTTTTGATAAGATATCTCATTCGCTATCACTACATAGTATAAAACAAAGTCGCTTTCTCTGTCCCTATGTCCCTTTGTATGCTTAGATCTTTAAAACTACGCAACGGATTTTGATGCGCTTTTTATAATAGATAGAGTGATTCAAGAGAAAGGTTTATGTGTATAATACGTGCATATTATTGTAGAGAAATCTATATGCATCCGGGCGAAGCTGGGCCGGGCCGCTAGTTAGTAAATAAACTTGCGACGGTTGGTATATACGGAGATCTGTTACGCTGGCTATCCTCCTATCTTCGTAACTGTAGCCAAGCAGTGACTATCAAAGGTTATTGTTCCACATTTGTCACAGTCACTTCAGGTGTTTCTCAGGGCTCTCACCTCGGCCCAATACTGTTTAATTTATTCATAAACGGTATTCGAAATATTGTTAATAATTCGTCAATATTACTTTATGCCGATGATGTGAAAATCTATAGACAGATTTCTAGTCCATCTGATTGTTTATTTTTGCAAGAAGATCTGGATCGGCTGTGTAGATATTGCTCAGACAATTTATTAAAGTTAAATGTTGCGAAGTGTAGTCATATCATTTTCTCGTAAGGTTACTACTATAACCTATTACTACCATCTTGATGGTAATTCTCTGAACAGAGTAACTTAGGTGAGAGATCTGGGAATGTACCTTGATAGTAAACTTTCATTCAATTATCACATCAAATATGTGACTGCGAAAGCCTACCGTATGCTTGGTTTCATTCTAAGAATTGGTAAAGACTTTAAAAGTAATTCCACTCTCATTCTATTATACAACTCCTTTGTACGATCTGTTTTGGAATATGGGTCTGTAATTTGAATCCCCAAATACAAAGTATACAGAGATGCTATAGAAAAAAATCAGCGAAAATTTGGTAAACATCTAAATTACATTACCTACTCATCAAATGTTGCCACTCCTGTTATAATGTCCTTAGTTGATCGTCGAATACTTAGAGACCAATTGTTTTTATTTAAATTAATAAGGAATCTTATTGAATCTCCATATCTTATAAGTTGTTTACAGTTCAGATGTCCAAATTTACGTACACGTAACTCTAGTAAGTTCTTGTTTAATGCTCGAAACACATTTATCTTTAGAGTCTGTAATGAGTATAATGGTAAGTTTTCTCATGTTGATGTATTTACAGCCTCCCTCTTAAAGTTTAAAAAGGATATATCAGATTGTTTGTCATTTTGATTTTAATTTTTGCTAATTTTCATATTATTTTAATTTTTGCTAATCGGTTTTTTTTTGTTTGATTTATTTTTGCTTTTATTTATTATTATTTTTAACTATAAAACAAATTTTGGTCTGTTTTTGATGTTGCGGTGTATTTAATAAATATTTATCAGTGAAAACTTTACTGGTCTATGTATTAGTTATACCATATTTAATGTTAAATATATTATTGTTGTACTGTTTGTTTTCCTTAAACAATAAAAATAAAATAAAAATAAAATATGTATTTTTAACTTATGACTCATGCCACGGGAAAACTAAATTTTGTTGGGCCTAAAATGCCTATGTGTTTATCCAGAGTGTCAGCTATAGCCATGCCAAATTTCATCATAACTGGTCAAGCGGTTTGAGCGTGAAGAGGTAACAAACACAAACTTTCGGATTAATAATATTACTAGGATTGAAATTATCGAATATTTTGTCCTTTTCAAATATTGAAATAAATATATAGACAGGGCGAAAAGCGCGTAGTGTTCAGACGTAAGTGGTGCGCGCGCTCCAGTACGTCTCTAGTGGAGCGCTACTGAAATTAAATAAATAAATACACCCAACTGTCACATAGTCCTGACCCCACACTAAGATCGAGTCTTGTGTCGTGTATCAACTACGAGAGACTTTTCGGTCTTACAAACACCCAGACCTGGAGCAAATACCTGTTCACACAAATATTTGTATCGGCGCGGGGATCGAACCCGTGGTCTCGTTTCACAGGCGGTGTCTAACCAACTGCGCCACGGAGGCTGTCAAATTAATTAAATTAGTCAGCACTCACAATGTTCGCTTGTATTATGAAAATTAAGATTATATTTTTTATCACCGTTTAGACGATATCAATTAAATTAATTTAATATTTATTTTAGCACATTTTACGGTCTTCTTTCTGAAACTACAAATGAAGGGCCTATCCTTAGTTTTTATATTGATGTTATAACGCTGAATAATATGTTTCTTATGTGGAATTGACTCAAATGTCTACACCCAGGCGAAGTCGGGTCGGGCCGCTAGTATTCTTAAAAAACCCCTGATATTTTAATACTTTATCCCTTCTAGGTAAGACGAATGGAAATACCCGTCAACGGCTAACGTATTATTTAATCTTTGTTTACTTTTTAATATCGCATCAGATATAAACATGAGTTTATTCGCCTTTTGATTAAGAAAACAGATTTCTTGTGTTTTATTATTACGGTGAAAATATGGTTACCTTTTCCTGAGGTAAAAACAAAATCTTTTGCTAATTTTATTTATTTACTTATTTATTACCTGCCTCGCCTCTTTATTGACTGCCTCGGTGGCGTAGTTGTACTACGGAACGGTTACAAAGCTGAGGTCTCGGGTTCGAATCCCGGGTTGGGCAAAGTGATATTGGATTTTTCTATTCATTATCAGCCCAGAGTCAGGAATTTGTGCCCGATATGGCGATAGGCTCGCCACCTATCACATTGTGGGACGGAACATACAAGGCGAAATGTGGGTGTCCTCTCACCTCTGCCTACCCCTTCTGGGATATAGGCGTGAGTTTATGTATGTATGTACTTATTTATTGTACACATTACGCAATAAACATGACAGTATATAGAGATAATTTTATGACAACAAGGTACAAATTGCGGTCTTATCGCACTAAACCAATCTCTACCAGACAGCCTTTGGATAGATTTATGAGAAACAGAAAGAAAGGGCAGAGAATACTTTAAAAAACCCAAATATATAATATTATAAATACATAAAATAGATAATATATCAAGATTGCTACCGAAAACGAAGCCGGGAGCCGTAGTTTTAGTGACTACAAACACAATGCAACTAAAAAATTCGCACAACTTAGCGCGGTGTCAAGACTATGTATGTGACTGTTGGGTGTATTCATTCTGGATCAGCCCATATACGTCCCACTGCAGGGCACGGGCCTACTCTACAATCGAGAGTACGATTGAGAGTGGTTAGGCCATATAGTCCACCACGCTGGCCTAGTGCGGGTTGGCGGACTTACATACCATAGATTTTTTTATAAATCGCTATGGTATGCAGGTTTCCTCACGATGTTTTCCTTCACCGTTTTAGTGCGTGGTGATTGATTATCAATACACACATGACTCCGAAAAGTCAGAGGTGTGCCCTGGGATTCGAACCCGCGACCACCGTGAACATGTTGGCAGTCGCGTCTAGTCCGTTTACCAACAGGCCACCACGCACTTCATTGTGTGTGTGGGTGTATTCATTATAGTTGTTCAAAGCAATATTTTCTCAATTATCTTTCAGTTAATAATGTAATAAAACCAATTACTATAACGCGATGTTCTTCTTGAAAATTTTACGACGTTCGTGACTGAATTAACTATTAATGTGAATTATTTCAGAATGTTTAACAAGGCTATTTTATTGTAATTGTAGAAGGTATTTCCCATCGGCGCTTTTGAAGTCAAATGAAAGTAATAGGGTAACACAAGATTTGATTTTGAAAAGTATTGCTTACATACATACATAAACTCACGCCTTTTTCCCAGAAGGCGTAGGCTGAGGTGCCAGGAAACCCACATTTCGCCTTGTATGCTCCGTCCCACGATGTGATAGGTGGCGAGCCTATCGCCATATCGAGCACAAATTCCTGACTCTGGGCTGATAATGAATAGAAAATCCAATATCATTTTTCTCAACCCGGGATTCGAACCCGAGACCTCAGCTTTGTAACCGTACCGTAGTACAACTACGCCACCGAGGCAGTCTAGTATCGTTTACAAAAGGCATGAATTTGAAAACAGCATCAAAATCTGCTGTTTTCTTTCATTTAACAACATATTACATATTTTTATATTCAACAGCTGTAATTTTGCTTAATATCTTTATAGTTAACTAACATTTCCTGTTATTGTCAATTTCCATACAAATAGCCAGTTACCAATGCAACAAGAGATTTCTCAACACATTTCCGCGATTACTTGTCACATGCATTTAACTGAAGTGCGTTTTTATAATCTTTGTTTCCATTGAGATATGCTAGAGGGGACACTGCAAACAAAATATTTGTAACAATAATGAACGGTACCGTACCGCTTCTCCTGTTTCTGTCTTTCTCAAGCCTACGCAGTAGTGAAATGAAAATGAAAATAATTTATTGAATCCATTAAAATGTTCAACATCGTTTAGATTCAGTCATTTTTTTATCTACCACCCGGTTCGGAAAGCGGTTTTCACTAGAGAAGAACGGGCAAGAAACTCTAGTGTTGCTCTTTTCAAAACCAGTTTACAATTTAGTGATTATTACATAATTTACAAGTTGGTTTAAATCAGAGCAGTTTATTGAAAATATTTTTAAACGGAATATTATTATATTATAATTACTATGGCTGGGTGAAGCGAAGTCGCCGAGAACGAAGAATCAGTATACTCTTTTTCGCCAAAACAGTGAATAGTGTTGGAATAAGTAGTTATAGCAATCACAAATACCAGGTGAAGTCGATAATAACATTACACAAGTTATATAAATAAGCTAAATTTTGCGATTTGCGACTGTTATTCACAAAGCCGATCGGCTAATATTTTTATACCATCTCTTGTAATATATGAAGGAGTGAGTTTTTAATTTATGAACCAATTCAAAAAAGAAACTACGAGAGACTTTTCGGTCTCACAAACACGGAAATAATCTATACTAATATTATAAAGCTGAAGAGTTTGTTTGTTTGTTTGTTTGTTTGAACGCACTAATCTCAGGAACCGCTGGTCCGATTTGGAAAATTATTTGAGTGTTGGATAGTATATTTATCGAGGAATGCTATAGGCTATATATCATTACGCTATGACCTATAGGAGGGAAGCAGTAGTGACATTTCTTGCAAATACGAGGAAATTTTATTCGTGGTCCGATTGGTCGATATTCTATATTGATAGTCGGAATAGAACATTTTGACCGCCATTTTGAAACGTGTATCTGCAACCCGGGTGGAGCCGGGCCAGACCGCTAGTTGTAAATATTTGTCTCCGCGCAAGGATCGAAGCCGCGGCCTCACATTTCACAGCCGGCGTCTTACCAACTGCGCCACAGGCTTTCAATAGGATACCTTACTTCCGTAGTCGGTTAAAAAATATTTTAAAACAAGCCCGGAGTGAAATATTCCGGACGGCAATTCAAATAAAGCCATAAAAATATATGAATACTGCAAAACCCAATGTTTATTAAAGTATTTGAGTCAGCCGTTGTATTTTTGATACTTCCGCAGTTAGTACGAGCAAGAGGGGGGAAGTGGGGGGAAGGGTATTTCCGATGACACATACCTACTTACAATGTTTTCCTGAAGTAAAATGGTTATTATTTTAGCATGAGTTTTTAAGAATTGTTAATGAAATTAACCGCAGGTATTCATGTTGTATGTATAACGTGACCATACGTCCCGCTTTAGGCGGGACAGTCCCGCTTTCAGGAAGTCTGTCCCGGTGTCCCCAGCAAGGCCGACATTGTCCCGCTTTTGCAATCAGACCAAACGATAGTTTAAAATGTATTTCCCCCTTGCAATGCTTTACCGAACTACTACTGAAAACCGTTGGGTTGAATTATTCCAGCACTTTTTCTACAATATAAACTTGTAAAATACTAAAAAAAAAATTGTTAGTATTTAATTCCACAGATGTCCCGTTCTGGCATAAAAAATAAATGGTCACGTTATGTATGTACCAATATCGCACATTTAGAATTAGTGACCTAATACAAAAAAAATAATGTTGGATTTTAATCATATTTTGTCTCAAAATGACTTATCGACCCGTTATTAAAGAAGGACTTATTGACGCATGAAAGGCCGAAAGATCTATAAATCGGTCTTCTAGATGTATCTTCTACTAGCGGTCGGGCCCGGCTCCGCCCGGGTGCATACACGTTCAAAATGGCGGTCAAAATGTTTAATTCTGACTATCAGTTTAGAATATCGACCAATCGGACCACGAAAAACGAACAAACTTCCTCGTATTTGCTAGAAATATCTGTTGCTTTCCTCCTATAGGTCATAGCGTGATGATATATAGCATATAGCCTTCCTCGATAAATGGACTACCCAACACTGAAAGTATTATTCAAATCGGACCAGTATTTCCAGAGATAAGCGCGTTCAAACAAACAAACTCTGCACCTTTATAATATTAGTATAGATAAGTAGAAAACTTTTTATGTTACAAATCTTTAATGAACGTTTCCCAAAAATTAGAATTTTTAGTTATGTAAGGTGCGATATGTTATTGAACAACATTCTTTGTTTATTTAAGGAGTTATTTGCATAATAAAATAGTATTTTATTTGATTACTAAAAAAGTTATAAGTAGCTTAAATAATTACTAAAATTCTATGGAATTTCTATTCTGAAAACTTTGATTTGATCTCGTAAATGTCTCGGTTGCGTAGTTGTACTACAGTACGGTTACAAAGCTGAGGTCTCGGGTTTGAATCCCGGGTCGGGCAAAGTGATATTGGATTTTTCTATTCATTACCCGGAGTCGGGAATTTGTGCCCAATATGGCAATAGACTCGCCTATCACATCGTGGGACGAAATATACAAGGCGAAATTTTGGTACCCTGGCACCTCTGCCTACCCCTTCTGGGAAAAAGGCGTGAGTTAATGTATGTACGTAGAGAAGCTTACAGCATCGCTGTAGTGCGGCGCGGTCGTCGACACTAACCGGTTTGCAATTGTTTTGCTTCTGTTCCCTGTACTGAATCAGGTCTTCCAGTCATTAAATAATAATAAGTAATTATTAACACCCAACAGTCACATACACAGTCCTGACCCCACACTAAGATCGAGTCTTGTGTCGTGTATCAGGAACTACGAGGGACTTTTTGGTCTCACAAACACCCAGACCCGAAAGAAATATTTGTGGGCCGCACAAACATTTCTCTCGGTGCGGGGATCGAACCCGCGGCCTCTCGTTTCACAGGCGGCGTCTAACCAACTGCGCCACGGAGGCTGTCAAATATACTACCCCTTATTCATAAAAAATCTAATCAACCACATAACATTACACTGGTGGCAGGTCTCTCATATGTGAGAGACCACCTGGGAAGGTGCCACCGAAATGTCTATTTATCCCGACAAACAGCAGTTTAAATGCACTGTTGTGTTTCCGATTGAAATACATCGTAGCCAGAGTGACTACTGGACATATTGAGACTTAACATTTTATGTCTCAGGATGGCGAGCGCAATGGAATGCCAAGCATTGCTTTGTAAAAGCTAGTGTTTGGTTTTGCTACTATTCATGAGCGGTCGTATCGCTTACCATCAGGCGAACGGTATGCTCGTGTCGCCATTCATTGCAATAAAAAAAAAGATTATATTTCTGTCTTGTTTAAATAATATTAGTAGTAGTTTATTTAGTTATAGTTTTAAATAGTTTTGCCATTGTAAGAGTTATCTTGGAAGTGGGCGCTAATGACTGCGACACAGTTCTTCGTTCTACCGAACTAATGCAGTTGTTAACGAACACATTACATTATCAATAAATTTGTTTATGTATTAATAAATATATGAATTAGAACACTGTCGTTAAAAATGTTCAAACTGCTTCAAGTGAAAAGCATACATACATATGTACATTAATTCAATAAATTATGACGTCTTATCCACTTTCATCAATCTCTTCATACATTTTCGTCGGTTCAACATATTTGAGGTAAGTGGTCGGCAATGAACTGTGATTCATGATATAATTTTATTTTACATTTTATGCAGTGTAAAGGGCTTTGAACTTACTCCTGGGTTCAAGGCCAAGGCGGGACAATTAAATTCAGTGGTCTCTCTTTATGGGTTGGATACCCGGGTATGGCAAAATTATATTGAATTTTTCTATTCATTATCAGCTAGGAGTCAGGAATTTGTGCCCGATATTGGCGATAGGCTCGCCCCCTGTTACATCGTGGGACGGAACATACAAGGGGAAATGTGGTTGTTCTGGCACCTGTGCCTACCCCTTCTGAGAAAAAGGCGTGAGTTTATGTATGTAATATTTAAATTATTTTACGGGTGTTTTTATTGTTAGGCCCATTGCTGGACAAGATCCTTCCCACATTTCAAAAGCCTCCGTGTCTGATTAGATTCCGGCTGTGAGACGAGAGGCCGCGGGTTCGATCCCCGCACCAAAATAAATATTTGTGTGAACCACAGATATTTGTTTCGGGTCTGGGTGTTTGTGAGAGCGAAAAGTCTCTCGTAGTTTCTGATACCCACGACACAAGACTCGATCTTAGTGTGGGGTTCAGGACTATGTATGTGACTGTTGGGCGTAATTCTTTATTTACAGGTAAGGGTTTAGGGTCTGGGTATTTGTGACACCGAAAAGTCTCTCGTAGTATCTGAGTGATAGTTTTTTTAAATGTTATTCCATATACACCCACATAACATGATTCACTATTCGTGCTCGTTTCCTTCTAACAAGGAAATTACATTTCCGCGATTTGTCCTGCCTTGTAAAGGAAGCTTCGTTTGGAAAAGACATGACGTTAAACTTCTCTAATTTATTTATTAATACTTAAACACACCCAGTAGTCACATACATAGTCCTGACTCCACACTAAGACCCCATAATAAGCGGAAAAATATACCGTTACAGTTCCCGCCAAAACCAGTTTTAAGTTTTTATAAAACGCAAAGAATTATTGTCCGTACAGCCTTATGTTTGTTTTTTATTTCGCACTAACGGCTACATCAAGTTGATTTTATGAACAAAAATCACAAATTTTTGATCATAAATGTTAACACTTCTGACTTTTCGGAGTCATGTGTGTATTGATAGTCAATCACCACGCATTAAAACGGTGAAGGAAAACATCGTGAGGAAACCTGCATACCATAGCGATTTATGAGAATTTATTTAAACAAGTAGATGTATTGTGTAGATCACATATTCATTTGATTTTTTTTTATTATTTCAATGAATGGCGAGACGAGCAAGCCGTTCGCCTGATGGGAAGCGATACGACCACTCATAAACAGTAGCAACATTCCACTGCGCTCGCCATCCTGAGACATAAGATGTTAAGACTCAATATGTCCAGTAGTTACTCTGGCTACAATGTCCTTCAATCCGAAACACAACAGTGCATTTAAGCAGTGTTCTGGTTGTTCTGTGTTCAGTGGTTCTGTGTTCTGGTTTGTTTACATTTAGTATACATTTACTAAACCTATGGAGTATAGATACTCCACAAAATGTTGGACTATTCTATCGTACGTCGTAACCATGGACTAAATTTAGAGAAAATGATAAGTATAATAGAGAATAGTATGGATTTTTAGAAGTGGAAAACTTATATCTTACTCCGGACTTCGAACATCCGAACATTCGAAGTTCGTGTCTTTTAAAAGAGTAACCCCTTTGGACTATGTATGTGACTGTTGGGTTTATTCATTCACTTATTTATATTAATATAGATATTGTGTAGAGGGTACACCACGAACAAAACAAAAGACTGCGGTACTGTACCGTTTTTACTGATTCTGTCTCTTTTACTCCTACGTTACAATATATTCCATCTCGTTTTAGTTTCTCGTGGTACGCGAACTAATTTTATCGCGACGCACGGAATACCTCAATGGAAACTTTAAACTACATACATACATAAACTCACACCTTTTTCCCAGAAGGGGTAGGCAGAGGTGCCAAGACACCCACATTTCGCCGTGTATGTTCCGTCCCACGATGTGATAGGAGTCTAGCGCCATACGAGCCCAAATTCCTGACTCCGGGCAGATAATAAATTGAAAAATCTGTTTGCCCAACCCGGGATTCGAACCTGACACTTCATCGTCATAATACCGTAGTACGACTGCTCCACCATATTAAACTACTGTATTAATAAAACAATAAATTATACAATAGTAATAAATGTGCAATTTCAAGTTTGTTTCCTTAAAGTTATATTGATGAATCATACGGAACGAACAATGATCACAAAACCCTAGGTTTTAAACATTTTTACAGAGCCTATTGACATCATTAATTTTACCTACTGACTGCTTCAGTGGCGTAGTTGTAATATGGTATAATTGCAAAGCTGTGGTCTCGGATTCGAATCCCGGATCGGAAGTGAGATTGCTTTTTTCTATTCATTATTAAATCCGAAATTTGTACTGGATATGGCGATAGGCTTGCAAAACATCGTGCGGAACATATAAGGTGAAATGTGGATGTCCTGGCACATCTGCCTACCCCTTCTAGGAAAAAGGCGTGAGTTTATGTATGGTTTTTAAAGGTTTTGATCAACGCGTACAGCTACGAGTATTTTCATCACTTATAGAAGTTCCCGAACCGAGGTTTAATTGAGTTATTGAAATAGCATTAAAAAAAAACCTACGATTTGAAAACCTCTTCCTAGTATTATATTAGTATTATATTACAGTACATTATATTGTTCATTTTATTTATTATTTTTATCAACCTGTCGTTTTTTTACTAAAGCAAATTAAGTCTAAAAACATAAGTGGTAACTTATGTTTAGGAATGTCCTAAGATTTCCTCAATTATTTATAACATACACATCCACCTGTTCTTTGTGTATGTGTGTATGTCAGGCTTCATAGACGCACGGGTTTGTCCGTAAATTGCAGTAATAACTTTGCTTTTAATTATATCGCGTATCAAACACCTGTGACAAGTATGCGTCATATGAATTCATACATTTTTAATACTCTGTTATTAGCTTCAGACGTATGTTAGTCTGTATCAGCCCATATACGTCCCACTGCAGGGCACGGCCTACTCTACAATCGAGAATACGATTGCGAGTGGTTAGGCCATATAGTCCACCACGCTGGCCTAGTGCGGGTTGGCGGACTTACATACCATAGAAATTCTTATAAATCGCTATGGTATGCAGGTTTCCTCACGATGTTTTCCTTCACCGTTTTAGTGCGTGGTGATAGACTATCATGTAGCGGAATCTTTGAAATCGATTTTCGAGCACTTCAAAATGTCGGATTGACTCGAAATTTTGCACATTTATCCAGGACCGATGACAATACAATAATAAAAATGACTTTTTGGTAAAAAAAAATTAAAAGTGGGTAATTTGCACGCCGCTGTCTTCCTCTGAAAATACAGCCGTAGATGGATGTTTTTAGTGCAAGCAATTAAATTATAGTAAAAAAAAAACTAAAAAACACGCTTTTGTAAACGATCCAACTTAAAAGTAATAAATTATTGATAATGAGTTTAAGATTAGAAAATGGAGTAAAATTCATTTTTAGTTGTTCTAAACTGAAATTTTCAAAACAAAGTGATTATATAGATATTGTTAAGTATTGTTATATTCTGTATCAGCCCATATACGTCCCAGTGCAGGGCACGGGCCAGAATGTATAGAAATATAATATATGGTTAAAATTAGCAGCCTCTGAACCGAAGGTCACGGTAAACGGTCATTTCCGAAGCGTCATTACATTATTGTTGGTCGGAATTTCAGATTTGTGATGTCATTTTAAAGGTGATATTTATAACCTTATATTTTCGGAGTAATGTGTGTATTGATAGTCAATCACTCACTTGAACAAAGGAAAACATCGTGAGGAAACTTGAAACTGATATGTAAGAATTTCTATGGTACGTAAACGCCAACCCATACTAGGCCAGCGTTTGGTATGGCCTAACAGCCGCCGCATATGCTCACACTCGCATTGGCGGTCACGAGCCGTGAGCTAGTGGAAATATTTAAAACCTATGGCGCAGTACCAAACTCCGCATTTGCTCTCACGTCCTGCGTCCTGCGTCGACACGTGAGAGCAATTGTTTGTTTGGTACTGCGCCATAGGTTTTAAATATTTCCACTAGCTCACGGCTCGTGACCGCCAATGCGAGTGTGAGCATTATGCGGCGGGTGTAAATCATACTGTCTATTGTAGAGGAGCCCCGTGTCATGTAAAGTACAGCAGGAAGCATATGGGTTTATACAGAAATGTTATCTCTAAATTGAAGTATTCTGGAGGAAACAGCGTAAACAATTATTTTTTTTATTTCAATGAACGGCGAGACGAGTATGCCGTTCTCCTGATGGTAAGCGATACGACTGTTCATGGACAGTAGCAAAACCAAACACCTTGAATTACAAAGCAATTGCATTCCACTGGGCTTGCCATCCTGAGACATAAGATGTTAAGTCTCAATATGTGCAGTAGTTACTCTGGCTACAATGTCCTTCAATCCGAAACACAACAGTGCATTTACACTTTAAGTATTTATTTTACGTTACTCTTGCCATCTGAATAGCGATATTTGTTACTGGTTTATAACTAAACATATTTGAATTATTCCTGTTTACAATTTTGGTCATATTGACCTTTGAATATAACAATAATAAAAATGGAGTCAACAATCCTATTACATTATTCTAATGATCTTAATTCGTCTCTTGACCTTACTTATCGACAAAAATAACTGATTTTCAATTTCCGTTAACATTAAATAAATCCGCCCGAATACTCGAACGCCATTCAAATAATAAGTTGCTCTTAACAGCGCACGGCCCACTTAGCCAGTACATTTAATCTGGATTTACGTAGTTAAGCGCCATTTATATTTAAGTTGCGTTCCAGTATTTGGGCGTTAGCCAGTCCATTTGAGCGGGATTTACGTAGTTAAGTGCAACATAATATTTAAGTTGCGTTCCAGTATTCGGGCGTAATACGAACAATAACAAAATACAGCTTAAAATTATATAAAAAAGTGTGAAATCATAAATATTAAATATTATTAGTACATATTACAATGAGTCATTAAAATATAAAACGACGTCCTCGATAGCGCTGTTGTACGATATGTAGCGACGTTGAGGTCTCGGGTTCGAATCCCGGTTGAGAAAAGTGATACTGGATGCTTCCGTTCATTACTAGAGGTAAGCAGAGGTCTTACCTAGACACCCATGGTTCTTGTGGGTATCGCCATATCGGGACAAAATTATGGCTGATAATAGAAAAATCCAATAGCAAGTTACTCGTCCCGAGATTCGTACCTAACACCTCGGCTTTGTAATCGTCAAACTTTTTTTTTAAGTCCTACTATATTTTTTGACTGCCTCGGTGGCGTAGTTGTACTCCAGTACGGTTACAAAGCTGAGGTCTCGGGTTCGAATCCCGGGTTGGGCAAAGTGATATTGGATTTTTCTATTCATTATCAGCCCAGAGTCAGGAATTTGTGCCCGATATAATGGCGATAGGCTCGCCACCTATCACATCATGGGACGGAACATACAAGGCGAAATGTGGGTGTCCTGGCACCTCTGCCTACCCCTTCTGGGATATAGGCGTGAGTTTATGTATGTATGTATGTATGTATATTTTTTGATTAGTTTTTAATGTTTATGTCAATTTATATTAAGTGCTAAAATAACTATCGATAATGTTAACGCATGATGATATTTTCTTGAATTGAAGGAACACGCAGCATAGATTAATTTGTATTATGTTTTTTTTAAGTATATTTTTGTGTGTTTTCTTCGTTGGAAAACTTTTAATAATAAATAGAATGAATCATGGCTTGGGTCCTGAGCCTCGCCACCGAAGAGTCAATATTTTTTTAAATTTTTATATGTATTTAATTATTTTAATATGTATGTATTAAATGTAAAAAAAATATTTATGAAATAACGGGAAATAATAAAATAAAATAAACAACTGCGTCACACAAGCGGTTGTAAAACTAATAAATTAATCTGTTCCAATAGTTACCATACTAATCGCTTTACAATAATTGTTTTTGTTTAAGGAAATAACAACTTAACAACTGGTTTACAACACGTGTCGGGTCAGAGGTTTAAGAGCTTCTGTGTTGGACATAACAAGATTTGTAATCGCCTGATGGTAAGCGATACGACCGCTCATAAACAGTAGCAAAAATAACAACACCTTGAATTACAAACCGATGCTAGTCATTCCACTGCCCTCGCCTTCTGAGACATAAGATAATAAATAACATCCAACAGTCACATACATAGTCCTGACTCCACACTAAGATCGAGTCTTGTGTCGTGGGTATCAGGAACTACGAAAGACTTTTCGGTCTCACAAACACCCAGACACGAAAGAAATATTTGTGGGCCACACAAACATTTCTCTCGGTGCGCGGATCGAACAGGGAGCGTCTAACCACCTGCGCTACGGAAGCTGTCTAAGTCTCTGTGTGGATAAATCTCAATATGTCCAGTCACTCTGGCTACAATGTCCTTGGAACACAACAGTGCATTTACACTGTTTGGCAGGGGAAATAGACATTGCAGTGATACCTAACCAGATAGAAATTTACTTAAGGTTTTCCGGTAGAGTACCACCGATTCAAACCTTTTTAAAGTTTTTATAAAATACAGAGTGCAATTGAAAAAGTAAAATAAAAACTATTCAAATAAAATCTACAGTCAACACGAGTTTTTTGCCAACTTCGCTCAAACGTGGTTTAGTTTTTGTAAACTTACGTTCGTTTTAACTGTTAAGTAAAAACATAGCTTTAGTTAAAATTAGTTTCATCCTATTATGTAATATACTGGTAAGTACTAATGAAGTATAAAATAAACACACCCAACAGTCACATACATAGTCCTGACCCCACACTAAGATCGCGTCTTGTGTCGTGTATTGTTGAGTAGGCCAGTGCCCAGCAGTGGGACGTATATGGCTTGGTATAGTAGAAGATTAATTATATTGTGTCGTATTTTAAATGCAATTTCTTCCCGCTTTGCATCGAAGGTTGTAAGAAAAGCTTTCGTGTTGAAATTATGCAAAATGGCAGCATAATTTCCTTCCTTTTGCGAAGTCAATTCTATTGAATTGTGAGGGTCCTGTCGACACGAACGGCCAATCTAGATGATCCCTCATTACAGTTCAAAGTCGACTATAGAGAATTAGCTACGGGCAATGTTAATTTATTCACGTATAATTGTCGAGTCTCCGAGGTTGTCAAACGCTTTAGAATAGAGGTCGCAATGATCCCGACACAAATATCACACAAATATTCATGTGATCAAGTATTTGTTTCTCAAAGTGAAAAGTGAAAAATCTGTAGTTTTTGGTACTTATATATTTTTATAGTAGATTAATAATAATGAACATGAAAAGTTTAAAGATGCTGTTTTCCAATTACTTTGGTGTACAAATATTTTCCTGATTTTAAGGACTTACGGTTGCTTATACAACTCCCTTATTAAGGTACCCCAAGATACAGGCATGATCTAGTTTGGGGACACCTGCAAATATTTATAATGCTCAACACAGAAATGCTAAATAGTATTAAGTGTAATATTTATAGTGTTTTTATACCTTTATTTTTATTATTTTGTGCAATAAATAAACATTCCTTCATTAATTCATTTCATTCATGTTTTTTAAAAGCAATACTTTTTAGGAACCATTGTATACTGCTTAAAATAAAATTTTGGATTCAACGCTATTGTAGGTATAAAAAAAATGTACAATGACGAATAGGTGTTAATCTAATGTATTTAACCTACAATAAGTTTCGGCGACATTTTTTTGTGGACAAAAAGCGATGAATTTGCGGTTTGTTCGTGCGAGAGACAGTTCCGCGCGTTTGTGGCGTACTCAATGCTATAATACTTGTAAATCCGTGAAGCAGTTGGTTAAACGCCATTGAGAAACTAGAGCGGTCATCGGGAACAAAATTTCTGCGTATGGTGCGTGCACACGGGTACATATTGAAGCGAGAGGGAAGATGTGTTACTTCGTAGGCGTGACAGAGACAGAAATAGAATGTACCCTTCATTTTGTTAAATTTTGTTTGCAGTCTCAATGTTAAACGCTGACTATGAATTGTGGTAGGCTGTGAATTTTGCTGGCTGTAAGCTTGGGTTAGGGGGCATTGAGATATATTAATACGTATAGAGAAGCCATACAAATGTCTTGTTCGATTTTGGTGAAAATTGTAACTAAATCGCTGCAGCGTGGAATAAATATTAGTCGTCTAACCAAACAGTATAACCATGCAGCGCTAGACCACTATCAGGGTGTAGTTTTCTCGCGACCAAAAGATCGAAAGCGTCGGGCATTTCATGGCTCTTATGCGTTTTTGACTGATTCGTGTGTGGTGTATGCACCGCACTTAATGGGACATATTTTTCACAAAGAACGTGTTATCTAGTGTAACATTGATATCGATGGGTTAGGGTGTTTGAATCCCTGGTAGCGACCACCGTGCACTGGTTAAGGAGACGCCATAATGATCTTAAATCTCGCCTTGAAAATCAAAATTACAATCCGGCTAATATATTAGCCTCCGTGGCGCAGTTGGTTAAACGCTGGCTATGAGACGAGAGGTCACCGGTTCGATCCCCGCATCACGAATGTTTGTGTATCACAAGTTTCGAGTCTGGGTGTTTGTGAGAACGAAAAGTCTCTTGTTCTTTCTGATACACGACACAAGACTCAATCTTAGTGTGTGGTCAGGACTATGTATGTGACTGTTGGCTGTATTTATTTATTTTATACATGTCCAATAAAATAAAATGTTAAGAGAGATTAACTACTATTTATTTGATATGATATATAACATATAATCTATGTTTTTGTTGATGTACACGACTATTTGTTATTTAAAATAAAATAAATCAATAACAAAAATAAAAAAAATACTTTCGGGCGCCAAAATATCTCAGACAATCTGTATATTTTCTGAGGAACATAGTCCTTTCCGGAAATTGAACGAGTTGCATTAAACGCACGACCGATACTGCAATGCTATTGTCAACAATTATTCACGCCGGTGACGGATTTCTGTTCTTTCAGTAAACAAATATTTGACTTCATTATTGTGGCTAGGTAAAGATACGTAGGAAGTTTCCTGTGAAGTAAAATATTTATCATATCAAATCAAAACTTCTAAAAAAACAAGTATCGCAATTCGAACTGAGTTCTATATTGCACTTTTTATTTTTTTTTTAGTTTCTGTATGTTGTATTTTATATGTGTACAATAAAGATTTGAAGAAATAAATATATTAATCTATACATATAATTAAAATTGAAGTGTCTGTTTGTAAAGTGAAAAAAAAAAAATGTCCAACTACATATCGTTATATACACGATACCTATAACGAAAATGACCTTAGAATTTTTTTCGCCTGTCCGTCTGTCTGTCTGTCTGTTTGTTTCAGCTAATCTCAGAAATGGCTGGACCGATTTAGACGGGACTTTTATTGTCAGGTAGCTGATATAATAAGGAGTAACTTAGGCTACATTTACTTTAGACAAAATCTTTTATTTAGGAAAAATAAAGTTTTTGTTAAATTCCACTGAACGAAGTCGCGGATACAGCTAGTATGCATATAAAGCTGAAGAGTTTGTTTGTTACCGCTTATCTCAGGAGCTACTGGTGAGAATTGAAAATATATTTTGTTGTTCGCTAGGTCATTTATCAAGGAATGCTATACGCTATATATCATCACGCTATGACCTATAGGAGGGAAGCAGTAGTGAAAAATGTAGCAAATTCGAGGACATTTTATTCATTTTTCGTGGTCCTATGACCTCAAAATCGAAATGAGGGATCCTTTGCTCCAATATTCTAAATTAATAGTCGGAATTGAAAATTTTGGCCGCCATTTGAAATTATAGTATTAAATAATTAAACGATTTGTGTGACAGCGTATTGTTGAACAATAGGTATGTTTTCATAAAATAAATTATCATAAACACTATGTTACTATTTTCCTCAAAGGAAAACAAATATAATGAAACTTGAATACTAAAAACATGAGACATACATAAACTTTCCGCAAATTACTTGTTTCACATTTCAAAGCCACTGGAAAAGGTAAACAAAATATTATAATAAAAGCTATAACTATCTGACTACGTTGAATGATTTTTATGGTAATGAATGCTGAGACGAGTTTACCATTCGTCTGATGGTAAGCGATATGACCGCTCATGAACACAACAGTAGCAAAACCAAAACACTTTTTTTTATTATTATTATTTTTTTATGTTCGTTTTTTATAAAAAAAAAGAACAGTTTTATCTATTATTGAATTTTAAATATAACTGTTATTTTGATTTCCTCAGTTTAATTTTAAAAAATGTATTATTTCCATCAATATAATTTATATTTGTGAGTTACCTATTTGTTCTATTTTGTGCATACTGAACTAGCCTGTAAAAGATTGTTACGCTTAAATCATTGTTAATCGCATAGTTATATTATAAGACATGTCTCAGTGTAAACAATTATTGGCTGGTCTTTTAAAATAAATAAATAAATAAAAACGCCATGAATTAAAAAGCAATGCTTGGCATTCCACTGCGCTCGCCATCCTGAGACATAAGATGTTAAGTCTCAATATGTCCAGTAGTTACTCTGGCTACAATGTCTTCGAAACGGACCACAACAGTAATTTGAAAAATTAAAACAGCCAAGAAACTAATTAATACAGCCTCCGTGGCGCAGTTGGTTAAACGCCGGCTATGAAACGAGAGGCCGCGGGATCGATCCCCGCACCGAGAGAAATATTTGTGTGATCCACAAGTATTCGTCAAGTCTGGGTGTTTGTGAGCGCGAAAAGTCTCTCGTAGTTTCTGTTACACGACACAAGACTCGATCTTAGTGTGGGGTCGGAACTATGTATGTGACTGTTGGGTGTATTTATTTATTTATTAAAACATACTTTATTATTTTTGACGCCTGTTTTCTGCATTTTCTGGGACTAATTCCCAGATCAATTGCATTAATATGCAAATACATCTAACATCTGATATAATAATTGTCTTCGAACAAAATCATAGATATTATTTATTGCATAATAAATTGAAAGACTCTATAACCGTCATACTATGTAAACAAATACATAAAAGTGATAGATTTGTGTACATAACTAACTAATGACGCTAGCAGATTTCTCTCGATGTTTACTAAAAGTATACACATATAAATTGGTACTCAACCTTCCGAATAGCAGATCTAATTATAAAAAATTACTTTTACTGGTGGTAGGTCTCTCATATGTGAGAGGCTACCTGGGTAGGTACCACAATGTCTATTTCTCCCGCCAAACAGCAGTTTAAATGCACTGTTGTGTTCCGGTATAAAGGACATTGTAGCCAGAGTAACTACTAGACATATTCAGACTTTACATCTTATGTCTCAGGATGGCGAGCGCAGTGGAATTCCAAGCATTATTTTGTAATTCCTTGTATTTGGTTTTGCTACTGTCCATGACCGGTCTCACCATTAAACGCAATAATGTTTTTTAGTGAAATTGGAAGAAATTAAAGTGAGATAAAGTGATGAACTAAAGAAATAAACATCTCATATATAAAACACTTGTGATTAAGTGTCATTTTACTGTAATATCCCCTTCTGAGTTATTATGACTGTCGCGCCACAAGTTGTTAGTTTATACAACGGAACAAACAAGATATTATTAACTCTTAATGGATATTTGTTCCTGGTACTCGGATTGTTGTCATGACTAATTTGTTTTTACTAATCTATTATACAGTTACTATTTAAAGGATTTCCTGGGTAAAAGTACGTATGTAATGAAATGAACTGAAAATACTGAATACGACAGCCTCCATGGCGGAACTTTTTAGGGGCCGGCTGTGAAACGCGAAGCCGCGGGTTCCTGCACAGAGACAAATGTTTGTGAGGCCCACAAGTATTTGTCTCGGGTCTGGGTGTTTGTGAGAGCGAAAAGTCTCTCGTAGTTTCTGATTAGGCACAAAATTTAATTGATGTTAGTGTTGGGTCAGGACTATGTATGTGACTGTTGGGTTTATTTATTGTTTTAATACTAATATATATTTATTTTCTAGCGATTTGCCAGCGAAAAAGGTGTTCCGAGATAAAAGTTTGTAATAAAATGAAATAAAAATACTTTGTTTAACGTTTAAAATACATATTTTATTTAGATTTAGTCACTGTTGCTCACAAGGATGTTTTCGCCAGAGAAGAATAGGTAAAAAACTCTCGCGTTGATCTTTTCAAAACAAGTTTACAATACAGTCATTATACAGGAGTCGTAGCTTAGTTGATTCGGAGCAATTCATAAATATATGTATTTTCCTATAAATAGTCTATCCAAAATTAAAATAGTTTTTCAATTAAAATCAGTAGTTCTTGAGATTAGCGCATTCAAACAAACTCGTCAACCTATAGATATTAATATTAAGAGAGTCTAGCCTGCATTCCAGCATTTGATCTAGCAATTTTCGTCATTCATTGAGATTTAAAGCCGTTTGAAAGGTTTTTAAAAATTAAAATTAGGACCATACACCTAAATCCATTGACGAATAGGCAATATAACAGGTGTTCCTAATTTCAAAACCCGTTTTAACAAAACCCGGAATCGTAAAACTCGATTCGTGTTCATCACAACTCATCCGATTTGAGATGTGTACTGTTCCTTACGTCATGAGAAACCCGTTGTTTAATTTGCATGTACTCTTGTCATCTCCTAACTAAGCCATAGAGTTGTTTTGTTAAATTGTTTAAGTACAATCAGTAGTAATTACATTAAATTACATTCATTTAACAAAAACAAACATACCAATAAAAGTGCGTGGTGGCCTGTTGGTAAACGGACTAGACGCGACTGCCAACATGTCCACGGTGGTCGCGGGTTCGAATCCCAGGACACACCTCTGACTTTTCGGAGTCATGTGTGTATTGATAGTCAATCACCACGCATTAAAACGGTGAAGGAAAACATCGTGAGGAAACCTGCATACCATAGCGATTTATAAAAAAAAATCTATGGTATGTAAGTCCGCCAACCCGCACTAGGCCAGCGTGGTGGACTATATGGCCTAACCACTCTCAATCGTACTGTCGATTGTAGAGGAGGCCCGTGCCCTGCAGTGGGACGTATATGGGCTGCTACAGAAACATACAAATAATAAATTAAATGCATTACCTTTGGTTGCCACTGCATTGACATTTAGGAGCAAAACAAAATACATATAAAAATATAAAAAGTCATCCAACAATGGTGAGGCTCGACCCAAGCCACCGGCGGTTAGGGACACAAAGTGAGGAACCGCCTCACAATACGTGCCGTGTCAAGCAATACTGTCTTCTGTATCTGACTCCTGACCCAACAGCCAATTGAGAGCCTCTGTAGATGTTGGTCGAGGCTCTTTAGTATCAACTCATGAGCAGAAACGACAATCGGAGCAATAATTGTTGAGTCGACATCCCACATGTCGGTAACCTCGTGTGCCAAATCTCTATATTTAGAAATTTTATCTTTTTCAACTTTTACAAGGTTGTCGTCATGCGGAATTGTGACGTCAACAAGTATAGCCCGGCGCGCCAATCGATCTATTATCTTGATTAAGATAATTATTATTATTAATCAATTATTATTATAAATTATTTATAAACTGCTCTGAATTCAACTAAGCTGCGACTCCTGTATAATCACTATATTTTAAACTGGTTTTGAAAAGAGCAACGCTAGAGTATCTTGCCCGTTCTTCTCTGGCGAAAACAGCCTTGTGAACCGGGTGGTAGTGGAAAAAAGTGTTTCAATATAAATAATGTATAACATTTTATAGATTCAATCAAGTTTTTTTTATTGTACTGAATGACGAGACGAGTATGCTGTGCACCTGATGGTAAGCAATACGACCGCTCATAAACAGTAGCAAAACCAAACAACACCTTGAATTACAAAAGCAATGCTTGGCATTCCACTGCGCTCGCCATCCTGAGACATAAGATGATAAGTCGCAATATGTCCAGTAGTTACTCTGGCTACAATGCCCTTCGATCCGAAACACAATAGTGCATTTACACTGCTATTTGGCGGGAGAAATAGACATTACGATGGTACCTACCCAGGCGGCCTCTCACATATGAGAGACCTATCAGTGAAGTATTTTTATTTTTCTTTATTTTTATCGTGGATTTTAGATAAAGGCGTTCGCTTCGATGACTCAGACATAATAATCTATATATATAAAAATCAATGCCACTTTTCGTTGTAATTCCATAACTCAAGAACGCCTGGACCAATTTGGCTGATTTTGGTCTTGAAATATTCGTGGAAGTCCTGGGAAGGTTTTAGGGGTGAGAAAAAATAGAATTATTGCCGGAAAAGCCCTAAAAACAGCCCTTTTCTTTACCCCATACAAACGTTTTCTAACTAAAACGTTGAGTCAATTTGAGCTTTATTGCTATTGTATAAAGTTCATATTAAATTACAAGCACTCACTGTTGTTTAAACAATGTAGGTATGTTCTTAACGTCAAAGACTCAATTTGCACTTTATTACCGCTATACAAAATTCAAATTCAATCATATCTATCAAAACAATGTGCGTGATTTTCCAATACAATAAGTTCATGGGTTTGTAACTGTCAAACATTTAATTTTCACCCTGTCGATATGGTAAACTCTGCCCTCAAATTAAAGAACGTAATTAAATAAAGGTTTCGAATCGAAAACATATATCCACAATATTCGATTAATGGCGTATTTTAGATTTTAAAGAAGTAAAATATTGACAGTAGTGAAAATGGATTGACATTTTAATTGATTTTAATTGTTTATGCATGCGTTCAGAAATTTATTTTGTATAAACTAAGGAGAATATATCTAGCTATATTAATATAGGACAATGAAATAAATAATTTTCACACATAATGGTGGATTTACATGTTGGCTGAGGCTGGGCCAACGTCTACCAACTCCAAGCTATTAACTATGAAAAACATAAGGCCAGCCGAGCCAAACACTCCGTTTACACGCTGGCGTTGGTGGAGGCTGGCTGAGGTTGGCCAAGCGTGTAAATGCAGCATTAGAAGTTATACTTACTCCTTTTCAAGATCGAATGCCATTTTTATCACGAATTTTTACAGTGGCCTTTCCTTCGCTATAATTCACTGATAGAATTGTTCATCGTATCGGAGTGAGATAGGTTATATTAGACCTAAAGAGGGTAAAAAAGGGTTGAAATGTTATGTCTAAGAAAATCGAAACCACTGAAGTTATGTCTATGAAATTTTATATTTTAACTCTTTATTACTAACAAAAAGTAACGGCGTGCAATATTTTTTGGAAAAGCAGCATTTTGGTGCTGAAATAAGGGAAGGAATATTGGATGGACAATAAAAAACGCTAATTTTTTAATGTCCAAAATTCATAAGGCAATCTTTATATGAATATGTATATGGGTGTATATGGAGAGAAGGGACATAAAGTAAAATAGAGTGGAAGGTACGGGAGAGGGCTGGGATAGATGACAGATTTGTTAGGACGAAATGTAAAAAACGGGATGGATAATAAAGAGAAGCGACGGGACGGATTGAGAAGAGACTGAACAGGCGGATGAGACGGGATTGTGCCGGACAGTAGGACAGCTACGTCAAGTTTAGGTATACAAGAGTTTATACGAAAAACAACATGTATTTGGTGTGGAGTGGAATCAAAAAATATATGCACCCAGGCGAAGCTGGGCCGGGCCGCTAGTATAATCATAATAAATAATTTAACAGATTCTCCGAAAGCTTGATAATCCATTAGTTTAATTATCTGGGGATAATTACATGAATGCCGTGTCCATGGATCATTATACAGCGCCCATAAAGTTCCGAGTCGTCTTCATTCGAGAGGTTGACTAGCAGGGCTTGGGCCGTAAATTAATATTATTGATAACTACATAAACTGACGCCTTTTTCCCAGAAGGGGTAGGCAGAGGTGCCAGGACACCCACATTTCGCCTTGTATGTTCCGTCTCACGATGTTATAGGCGAGCCTATCGCCATAACGGGCACAAATTCCTGACTCTGGGCTGACAGAAAATGAAGCCGGTTGGTAGTTTTAGTGACTACAGACACAATGCAACAAAAAATTCACATAATATGTACATCATAAAAATAAATATGGCGCGTAACAGAAAAATGTGACTCAGAAATAAAATTGGCGATGGAAAAATTTATGTATTTATAATGTAGGTATATTAGTATGTTATATTTAAATCATAATATACAGGGTATATCAAGACTGCTACCGAAAACGAAGTCGGGTGGTAGTTTAAGCGACATCAGACACCATGCAACAGAAAAAATTGCAAAAAAAAAGCGACAATTTTTTTAACCGACTTCAAAAAAAGGAGGAGGTTCTCAATTCGACTGTATGTTGCTTTTTTTTGTAATTTTTTTTCTATGACCATATTTGGGTGGTAAATACATTTTTTCCTAAAATAATAGTGTATACCCTTTTATTTATAAATAATCGAAGGTATAAAAGTGTTTCAATTATTATTTTAGCAAAAACTATGGATTTACCACCCAAAAATGACAATATTTAAAAAATCATAAAAAATAACTGTCGCGTTTCTTTGCGAAAATTTTAGTTGCATTATGTTTGTACTCACTAAAACTACCACCCGGCTTCGTTTTCGGTAGCAGTCCTGATATCCCTGGTATAAATTAATACAGGGTATATTAAGACTGCTATCGAAAACGAAGCCGGGTGGTAGTTTAAGCGACTTCAGACACAATGCAATAAAAAAACTTGCAAAAAAAAGCGACAATTTTTTTTTGTTATTTTTTTTCCTATGGCCATATTTGGGTGGGAAATACATTTTTTCCTAAAATAATAGTGTATACCCTTTTATTTATAAGAACTTTAAGGTATAAAAGAGTTTAAATTATTATTTTAGCAAAAGCTATGGATTTACAACCCAAAAATGACGATATTTAAAAAATCATAAAAAAAAAATATCAAGTTTCTAGGCGAAATTTTTAATTGCATTGTGTTTGTAGCCACTAAAACTACCACCCGGCTTCGTTTTCGGTAGCACTCTTGAGATACCCGGTATATTTATTATATATTGTATGTACAGTCAGCAACAAAAGTCGCTGAACACTTCACATTTTTTTATACCCTTTTTACGAATTAAAATTTGTACGTACTACTCTGTAGTCGTAAATTATAACCAAGTAAAGTCATCTATGCCGAGAAGTGCCATGCGATATTGAAAATAATTACTATTTTGGATGATAAGACAATTCCAAATCTCGTGAATGTGTAGCGACTTATGTTGCTGACTGTATATATTTACCGTGTATGTATTTATTTATATAATATATTACTCGCTCGGGTTATCGGTTTGTATGTCCGTTGCATTTGATAGTAAAGAAACCTTTCCGCGTCTCTTTAAATCCAATTACACAAACAAGACTACCGTTCATACTTTATATTCTAAATTATTAAGTACTTTTCCCGGTTGCGCAGTTAATTTGTTCTGTCTGTATGTACGTCCACTGCAGGGCATAGGCCTTGTCTACAATCGAGAGTGCGATTGAGAGTGGTTAGGCCATGTCCACCACGCTGGCCTTGTGCGGGTTGGCGGACTTGTAATTCTTATAAATCGTTATGTTAGGTTTCCTCACAATGTTTTCCTTCACCGTTTAAGTGCGTAGTGATTGACTATCAATACACACATGACTCCGAAAAGTCAGAGGTGTGCCCTGGGATTTGAACCTGCAACCACCGTGAACATGTTGGCAGCCGTGTCTAGTCCGTTTACCAACAGGCCACCACGCACTCACTAACTTAAAACTTTATACTATAATCGAGTATCACAACATACTATAAAACAAAGTCGCTTTCTCTGTCCCTATGTCCCTTTGTATGCTTAAATATTTAAAACTACGCAACACATTTTAATGCGTTTTTTTTAATAGATAGAGTGATTCAAGAGGAAGGTTTATGTGTATAATACGTGCATATTATTGTAGAGAAATCTATATGCACCCGGGTGAAGCTGGGCCGGGCCGCTAGTTTATAATATAGAGAGAGCGCTGTTTTACGTGACATAATTTTGTTAAAAGATTAATTGTAGTCACTTTACCAATTCAAATTAAACCGACATCAAAATTGTAATTTATTCAATTGATAACAAACAAAAATGACGAAATAAAAATTAATTTTCAAAGAAATCTTTAATACCTAAATATTCCAACTATAGTTTTATGGTCTGTGGTTTAGGCTGATAAAATATCAAAATACTGGACAGTTCTGACAATGTTACGGGATTTATCGATGATGTCATGTGTTTAAAGCGCTTAAAAAGTTTATTAATTTCTCATGCTATTCTTACAATATTATATGTGTTACAAAGGGATTAAAAACACTGTTATGAATTTTATAACGAAAGAAAAAATTCATTTAAATTGCCAGTTGTATTCATTTTGCAGGCACATAAATCGTAAGATTTCTTTCAAGTGTTGAAAAGTAATTCTCACACAAAGACAAGGGGCTAAATGAGCGAAAGAGATAGACAATATCGCGTGTATGGGGTTACCTCAGTGCATCCTTTTCTGTTTACTGATAAAAAACGGTAATTTACGGGTGAATGACATTGCAATCAATCTTATGGGACCCTGCCCGCAACATAACATGACCGTATTTTTGTATCAGCCACATACAGCTTATCAAATGAATGTAAAATTAAATGCGCTGCTAAGCCGTTTATATGGCAACCTATTATTTTAATTTTATTAATTAAGGACTTTTACAATTAGTTAAAATATTACAAAAAAGAAAATAACAAAAGTTCCACAACTAATTATAACACCGTGAAATAGCAGTGTAAATGCACTGTTGTGTTTCGGATTGAAGGACATTGTAGCCAGAGTAACTACTAGACATATTGAGACTCAACATGTTACGTCAAAGGATGGCGAGCGCAGTGGAATGTCAAGCATTGCTTTGTAATTCAAGGTGTTGTTTGGCTTTGCTACTGTTTATGAGCGGTCGTATCGCTTACCATCAGGCGAACGACATGCTTGTCTAGCTACTCATTGCAATAAAAAAAATTAAAAATAACTAATTATAAACAAACACAACATGCACAAAGAAACAATTAAATGTTGAATACTTAAACACTTCTATGTTTGTACACTTTTGTGACCTTTACGTCCCATTGTAGGACATAGACCGGTAGGGTTAGGCCATGAATTACCAACAATTCAAAATTATACAGAGTGATATTGATATATAGTAATTAATTGAAACCACATGTTCCTAACCACCCCTGGTAACATTGTACCAAGTTTGAAATAAATAAATAAAACCTAACAATCACATACATAGTCTTAACCCCACACTAAGATCGAGTCTTGTGTCGTATCATCTACAAGAAGCTTTCCAGTCTCACAAACACCCAGACCCGACACAAATACTTGTGGGCGGCATTTGTCTCGGCGCGGAGATCGAGCCCGCGGCCTCTCGTTTCACAGTCGTCGTCTAACCAACTGCGCCACGGAGGCTGTCTATATAATAAATTGTCCCGTTCTCCTTGAACTTGAGTTGTTAATGCCGACATGACTCAATCACATGCACGGACGCGTAGACACACATACAAGAACCTGTAGAAATATACTTTCACACATATTTAAAGTCGCAACTGTTTCTAAGCAAAATATTTCTTGATTCTTAATCCATTTATAGCAATATATTCGCTATTCGCCTGATGGTAAGCGATACGACTGCTCATGAACAGTAGCAGAACAAAACACCATGAATAACAAAGAAATGCTTGATGTTCCACTGCGCTCGCCATACTGAGACGTAAGATGTTAAGTTTCAATATGTCCAGTGACTATTTTAAAATATTAAAAAGCTTCTAACATGTATGTATCATATGATGAGCTATTATAAGCCTTTTGGAAATAACATCTATAAAATTCAGCATTTTTACGATAACGCAAAATGTCATTTGATTAAAGTTGGAAGATATTGTAATATGGCATTTTGCCAGCCGTATAGAATAAAAACAGGATTTTATATATTTTGTTAAGAGAACTATTTTTAGGTCTTTCCTTGGTAGTCCGACACTTTTGATGGCTCATTCATCTTGCCTGACACATTGAAGATGATCATTTCTAAAGCAACCACGACCCAAACTTCATAATAGCTGATCGTGTGAAGCATATGTTAGTAGCATGCGCAAATAAAATGTCTGCTTTTATAAAATACAAAGGACTATTTTACTATGAAAGATAGTATCCATGCGAGGATTTTTGTACCTCGATGTAACCTAATTTATTGTGCAAAAAAAAAAAAATATTCATTGAATATATCTAAACATAATTGCGACCCAGGCCTAGAGTTCATGGAGAGACTAACTTGAAGTCTAAAGAAATATATTGCCTTTATTAATTATTATTAATTGCCTTCGGCTCTGTGAACAAAATATAAGACATACATACATACATAAACTCACGCCTTTTTCCCAGAAGGGGTAGGCAGAGGTGCCAGGACACCCACATTTCGCCTTGTATGTTCCGTCCCATGATGTGATAGATGACGAGCCTATAGCCATAACGGGCTCAAATTCCTGACACTGGGCTGATAATGAATAGAAAAATCCAATATCACTTTGCCCAACCCGGGATTCGAACCCAAGACCTCAGCTTTGTAACCGTACTCTAGTACAACTACAACACCGAGGCAGTCGATGTAAAATATAAGATGTGATGATAATTACTTTATTTCATAAAAATCACTCGCCAGGTTAAAAAAGGAATGCGTTTAAGGACAAACCTTAACAATGCTATAACAAAATTTAACTAATATCGGGGTCTACGATATTTTTTACCGATACTATGAACAGTATTCTCCTTTGCAAAAGACAAATTCCAAGATTATAAGTCCATTGACATGCCACGAGTTCCATAATACTTCGAGTCTGGAATGTTCCACGGGTTTTTCCCAGCCATAACCCGCTGTAATTGAGGTGAGATCTGCAACCTACGTCATTAGCTCTCACATAACAAACTTAGCATGTAGAAAGTATTCTTGGAATTTTGTTTGGTATTTCCCGCGAATATTTTTAAAGTATTATCGCTTTGACTGGGTTATCGACAGGGTTAAAATTAGGATTTGGAATTAACATAATCGAAAAATAGAATTATATATTTAGAATTCATATTGAACAAGAAAATGCACGTGTAATTTAATTATCTAGGTGGAGTGACGATTTGTGAAAGGTCACTGGCAGATGCTGCATTCGAAAAGTCGAAGACAGGCTGAAATGCAAAAAGGAGGAATCCTATGTCCAGCAGTGGGCAACAGGCTCATGATGATGATTAAGATGAAACCTAGATAAACCGGTAATTAAAAAAATGCGCTTTAGTTTTGCCCTCTCATTTATCATGGCAGCATAGAAATACGACATTAAGCAACGGCCTTCCTGAAATAACTTCATCTTGTCGCTTTTTGGATGTTGGTATATCACATCGTAAAAAAAATACTATGATATTTTTTCTTTGACTCGACCCCTATCATATCGTGGGAAGGAATACAAAAGGCGAAACGTGGGTGTCCTGGTTACTACCGTGGAAACCTCTACCCCTTCAGGAAAAAGGCGTGAGTATGTATGTATGTATATCTATTTTTTTCAAACGCCCCAAAAGAAGTATAACTCCAAATAATTAATTCCAAACCACACAAACAAATTTGCCAGAATTGCCTATTTACGTCATAAAATATAATATGTAAAAGTTGATATCCGATTGTGGTAACTTTACATAACCTAATACGATAGCAAATACAATTTTATGGTTAATAACTCGTAGCATTATCGTCATGTGAAATAACCGCGACACATTCATTATCATAATATGTGTTTACATTGCATGTTAATATATATACAAGGCATATTCAAACTGCGACTCAATACGAAGCAAAGTTGTAGTTTTAGTGACAACAAATACAATGCAACGAAACATTTTGTTTAAATAAATAAGAGTTTAATATTTCTAAGGTATGTAAGTCCGCCAACATCGTGAGGAAACCTGCATACCATAGCGATTTATAAAAAAAAATCTATGGTATGTATAGTGCGTGGTGGCCTGTTGGTAAACGGACTAGACGCGGCTGCCAACATGTTCACGGTGGTCGCGGGTTCGAATCCCAGGGCACACCTCTGACTTTTCGGAGTCATGTGTGTATTGATAGTCAATCACCACGCACTAAAAACGGTGAAGGAAAACATCGTGAGGAAACCTGCATACCATAGCGATTCATAAGAATTTCTATGTATGTAAGTCCGCCAACCCGCACTAGGCCAGCGTGGTGGACTATATGGCCTAACCACTCTCAGTTGTATTCTCGATTGTAGAGTAGGCCCGTGCCCTGCAGTGGGACGTATATGGGCTGATATAGATAGATAGATGGTATGTAAGTCCGCCAACCCGCACTAGGCCAGCGTGGTGGACTATATGGCCTAACCACTCTCAATCGTACTCTCGATTGTAGAGGAGGCCCGTGCCCTGCAGTGGGACGTATATGGGCTGATACAGAACGAAAGATGAGTAGAATGGAACGTTAGACGAATGACTGATAGGGAACGTGGTTTGTGTAAAAGAGATGACTTATTTAAGATACTTAGATAGAAAGAGATAGACGATGAATATTTAAGATGTTGAAGTACAGAAGGGCGGAATAGGGTAGAATGGTCTGGAAGACGAGGAAGGACGGAAGATGTATGCAGTAAAGACTTATTTTAATTAAGATGAATATATAATTGAATACTACTTAGACCATCTTCGTTTGATTTGAACCGAGACGGAACTATTCCCACATACATACATATTTTAACTTTATTACATTTAGTTCCGAAATAATATCAATTTGTACGGAATTTATCGCGGATTTATGTCATGTTTTTACACCCAACAGTCGCATACATAGTCGTGACCCCACATTAAGATCAATGAAGTCTTGTGTTGAACGTATCAGAAACTACGAGAGACTTTTTTGTCTCACAGACACCCAAGACAAATATTTGTGGGTTATAAACATTTCTCTCGGTATAGGGAACCAACCTGCGGCTTCGTTTTATAGAATTCCAACCAACTGCGCCACAGAGGCTGTGGATTTTTTAAATATTTTTTACCTTCACATTTGGATTACTTCACAGCTTTCATGGTCACGGGGCGAAAATTTAGGAAATTATAGCAAAAGTAAAAATTATATTAAATTCGCGATAAAATACGCAATAAATAGTTGTATTTCAATGTGTAAAATTCGTGTAATCCTAAGAAAGCATTTAGTTTTACTTCCGTCTTCTTTCGCGTGAAAAATGTTGCGCTCACTATCCTGAGACATGAGATGTCAAGTCTCAATATAGTAGGTACTCTAACTACAATATCCTTCAAAACACAGCAATGCATTTACACTTGTGTTTGGCGGGAGAAATAGACATTTCGGTGGTACCCACCCAGACGGCCTCTCACATATGATGACCTACCTATATAAAAGTTCTTCTGTTAGTTTTTTCTGGTATTTGACCATTTGTCTTAGTTTTTGTTCAAATATATGATGTATGTATGGACAGTTATAATATGGAGAGGCGATGACCTCGGGACATAATTACACAAAATTATACTATGCTTGGGTAGGGTGTTCGAATCCCGGGTAGCGACCACCGTACAGGAGTTGAGCGGCTATAGTGATATTAAATGTGGATTTTAGGGTTCAATCTATTTAAATAATATATTCTTTATTTTTAAAATGTTTTTCTGCTTATCTTATATCCGTCCAAAAGTTGTCTGGCAGATATCGTTTAGACCAGCTATAGGTACTCAACCTTGCCCGTGCGGATTTTATGATTTACCTGATGTCCCAAAAAATAGCAAATCATTTTGAATTCTATGCTCGTTTGCCCACTATAACATAAAAAAAATCATAGAAAGTCTACGCTCGCCAACTAAAAAAATAGGTGACTAGACACCCGCGATGAGTTGTGTTGTCTCGGTCGGCAAAATCATGCCTAAAACTCGTGTAAAAAAAGATTGAGTAATAATAATAATAATTACACCCAACAGTCACATACATAGTCCACACTAAGATCGAGTCTTAAGTCGTGAGTATCAGGAACTACGAGAGACTTTTCGGTCTCACAAACAACCTATACTAATATAATCCATACTAATATATAAAGCTGTAAAGTTTTTTTGTTATCTCTAATCTCAGGAATTACTGGTTCGGTTGAAAATATATTTTGTGTTGGATGGGTCATTTATCGCGGACTGCTATAGGCTATACATATATTCAAGCTATGACCTATAGAAGGGGAGTAGTAGTGAAAAAATAGGCGGGAGAAATTACATTGCGATGGTACCTGTTCGGGTCTCTTACATATGAGAGACCTACCACCAGTAAAATTGATTGCCATTTCCTTGTTCTGATTCCATTATTCTAAGTTTATTTTCGACAAAGCATTGTGTCACCTTTCACTTCTTCTTAGTAATTCCCCCCTCTTGTAACCTCCCCCCTCATAGTTCTTGTTCTGCACAATGAGTAATGTCAATAGTAATGGAACATTTCCTATTTCTTAGAAATAGTGTTGGTTATTGTCATTCTTCGTGATTGGTTTGGCTCTGAAGTCGCTACGATACAAATGTATTAATAAATCTTATCTTATACGCTTTTTCCACGCTTTATATTAGCTTCAGTTGTATATCTGTAACCGACTCCTTTCACTTGACTTCATGACTTGACACAGCTGGTGAACCAGCCCACCAGGATCCCGGATGTGGCGGGTCATGAGCCTTCTCTGCTGGACCTTCTGCTGGCGAGTAACCCGGCCGGGTATCGTGTGACCGTTAGTGCGCCACTGGGCACTTCTGATCACTGCCTGGTTGGGTCGTCAGTACCATTCGCTCCACCTCCACGTCCCGTGCAGGTTAAGCGGAGGGTCTGGCATTACTCGTCGGCAGATTGGGATGGTACCACTACAATATTTAAAACGTTTCTAAGTTGTTTCATTCTGAATGGATTTATACATTTCTTTGTTTTTTAGACCATAGCTATGGATAAATTTTGATAAATACAATAAAAAAATTAGAGTCAAATAACCTATCGTTAATCGCCTAGCGTAAGCGCCTGTAAGTGCGTGGTGGCCTGTTGGTAAACGGACTAGACGCGACTGCCAACATGTTCACGGTGGTCGTGGGTTCGAATCCCAGGGCACATCTCTGACTTTTCTGAGTCATGTGTGTATTGATAGTCAATCACCACGCACTAAAATGGCGAAGGAAAACATCGTGAGGAAACCTGCATACCATAGCGATTTATAAAAAAATCTATGGTATGTAAGTCCGCCAACCCGCACTAGGCCAGCGCGGTGGACTATATGGCCTAACCACTCTCAATCGTACTGTCGATTGTAGAGGAGGCCCGTGCCCTGCAGTGGGACGTATATGGGCTGATACAGTAATCGCCTAGCTATATTCAGTGCAAGCAGTTGTCCTCTGGTCTTTAAAATAAATTAAAAAATTCCTGAATCGTAAAAAGTCATTAAAGTAAAACTATGGTTAGATACAGCTAAATCATCATGATACTAAGTAATGTCCATTGTTCTTGTGAATCTGAACCGAATCCTTGAATGTTGACATAAATATTGGACAATGATCTTAATTCAATCTTAACATTGCTCTTATTATTTTATCCTTATCTGACAGCCTCTGTGGCGCTGTTGTTTAGACGACTGTGAAACGCGAGGGCGCGGGTTCGATGCCCGCCACAATTTTTTGTGCGGCCCAAAATATTTCTTTCGGGTCTGGGTGTTTGTGAGTGCGAAAAGTTTCTCGTAGTTTGCGACACAATACTCGATCTTAGTGTGGGGTCAGGACTATGTATGTGACGGTTGAGTGTATTTTTTTTAAATGTAATTTAATAAGATAAATACAAAAATACAGTTACTTAAGTTTGCGTAATAATTCATAGTACAAAACGTACAGAATACACAATTTACCCAAGGTTAGGTTAAATAAAATTTGACATTACCGCATAAAATATATTCGTATGTACGTTAATTTTTTGGTGGACTTTACATACCACAGAAAATCTTACAAATCACGATGTTTTCCTTCACCGTCTTACTATTGTAGTACTAGGCTCTAGGCCAGTGTGGACTATATGGCCTAATCCATCCCAATCGTACTCTCGATTGTAGAAGAGGCCTGTGCCCTGCAGTGGGACGTATCACTACATAGTATAAAACAAAGTCGCTTTCTCTGTCCCTATGTCCCTTTGTATGCTTAAATCTTTAAAAATACGCAACGGATTTTGATGCTGTTTTTTTAATAGATAGAGTGATTCAAGAGGAAGGTTTATATGTATAATACGTACATATTATTGTACAGAAATCTATTTGTACTCGTGCGAAGCTGGGCCGGGCCGCTAGTTTGGATATAAATTAATGCTCTGAGTATTTTTTGCAGTGTTTAAATCGAAAGCATTCTTAGTTTGCGAGTGTCCAACTGGATGTGTGCATTCCTTGCGGTTGGAACTGGTTCTCGGGACTTGGTTCAAGGACTCCGCTCTTTTCTATTTGTATCCTGTTACTGATAGTTCTTATTTTTTTAATTTCAAGTAACGCCGAGACTAGCATGATATTTGCCTGATGGTAAGCAATATGACCCTTCAGGGATAGTAGCAAAACAAAAAATCACCATGAATTCCAAATCAACGCTTGGTATTACCCTGCGCTCGACATCCTGAGACATAAGTTGTTAGGTCTCAATATGTCCAGTAGTTACTCTGGCTACAACGCCTTTCTAACCAAAACACAACGGTGCATTTACACTGCTGTTTGCTGTTTGGTTTACTTCTTCCGCTGAGATATATCTGTAACTTTGTTTCGCTTTCGATTTTTTTAAATTGAAGTAAAACTAGTATTTACGGATTTAACCGTGGTTTTTTTTTAATTTTTTGACATCCCGACTTTTCAATTACTTTACAGCTTTCTTGGTGACGAGGCGAACTGACTGAAATCCGTGCTAAAATTCGTCAATAAGAGTTTTATTGAAAATTTAATCTTATATTTGAATTTTAATGAAATTGTCACATTCATATAAGCTTCAATCTAAGACACCAGATTTATTATTTAATCAATAATATATTGCCTTTTCCTTGTATAGAATAATCAATTATTTTTGTTTTCCTCCGATGGGAAATACTAAATGGTTTGAGTGTGACTAAGAATTCGGGGAAGTGACTGATCCCAATTAAAATAATTTTCGTTTTTTTTTTGTATTTTCCCTTAAACTTTAAAATCTCCTTAGTTATTATTTACTAAATCACATAAAATTATATTTAGGCGCAGAAAGAACTTTTACAATCAATCTTGCCTATTATTTCTGTATCTGTATCAGCCCATATACGTCCCACTGCAGGGCACGGGCCTCCTCTACAATCGAGAGTACGATTGAGAGTGGTTAGGCCATATAGTCCACCACGCTAGCCTAGTGTGGGTTGGCCTATTATTTAATTACTTTGAATTTAAAAAATCGATAGAAACAAAGTCGCCAATTTTTTGTATTTATTTATTAAGTTTGCCTATCTTATTTTATCAGTAATAAATCATCCTTATTATACACTTTAATATCAATTAATTACATGATTTATATACATTAAACAAATATAAAAAAATATAATAAATGACTGTACCAGTAAATATTTATAATCAATCAGACTCTAATAATTAAATATAAATATTAAAAAGACTGTTATTTTCCTTGAAGACAAATATCAATGAACGTTTGAGGAAGTATGAAATTGTGATTCAGTATTTCCCCACGTACCGCTCTACCTGTCTCTACATGGTAGAGACTATTACGTCCCGTTAGTAGATGGAATATACAGTGTATATATTATGTGACGCCGGCTGTGAATGAGAGGCCGCGGGTTCGATGCCGAATCGGGACTAAAGGATTATAGGCAGAGTAAAAGCTTATTTAAATATTGTAACATTATTTTGATTTTCCTATTTATATGTAAAAAAAAAACCTGCTTTACTCCATTTCTGCTTCACCCAAAGGTAGACTGTTAGAGAATGCCCCTGGCATTATAGTACGAGAGATGACAACCAAAATTTTTGTCTCATAGCAATACGGCCACAACCGCATCAAATTGATAGATTTGATTATTTCGAACTCATAAATACCAATTTCAGACATTTTTTGCGTAGCGTTTGACCGCACTGAATTTTCAAAAATGTCAACAAATTTTACCGGACTGTATCATAGCAATCTGTCTGATTTTCTGACTGTAGTTATATAATAGCCATAAGATACCGAAAACATATTTTTCAGAAGTTAATAGTGTAGCGCGAACCCAAAAAATAATTTAGAAAAATTAAAAATGAGACAAAAAAATATGATGATAGCAATCCGTCTGAAAATGTTCTTTACGGGTAAATTAGGATTAGTTAATACGAAAAAATATATTTTCAGAAGTAAATTCGGATGCAAGAAATTTTGAGACCATTCTAAATATGTTAAGGAATTTTACCGATCGGTATCATAGCAATCTGTCTGAAAATTGTTGAAATTGATGAAATGAATTAACCAGATGTAAAAAAAAATTATATCAGAAGAATTCAGTGTAGCACCTCCCTTATCAGACAACTTTTCGATATCGACCGTATTGAAGCGTGACTGATTGCAAGTTGGGCAATCACCTTGCTTTTGTCTTGCCAAAATAGAGCGCGGACAACGTATCTATGCTCTAAAAACGTCTATTATAATTGATAATTTTGAATTCTTAAAATACTACTCTTCCATCCCCGAAAACTTCGTCACTGGGAGATGAGTAAACTATGCCTTATCATTGGGAATAGAAGAAAAAAAACGTCCGCGAGCCCTCGGACAACCAGCGACACACCCACGTCCGCCTGAGCTACTTATAGTTTGTTGTCACTTTAAGTGAGCGTTATTTCAACGGTTAGGACAGCTGGTGAGTGACTATGTATAGTAAGAGAGTGGCAGGAGTATAATATGCGAAAAAACCATTCCCACTGCAGCAGAAACGTAAGAAGCGCTCAGGCATCGGCCAAGCGACTCCAAAACGTTCTTTTCTCTTTTGGGAGTACATGCGACATCTAAAATGTCTGAAAACATTTTTTTTGCAATCTTGCCTTATTTACGAACGGTAGAAAAAAATTTCATTCGGATTGCTATGATACAGGTCGGCTAAATTTGTTGACATTTTCAAAAATTCGCTTCAGCTATATACTACGCGCAAAATGTCTGAAAACCAACTTATTCGTCATAAAATTATAAAATCTATGTACATTTCCAATATCAGACGTATTGCTATGATACCGACTGCCTTTTTTTTTTGACACAGCAGAAATAGCCTCACATGCAATTGCTACACTTTTGACCGTTACTACCTACCTAGTCGGGTTCAGAATCATACAATCTAACGATTTTATATAGTTTCGACCGTATTGCTATGATACATGGTTTTGGTCGCCATCTCTGGGACTATTAAGTCCGCCTGCATACTGTTTGGTATAGAAAGTTGATAAATAAAAAAAAAGACGGGTTGCACTCCGGGAGTGCCGGCAGAAGTGAAAACTTGATTATTAACGTTGAGCATGTTTGATATTTTGGAATGGTTAGGGAATAATTTTGCACCAATTGCTTTATCAGTATAAAAGTACTATCATTTATGTGGTAGAATACAATATTCATTTATTGCGCTATCGTACACAAACATGACAATTTATATTACATTAAAAATTTAACACTTTAAAACTATTACAATTATTTTACATTAAAAAGTTTATCTCTCCGAAAAATCAACTTTCATCCATAATTTCAACGACTTTTTCACCATCATCATTAACAGAACTATCATCGCCAATCTCTAAAACTGATACGATAGGTTTATGGTAGCTGAAGTAAGAAACGAACAGTTTTGATTCGAACCTATTTAAATGTCTAATAAAGACCGCATCAATAGTAGTTTTGTATTTCGTTGTGCTAAGATTGCGATCATTCGACATAGTTAAACCAAATTCATTATTTAAAAATTCAATTAATAGTTGATTTTTATCGTCTGCGAAGTTTATGTTGAAATCTCCACTCAAAATCATTGGCAATTCATCAAAGCTTTATAAACTGACAGCTAACTGACAGCTGTCTACTCTCCATCCGTCTTACGCTTTTCGTCTTACGATCAGGTCACGTGTCCTGACGCGAGTTTAAGATTTTATACCCATTACAGAAAAAGTGCTCAACGCCGCTAAAGAAGTTTTTACTTCAAAAAACTTTGATATAACAGTAAAGCATTTAATACATAAAGAATGTACATACATTGACATTGAAAAGAGTATGACAAGCGTGAACAGAACAAACTACATTTTAATTAATTGTTTTGTTTATACACAATAGTAACAAATCCTAACAGAGACAAATGTTTGTAAGACCCACACGTATTTGTCTCGGGATTTTGTGAGAGCGAAAAGTCTCACATATGAGAGACCTACCACCGTATTATAATGTTTAAAAATATAAAATAACATAAATAATTAATAAAATAAGGAAATGTTATTAAGACAATATTATTACTGCGATAATCTATTGCTCTGACAATATATTAAGATAAAGATGCGCGTTGAAGTCTAATGTATGACGGTATGTCTCTGACACTTTGAACTCAATTGTCACGGCAAACGAGTCATTAAGCAAATAAATATAATACGTTTGTTTAAGTTATTGTATTGACAGCCTCTGCGGCGCATTTGATTATACGCCACCTGCAAAACGAGAGGCCGCGGGTTCGATCCCCGCACTGAGGGAAATGTTTGTGCGGCCCACAAATATTTCTCTCGGGTCTGGGTGTTTGTGAGAGCGAAAAGTCTCTCGTAGTTCCTGATACGACACAAGAGGGTGTTTGTGTTGTTGTGTTGGTGTTTTTCATGAAATTTGGTATACTGGAGGTTTCGGAGGCGATAAATTGATCTAGCTAGGATTCATTTTTAGAAAATGTTGTTTGATTCGTGTTTTCAACAATCAGCTTTAACGATACAATAACTCTAAAGTTATTCCAGCAGATGGCGTTGTAAAGTTAAACTCGTACTAAGCCAATGAGTGTATCTGTATCAGCCCATATACGTCCCACTGCAGGGCACGGGCCTCCTCTACAATCGACAGTACGACTGAGAGTGGTTAGGCCATATAGTCCACCACGCTGGCCTAGTGCGGGTTGGCGGACTTACATACCATAGAATTTTTTATAAATCGCTATGGTATGCAGGTTTCCTCACTATGTTTTCCTTCACCGTTTTAGTGCGTGGTGATTGATTATCAATACACACATGACTCCGAAAAGTCTGAGGTGTGCCCTGGGATTCGAACCCGCGAACACCATGAACATGTTGGCAGTCGCGTCTAGTCCGTTTACCAACAGGCCACCACGCACTTCAATGAGTGTTTGGTTTAAGCTTATTGTGAAAAGTGCAAGAAGACTTTTAGTGGAGTAATTCCTTCAAGTTTCAATCCCATTAGTCCAAGAAAAAAATAACCCAGCAAAGCTCGGTCATCCAGGTACTTTATATTAATGCTAGAAATAAAGAAAAGTAACAATAAATGATTTCTCAATGTTTCGAAAGCGTGCGTCAATGTGATTATATCGAAGCAAATCATTATATTTTCCTCGTCGGGTTTGCAAATATTTTTTACCATCAATTGTCAATGGTTAACTAATAATTGTTGACCTGGTTAGCGATGCAGTAATCATTTGAAAAAGAATTTAAAAATTATTTATAGTCATCGATTTATTTAATTCGCACGATAAAGTTATAACTTGATTAAAACTAAAAGAAAGAGAAAATATTTTTATTACTTTAAATGGCGAGACGATTATGGCTTTCGACTTATGGTAAGCGATACCGCTCATGAACAGTAGCAAAACCAAACAACACCTTGAATTACAAAGCAAGTGGAATACCAAGCATTGCTTTGTAATTCAAGGTGTTTAGTTTTGTTACTGTTCATGAGCGGTCGTATCGCTTACCATCAGGCGAACGGCATGCTCGTCTCGCCATTCATTGCAATAAAAAAGCGTGTTAAAATACAGTCATTAATTTTAACACGCCCTGAAAACGACGTCAGTATTTTTCTACTTAAAAATATTGTATTTACGAAAGGGGAATTTCATTCATAGTATCGGTAAAATATATCGTTGATCCGGATACTGCTTTAAATTTTTTATAGCATAATTTATGATTTGTCCTTAAAAGTTTTCCTGTTTAATCCCGGGCGAAAGATTTTTGTATAAAATAAAGTAATTATCATCACATTTTACATTGTGTTCAAAGAACCGAAGAAGAAAAAAATATTATTTATTGGATTTCAAGTTAATTTCCGCAAGAAATCCGGGCCTGGGTCGCAAAAATCGCGTTGGATCCGGTGGTAACAATAAACCGCTACGCACCGTTGTAATAATATTCATTGTCCACTAATAATTAATTTAATTTGACCAACGTAAATAATGTATTTCTTTGACAAATAAATTACCATAAAGTAATAACTAACTTTAAATAAAATATTAATAAAAACAAATAAATAAAACTAATTATAAATAAAAATAAAATTAATTTAAAAATAAATAAATTAAATAAATAAATAATTTAAAGCAATAAATTAAAATAAGTAATACTAAGTATAGGATATATATTGTAAATAGAGATTAAGTTCTATGTGTATTGACTTGTCATAAGAGCTTTTAAATTGCCAACGTGACCAATAAATACATTTCATTTCATTTCAAATTATTTTTTTATTTATTGCAAATATAAATTTTCCCCACACAAAAAAGTAAGTTTCCTCGAGGCACTAAAATATTCGCGCCGATACTAAGTTCATAGTAATGGGCATTCGCCTTTCCGAACGAGTTCAATATAATGTTATCATATAATTTAATTATAACCGCTTATGATTACGTAGAGACGACGTCCGAACTATACCGTTTTTGTACGTCATAGTTAGGGAGAGTCGAATAGGTTTTTTTTATGACAGCCTCTGTGGCTCAGTTGGTCAGACGCCGGTTGTGAAACGTGATGCCGCGGGTTCAGTCCCCGTGCCATGAAAAATTCGTGAAGCCAACAAGCATTTGTCTCGAGTCTGGGTGTTTGTGGGACCGAAAAGTCTCTCGTAATTTCTGATACGACACAAGACTCGATTGATCTTAACCTTGGGTCAAGGCTGTGTATGTGATTGTTGGGTGATTTTATTTATTTATTCATATGGTTATTATGGTGTAACCACCCTTAATCGTACTCTGGATTGTATAGGAGGCCCGTGCCCTGCAGTGGGACGTATATGGGCTGATACAGATACATAAGGTTATAATGTATTTATTAACTTAAATTGCACCAATTATATCAAATATTTTTATAAGTTGAATTGTGGAAAAATATGCTTGAGTAGTCACTGTTTTCTTTTAGATTTTTCTTTGTAAAATTATTTTTCAACAGAACGTACAATAGTTATCAAAACTTCGCTAAATTTGGAATTGCGAAAATCAAAATATGAAAAACTGCAATTAAATCAATTAATTTAATTTAGTTGAAGGTTTTCTTAATACATTTTATTCCTTGAAATAAACCCTAATTACTATGGCGTATTATATATTTTAAATATCATGTCACAATTTGTTACAAACTTATTTTATGTTGATTTATATTAGTAAAAACACTGTCTAATTTTTTGTAAAAAACGTGTGGTACAGAACAAAAAATGTGGCAATAATTATCTAAAGAAAAGTATACCATTTTATTTTTGTACATTTTAATTTTGTGTGTGCAATAAAGATTTAAATAAATTAATAAATACCAAATCTGAATGCCGTACATTTTATATTTTTATAAAATACCTATATTAATTTGTTGTATATCTATTTATATTGCTATTATTATTATTTTAGAAAGAAAATTCACACAAAATTAACTTAACTGTAACTTTGCATATACTAAATATATTAAAAAAAACTTTGTTTTTTATTTTTCTAAACGAAAAACACTAAAAAATATTTTTCTGTAAATTTGCATACACTACAAAACAAACTTTCTATTTTTTTCTGTACAATAGACTTAATAAAAATATTTATAAACTACTCACCAAATCAAAGAATCCAATGTGATCGTCGTCCCGGGCGGCGGCTCCCATCCTGTACGCTTTCCCGGCGTGGTCCACAAACCTCTTCCCCTGCGCTTTCATCTCTACCTACTCTACCACACAATCACTGAACAAAACATACAAAAAACCGACTCTATATATTTTTAATAAACTTTTTTATCTTTAGTATCGACTCTATATTTTTAAAGCCGACTCTATATTTTTTAACTTCGACTCTATATTTTTTTAATCGACTCTATTTTTTTAAAGCCGACTCTAATTTTTTTAATCGTCTCTATATTTTATTTGTGCGATTTCGCACGCCGTCAATGCCGGCGTCTCGAACGCAACTGAGCTCTGTCGCGTCTCTATACGAATATAAGCGAGCGGTCGAGGGAAGCCCCTCGACTCTATAAATGTAGAGTATGCATTATGCAGCGCTGAGTAGAATTTACGAGGAAGATTGTTTTCCAGGCCCGTTGGTTGTTAAGGGGTTATTTAATAAGGAATAAAAGTTGAATTAGTATTTACATAAATATTGTTTTGAGGTGAAACTGTTTTGTGTACGGGAGAAATTTTATAGAAATGTGAAAAAATTGTGACGTTTTCCTAATATGCTCCATTTTTATTTCTAACACTTTCGCGGACGGTCTCAGTTCAAGTTGTATTCTAATATGACACAATAAATTGCCATACAAATATATTTGGCGTGTAAATACGTTGTGTTCTATAATCGTATCGTATCGTATCAGCCCATATACGTCCCACTGCAGGGCACGGGCCTACTCTACAATCGAAAGTACGATTGAGAGTGGTTAGGCCATATAGTCCACCACGCTGGCCTAATGCGGGTTGGCGGACTTACATACCATAGAAATTCTTGTAAATCACTATGGTATGCAGGTTTCCTCACGATGTTTTCCTTCACCGTTTTAGTGCGTGGTGACTGTCAATACACACATGACTCCGAAAAGTCAGAGGTGTGCCCTGGGATTTGAACCCGCGACCACCGTGAACATGTTGGCAGCCGCGTCTAGTCCGTTTACCAACAGGCCACCACGCACTATTGTGTTCTATAATATTGAATGTTAAAAAGACAATATGACAAAAAAGTTTTATCACGTTATCGTTTGCAAACGTCGTGTCGTGTGATATGTATTATGATGGACACAACGTATAATAACGTATGGATACGTTGGACGTCATTATACGTTGTGTCGTATCAAAATCTCAAATCATGACGTACAATCACGTTGTGTCCGCGAAAGTGCTAAGTCACATTTTTCCGTTACGCGACATATTTATTTGTATCCATGCCTATGAAAATAAACGCATTTTGCTTAAACTTTATTATTAACTGAACTTTTTTAATACAATCGATTTTAATTAGATTTATTTCCCTTTATTTCGTTCATATTCTTTTTTAAATTTTTATACATCATATTATAAATATATAAAAAAAATATATATATATATATATATATAGTATAATATTAGATTATTATTCTCTTTATTTTATTTAACATATTTTTTCTATTTTTACATATATAAATTATAAAAAAATATACATATAAAAATATAAAAAATAATTTATTTACCCTCCGGTGGTGAGGCTCAAGACCCAAGCCACCGGCGGTTAGGGAGACAAAGTGAGGAACCGCCTCACAATGCGTGCCGTGTCCAATAATACTGCCTTCTGTATTTGACCTTTGACCCAACAGTCAATTGAGAGCCTCTGTAGGTGTTGGTCGAGGCTCTTTGGTATCAACCCATGAGCAGAAACGACAATCGGGACAATAATTGTTGAATCGACATCCCACATGTCGGTAACCTCGTGGTTTTGCTTAAACTTTATTATTAACTGAAATCTTTTATTACAATCCATTTTAATTAGATTTAATATTAATTCGATTTAGCTTTCGTTCTTTGTTGTTGTGTATCCCAATAATATTTAAACTTATTATAGTGTTGAATTTATTGGTAACAATTCAATATTTTGCCAAACCATTATATAGGTATTTATTATATTATGTATTAAATTTATTTAAAATTTCAATAATTGGAAATATAAATCTATTTACTGTTTGAAATAATCATGGTTTAGTACATAGTTATGATAGCTAGGTATTGTTCACGAGTTGAACAAAATTAAAAAACAAATAACTTTGCCAAGAATTTTCCTATCCTAGGTTCAGAAGTGGACTTCCTATGCCTCAATAATTATTGAGAAAGGAAGCCTAAAATATAATACAAGCAAAAATTGCACTCGATTTATATTGAACGTAGTACTTAAATAATTTGTGTGATCTTATATTTAAACTTTTATCTCATGTAACCTGGGTCTGGGTGTGTATCATTGTATAGGTACGCACCAGCTCTTTCTTTTATGTTATTGTTATCTGCGGAAACTGTTGTGGATTATGTATTTCTAGTTGTTGTTAATTCTATGTTATATTGTATCTGTTGTTTCCCAAATAAATAAAAATAAAATAAAATAAAATAGAGGGTTTTCATTGTGTCCAACACGACAACAAATGTTCGAACATCGCTGTTGAAACTGTACGAATATAATTTCATACTTTACAAAATGTTTCAATCCTGTATCGTACGTCGTAATAGACTAAGTTCGAAGTCATTGATAAGTTTAATAGAAAATTGTATTAATTTTTAGAAGTTGAAGACTTTTGTTATATGTTGATGTTCAACGTCCAAACTTTGTGACCAAAAATTCAAACTTAGTGTCAGAGTATACAGGGTATATCAAGACTGCTACCGAAAACGAAGCCGGGTGATAGTTTTAGTGACTACAAACACAATGCAACTAAATTTCGCCAAGAAACGCTACAATTTTGACGTGACAACGTCTTAAATTAGGTTGCGGCTGGGAGTCACTTATGAAAAAGTGTAACGCCCGGTAACGTTACGATGAGTCACCGAACGAGAGAGAGGCCCGCCGAATGCCTTGCGTCTCTCTCCCACTCAATTTAATTATATTTTTTTTCAGTTTCACCCACTTTTTCCAAAATTGTCCCATAGCCCCCCCCCTGCCTTCCCCCACCCTTATTCCGAAATAGTGCCTATTAGCCTCCCCACGAAACCTACCCCCCCCCCTCCCCTACCCCCACCCCGAAAATTTACCTCACCCCCCCCAATCCTATCTCGGCCAACATAGGTCGTAGACCCACCGAGTTTGGTATCCTCGGAACCGTCTTGGTGAGGGCTACAAATTGACCCCGCCAGAAATCCCAAATTACGCAAAAAATTACCCCCCCAAAAAAAATATTTTACCTCCAAAACAATTAATTTAAGTTAGCCTCCCCACGAAACCTTCCTCCCCCCCCCCCTCCCTTACCCCCACCCCGAAAATTTACCTCACCCCCCCAATCCTATCTCGGCCAATAAAGATCGTAGACCCACCGAGTTTGGTATCCTCGGAACCGTCTTGGTGAGGGCTACAAATTGACCCCGCCAGAAATCCCAAATTACGCAAAAAATTACCCCCCCAAAAAAAAATATTTTACCTCCAAAAAATTTATTGACGTGACAACGTCTTAAATTAGGTTGCGGCTGGGAGTCACTTATGAAAAAGTGTAACGCCCGGTAACGTTACGATGAGTCACCGAACGAGAGAGAGGCCCGCCGAATGCCTTGCGTCTCTCTCCCACTCAACTATGATCGGTCTGCCGCGCGCGCAGCACTAGAGAATTAGGCGCATTGAATCGGCGCATGCTTGTGTCTCTGTCTTTGTCTTTCTCGAACGTTCTTGGCGTTGGAAAAACAAGAAAGCGTCACAATACAAGTTCACACGTGTGGTTAAAGTATCGTCAGCTGTGTCTGTAGTGAAAATATGGAGTGCTTAGATTCGTCATTACATGTACAATGTTTTAGTAAACAAAATATATTTCTATAGTTAAAATTTGTGCAATTCTTATTTTTTCATTCAATTCCTTGTTCCTATTGTGCAATTTAATTATATTCATATCAATAAATATTCTACCGAGAAAAAGACGTTGTCACGTAAAATCTTCGCCCGTAAAACCGACTTTACAGGCAACCATTTTATTTTTTATTTTTTTTAAAAATCGTCGAGTTTGGGTGCTAAATCCATAGTCTTTGCTAAAATAATAATTTAAACTGATTTATACCTTAGAGTCTGTATAAATAAAAGGGTATACACCATTATTTTAGGAAAAATAGTGTATTTACCACCCAAATACGACCTATGAAAAAATAACAAAAAATAATTGTCGCTTTTTTTGCAACATTTTGTGTTGCATTGTGTCTGAAGTCACTTAAACTACCACCCTGCTTCGTTTTCGGTAGTAGTCTTGATATACCCTGTATAGTAACTCCCCACAGTCTATGAGGCTACCTAATCCATAAGGCTATTGGCCTCAGAACCAATGCCTTGCTCCGTCTCTGTACATATATTTGGAATATGTGGGCTTCTGTGCCGAGAGATTTGTGACGTCACGCAAAGTTTCAATTATTTTCAATTATTATATTAAGTTTTATTAAGAGGAAGAGTGTTGAAATACTGAACAATGGCTTTTAAAATTATTATTTTAATAAACGATAATCTTAATTGGAAATCTTAATTGATAATTTATTATTAGTTTGGTGGTTACGGACCTGATGCGATGGTCGCGGGTTCAAATCGCAGGGCACACTTGACCCGGAATTATGTATTGATAGTCAATCACCACGCACTATAATGGTGACGGAAAACATCGTGAGGAAACTTGCATATTGTAGCAATTTGTAAGAATGTCAAAATGGAAATTCCATCTAGCATTAGACATGTACAGTCAGCAACATAAGTCGCTACACATTCACGAAATTCGGAATTGTCTTATCATCCAAAATAATAATTATTTTCAATATCGTATGGCACTTCTCGGCATAGATCACTTTACTTGGTTATATTTTACGACTACAGAGTAGTACGTACAAATTTTAATTCATAAAAAGGTTATAAAAATTTTTAAGTGTTCAGCGACTTGTGTTGCTGACTGTACACTAAGATCGAATCTTTTGTCGTATCAGAAACTATGAGAGACTCTAATGTTTGAGAGGCCGCCTGGGTAGGTACCACCGTGTCTATTTCTCCCGCCAAAGAGCAGTGTAAATGCGCTGTTTTGTTTCGTGTAAAGAACGTTGTAGCCAGAGTAACTACTGGACATATTGAGACTTAACATCTTATATCTCAGGATGGCGGGCGCAGTGGAATACCAAGAATTGCTTTGTCCAAGGTGTTTGGTTTTGCTACTGTTCATGAGTGGTATCGCTTACCATCAGGCGAACGGCATGCTCGTCTCGCCCATCATTGTAATAAAAAAAATCATCAGTGCGTTGTTTAAGGAAAATGTGACTGCGACATTATACGATATTTGCACAGGATAATGCCAATTTATTGGATAAATTATGGCTTTGCAAATACATGTGAAACAGAAATTTTAAATTGCAGATGGTGTTTTTATTTAATGACTGTATCAGAGGCGTCGTTGTACTAAAATTCGGTTACAAAGCTGAGATCTTACGTTCGAATCCCGGGTCGGGTAGTAAATTGTTTTTTTTTTATAAATTACCAGCCTGGTGTTAGGAATTTGTGCCCGTTAAGGCGACATGTTCGTCCCTTATCACGTGGTATCAACATAAATCCATCCATCCATCCATCAGCCAAAGGAAGTCCACTGCTGAACATAGGCCTCCCCCAATGATTTCCACAGAGACCTGTTGGAGGCAGCCTGCATCCAGCGACGTCCCGCGACCTTTATCAGGTCGTCGGACCATCTTGTGGGTGGACGTCCTACGCTGCGCTTTCCGATACGCGGCCTCCATTCGAGCACTTTCCGACCCCATCGGTCATCAGATCTCCGCGCTATGTGCCCTGCCCATTGCCACTTCAACTTGCTAATCCGGTGGGCTATGTCGGTTATTTTAGTTCTCCTACGGATCTCCTCATTTCTGATTCGATCTCGTAGGGAAACCCCGAGCATAGCCCTCTCCATAGCTCGTTGAGTGACTTTGAGCATCAACATACAAGACGAAATAAATAAATAACACCCAATAAATAACAGTAGTTACTAACCCACCACCAGTAAATAACAGTAGTTTGTGTTCTGGCATCTCTGCCAACCCCTTCTATATAAAAAGCACGAGTTTATGTATGTGTATACTTTTTTAAATATATGTTAATGAATAAGATCCATGTGTCCATAATACTAACAAACACAACCATGTGACCTTCAAAGTAAATCATAATTAAAATATTCTTCTTTTCCTTTTCCCAAATCCATCCGAAGATTGCCTGTCAGAAATCGCCAAGAGCGATAAGACCGCCAACTGTACTTTTTAGGTTTAAAGAACTTTTTTCTCATAAGTAATAGATATTTCACTTATATGATACAAAGAAAATAAAATAAAATAAATATTAAACATAATTTAGTCTCCGATACTTTTAGAAAGAATATGTAGCTTAAGCCTATTTTTAAAGCTTTTTAATATGGATAAGTGTGTTTCCTCTTTGTGTGCAGTTAAGAATTAATAAATATTTTATTATATTTTTAAATAAGTCACATCAACACCACACATAATATGAATTATTGTAAGTCATTTTGCATTTAGAATTCACAGATGTAAACAGCTATTATGTTGCTAATTTAACAAAATAAACCAAATATCACGCTTAAGTAAGAGACCCAACTGAAAATTTAATATAAATATATAACATATAAATAATTTATAATAAGTTTAAGGGTAGGAAATGGAGTGACATTCGTTTTATTATTACAAAACTAGGGTGCTTTAGGATAAGTAATTGTTGTAAGTACAGTCAACGACAAAAGTCGTTGAGCATATTCAAAACGCCAAAAGTCTTGCACACATGAAGCAAAAAAAGTGGTTGACCAGGTTCGGCCACAAAAATTCGTGAACACCTTAAGGTTACAAAAGTTTCTGAGCAACAAAAGCAACAAAATTCCTAAACGCACCAATATTACATAATTCAATGAATACTTGTAAAAAGCAAGTTTGCCGTAGATGTGTTCATCTACTTTTGTTGCTTTGTAATACAATTTATATTTTTTGCTTTTCTCTGCATTGACTTATTTTGTGTTTTTGTGAAATAATATATATTTACGCGAAGTTTAGATGTTGTTCTTGTTCGTCTGTTATAATACGTGCCTAATGTTATTCATACCATAACCATAAGATCAAAAATACATATTAACAGCAATTTATTTTGATCACAATATAATTATAATATAAATTACCATTAACATTAATGTTTATTGATTATAATCAAAATTATTCATGATTATTTTTTTTCTTTAAATTCAGATCAGCTACTGACATACCGTCCCTTCCGTTTTAAAAAACAGATAATTCAGTGAATGAAATCCTTTATTAAAATCATACTATCAGTAACATGTATTAATAGTAAAATTACTGGATTAATAATTACTTTTACTGTTGATCGATATTATAATTAAAATAAATTGCTGTTAATATGTATTTTTGATCTTAAAAAAGAACGTAATTTGACTGAAGTATTAGTTTTTCTAACGAAGGGAAGATATATAAATAGTAGGTGCCAATCATAAAAATCAAAACTACAAGTCGTCTACATACTGAAACACCATATTTACTCGTCTTTACCAGAGCTGAAAATGTCACATACTTGTTTAAGTGAACATTGTAGGCATGAAATAGTGAGTCTTCGCGACGACGATGCGTCTGTTGCCGATATTGCACGACGCCTAAGTGTTGCTGTAAGTATACATTTATTGTTTTTAATTTAACTTGTATTTAAATTATGTGTTGTTGTGTTCCTTGTGTCTTGTGGTTTCCAAACGCTAGAGTCAGTCGTAAACCTAAACTTTTAAACCCCGTACGGAGACGCGGATTTTTGTTACCCCCAATAAATATACCTATATACATTTTCGGTTTGAGTGTTGTGAGATCATAATGAGACTTGCGTGTATTTGATAGCCGACGTAGCTCAGTTTGTTAGATGCCGGCTGTGAAACTGAGGTCGCAGGTTCGATCCCTGCACCGAATCAAATATTTTTGTGAACCACAGGTATTAGTTCCTAGTCTGGGTGTTTGTGAGGCCGAAAAGTCTGTAGTGTAGTGTAGGTATGTATGTGACTGTTGGGTGTATTGCTTATTTTCAATTTTATTTATTTTTGTCCAATATACCAAAGGTTACTTTTTTGTAATCCAGGCATTAAGTTGCAGTTTATTAATGACTATAGACTGCAGTCAATCATATTTTAATGATATATTTTTTTCAGAGAAATACCGTATACCTGTGGACAAGACGGTGGGATTCTGAAGGTTTGATTGAAACATCTAAACGTACTGGTAGACCGAGGAAAACTAGAAGAGATCAAGATGTTGATATTGTTCGGCGTTTCCAAAGCAGCGGCTTCACTCGTGTATCGACGGTCGCAGCAGACATGGATCTATCGACACAAACAATTCGTCGGCGGCTGAAAGAACACGGCTTTCAATCGAGTTCCAACGAGAAAACTTATTTTAACACCACAGCACAAACTGGAATGCCTGCAATTTGCCGAAAGATTTCTGAATTTCGATTTCTCACAAGTCGTTTTCGCGGACGAAAAAACGTTCCAATCATCGGAAGATGGAAGATGCACTCTTTGGCGATTAGCTGGTGAGAGATATAACCCCAGAAATATCAGAGCTAATCGATCGGGCGGCCGTATTAGCGTTGGTTTTTGGGGCTGGATGAGTGCATCGGACTTGACACCGCTTGAATAGCGAAGGCTATATAGATCTGTTGGAGAACCTGCTACTTCCTACGGCCAGAATGCACGTATCGGAGCCAATACACCTCGTCCACGACAACAGCCCCGTGCACAAAGCTAGAAGATGTCGAGCATGGTTCTGCAATAATATAATGAAAATGCTGTTATAGAGATGCCGTTCCCGCCGAAGAGTCCAGACTTGAACCCCATAGAAAATCTATGGGGTCTCATTGTCCAAGCCTGGGAGCCCGACACGCCACGTACGAAGGAAAGCATTATAAGGCACGTGGAACGCATATGGGATACATTCAGAGGAGGAGATGTGTGTGCAAATATGGTAAATTCTATGCAATGCCGACTACAGGCCGTCATCGAAGCAAATGGAGGCCACACAAGATTTTAAATATTTCTACTCTTTTTAGATATATTTTGAATCCATTTTTTCGATCAATAAATGTTATTATTATCTTTGTATTTACTTTTTTAAATTATTTCCGAAATCGTACACACAAGTACAAGTACTACAGTGAGTAATTTATATTTTCTTATTTTATGTAAGTTTTTATTATAATATTTGCAACATCAACAGCACGGTATGAATAACATTAGGCACGTATTATAACAGACGAACAAGAAGAACATTTAAACTTCGCGTAAATATATATTATTTCACAAAAACACAAAATAAGTCAATGCAGAGAAAAGCAAAAAATATAAATTGTATTACAAAGCAACAAAAGTAGATGAACACATCTACGGCAAACTTGCTTCTTACAAGTGTTCATTGAATTATGTAATATTGGTGTGTTTAGGAATTTTGTTGCTTTTGTTGCTCAGAAACTTTTGTAACCTTAAGGTGTTCACGAATTTTTGTGGCCGAACCTGGTCAACCACTTTTGTTGCTTCATGTGTGCAAGACTTTTGGCGTTTTGAATATGCTCAACGACTTTTGTCGTTGACTGTACGTAAAGTACCTCACGGTTTCTAAAACTAATAAAATGAATATAATTAATTCAATTAACCTTATTGCGGCTGAAATTGATTCATTTCATTGCGCGCTGAATGAATTCACAAAGATAGCAGCACGGATAATATGTTATAAATAACTTTTTTTTATTATATTTTTTTTTGTAGCTAGCATAGTTCTAAGATATGTATATATTTTTATATAGTTATAAGATTATCGATGCTACTGTATTTGGTTTTAACCTGTAAAAGTAGTGTTCTGTATCAGCCCATATACGTCCCACAGCAGGGCACGGGCCTCCTCTACAATCGCCAGTACGATTGAGAGTGGTTAGGCCATATAGTCCACCACGCTGGCCTAGTGCGGGTTGGCGGACTTACATACCATAGAAATTCTTGTAAATCGCTATGGCATGCAGGTTTCCTCACGATGTTTTCCTTCACCGTTTTAGTGCGTGGTGATTGACTATCAATACACACATGACTCCGAAAAGTTAGAGGTGTGCCCTGGGATTCGAACCCGCGACCACCGTGAACATGTTGGCAGCCGCGTCTAGTCCGTTTACCAACAGGCCACCACGCACTTAGTAAAGTAGTAAAGTAGTAGTTAAAGTAGTGTTATGTGGCAAATAAATAAAGAATAAAGAATTTTTAACCGACGTCAAAAAGCAAAGGGATACGCTGGTTGGTAAGCATCACTACATAGTATGAAACAAAGTCGCTTTCTCTGTCCCTATGTCCCTTTGTATGCTTAAATCTTTAAAACAACGCAACTGATTTTGATGCGTTTTTTAATAGATAGAGTGATTCAAGAGGAAGGTTTATATGTATAATAAGTACATATTATTGTACAGAAATCTATTTGTACCCGGGCGAAGCTGGGCCGGGCCGCTAGTACTATATAAGTATACGACCACTCATGAACAGTGGCTTAACCAAACACAATTGATCACAAGGCAATGCTTGGCACTCCACTGCGCTCGTCATTCTGAGACATAAGATGTTCAACCTTCAAACCGGAAGATAACAGTGCATTTACACTGCTGTTTGGCGGGAGAAATAGACATAACAATGGTTGTAACCAAGCAATCGCTCACATAAATGATAAAGGTTTATCAAGAGTGCTAGCGAAATGATGCCAAGTGATAGTTTTAGTGACTTCAGACTCAATACAACTAAAACAAATTCAAAACGATGAAATACCGCGCGTGGAGGCTCCTACCGCGGTTTCGGCCACCGAAACCGCACATGCGCCTGTTTTCGAGAAAGGCGTCAACAGTAATAGAAGTACTCTATTTCAAACTCAAGAGATGGCGTTAGACGACAGCTTTGATAAATCGTTTGCTATGATAGTAAGTTCTGGTGAGGCGTGGAAAGAAAACAGACCGAATGAAGAATGGGTTGTAATGCAGAAAATGAGACTGAAAAACCGTTTTAGTACTTCAAGAGGCAAAGCAATTAATAGTGGTAATGAAAAATTTAAGGCGGCGCATGCGATGGTTCCATTATTTATTAACAATGTAGACAAAGATACTTCAGAGAATGATATTATTGAATACTTTTTGAACCGTACCAAATTCATGTATTTTTATACAAAATTAATTCAAAAATTCAAAGAAAATTTAATGCATAAAAAATGTATGTGCCTAGTGAAAAAATATATTTCTTAGAAGAAAATGTATGGCCGAGGGTATTTCATTTAGAAGATTTATTGAGTATAAGAACAAAAAGAATGATGGAAAGCATAATACCAAAGAAAATTAATACCGTTAATTTAACCAGCTTCAACTGCCGTTCAGTAACAAGGTCTATTGACGGGGTAAAATCATTATGTAGAACATGTGACATCCTAGCTCTGCAGGAAACATGGCTGATGCCACATGATTTGCCATATCTAGTATCTATTGATGAAGGATTTGCATACACGGGTAAATCAGCTGTGGACACATCAGTGGGTATACTGCGTGGAAAGCCTCAAGGCGGAGTCGCCAGCCTGTGGCGTAAAAGTGTATTCCCTTCAGTATCGGTTATTGAATGCACGAGTAGGCATCGCGGCTATTAGTTTTTGAAGTGAAAACTTCTTTAGCGGCGTTGAGCACTTTTTCTGTAATGGGTATAAAATCTTAAACTCGCGTCAGGACACGTGACCTGATCGTAAGACGGATGGAGAGTAGACAGCTGTCAGTTAGCTGTCAGTTTATAAAGCTTTGATGAATTGCCAATGATTTTGAGTGGAGATTTCAACATAAACTTCGCAGACGATAAAAATCAACTATTAATTGAATTTTTAAATAATGAATTTGGTTTAACTATAAATAAATAAATAAAATAAATAACACCCAACAGTCACATACGTAGTCCTGACCCCACACTAAGATCGAGTCTTGTGTCGTGGGTATCAGGAACTACGAGAGACTTTTCGGTCTCACAAACACCCAGACCCGGAAGAAATATTTGTGGGCCGCACAAACATTTCTCTCGGTGCGGGGATCGAACCCGCGGCCTCTCGTTTCACAGGCGGCATCTAACCAACTGCGCCACGGAGGCTGTCACTATGTCGAATGATCGCAATCTTAGCACAACGAAATACAAAACTACTATTGATGCGGTCTTTATTAGACATTTAAATAGGTTCGAATCAAAACTGTTCGTTTCTTACTTCAGCTACCATAAACCTATCGTATCAGTTTTAGAGATTGGCGGTGATAGTTCTGGTAATGATGATGGTGAAAAAGTCGTTGAAATTATGGATGAAAGTTGATTTTTCGGAGAGATAAACTTTTTAATGTAAAATAATTGTAATAGTTTTAAAGTGTTAAATTTTTAATGTAATATAAATTGTCATGTTTGTGTACGATAGCGCAATAAATGAATATTGTATTCTACCACATAAATGATAGTACTTTTATACTGATAAAGCAATTGGTGCAAAATTATTCCCTAACCATTCCAAAATATCAAACATGCTCAACGTTAATAATCAAGTTTTCACTTCTGCCGGCACTCCCGGAGTGCAACCCGTCTTTTTTTTTTTAATGCAATGAATGGCGAGACGAGCAAGCCGTTCGCCTGATGGTAAACGATACGACCGCTCATAAACAGTAGCAACATTCCACTGCGCTCGCCATCCTGAGACATAAGATGTTAAGTCGCAATATGTCCAGTAGTTGCTCTGGCTACAATGTCCTTCAATCCGAAACACAACAGTGCATTTAAGCAGTGTTGTTTCACGGAAGAAATAGACATTGCGGTGGTACCTACCCAGATGGCCTCTCACATATGAGATACCTACCACCAGTTTCGCTAGAAGATAAACAATTATTAGTGTTTTCGGTATATATGCCATCAGATTCTATAGATAATTTAGCAGAGTTCACGGACTGTTTGGGTGATATTAGTGCAGAGATAGATAGTTGCGAGATGGACTCAGTTATTATTTTAGGTGACTTTAACGCTCATCCGGATACTTCCTTTGGTAAAGAACTATTGAACTTTTGTGAAGAGCAGAAATGGTTATGTGCCGATATGGATTTTTTGGGACAGACATCAAATACTCATACGTACTTAAGTGACATTCATGGTACTACTTCATGGTTAGACCATATTTTTTTTTTTTACTGGTGGTAGGTATCTCATATGTGAGAGGCTGCCTGGGTGGGTACCACCGCAATGCCTATTTCTCCCGTCAAACAGTAGTTTAAATGCACTGTTGTGTTTCGGATTGAAGGACATTGTAGCCAGAGTAACTACTGGACATATTGAGACTTAACATCTTATGTCTCAGGATGGCGAGCGCAGTGGAATGCCAAGCATTGCTTTGTAAATCAAGGTGTTGTTTGGTTTTGCTTCTGTTCATGAGCGGTCGCAACGCTTACCATCAGGCGAACGGCATGCTCGTCTCGCCATTCAATGCAATTAAAAAAAAAAAAAAAAATTGGCAGAAAAAAATTTGTGTTGTACTTTTTTCCTATCGTCGTATTTTGTTGGTAAACACCTAGTTTCGTATAATAATGACACCCTTTTATTTTTATAGACGCTATAGTAGGTACGCAGGGGTTTAAATGCTTATTTTAGTATAAACAATCGATTTACCATATAGTGTATTGATAAATTCATACTCTTAGCATCTGTCGTCTCGAACTATACACTACGCGAACCAAGGGTGAGTGAGATAGATATAGGAAGAGATAGATCATAGACGTGGAGGACGGAACGGGGTGTGAAGACGTGGTGTATAGCAAACGAGCCGATAAATATTAATAATTGTATTCTACTACAATGTTACACATATTAACCGTAAATAGTGACTATTACACCACCCAAACTCTATCATCAAAATAGTTTAAAAATCCCCCAAGCAGCATTTTCGTGGAAAACACGTCCCATTGACGCACTATCAATCAATTATAACTACAGTTCAAACATTACTGGAGCATATCTTGTGACGTCAGTACAATTCTATGTATTGACAATTCTAAACGGCGCGGCGGGTGACTTGTGAAACTAACTTGTCACAAACTAACATATTTCATTATATAAAGTCACTATAATATATACTGTATCGGCCCATATACGTCCCACTGCAGGGCACGGGCCTCCTCTACAATATACAGGGTATATCAAGACTGCTACCGAAAACGAAGCTGGGTGATAGTTTTAGTGACTTCAGACACAATGCAAATAAATTTCCTGCAAAAAATTGAGACGATTTTTTTGTTATTTTTTTTTTATCGTCTTATTAGGATGGTAAATATATAGTTTTTTTTTCTGAAATAATAGTGTACATCCTTTTATTTTTAAACACGCTATGGTACGCGAGGCTTTAAATTACTACTTTAGCAAAAACTATGGATTTACCACCCAGACTCGACAATATTTAAAAAAAAAAAAAATATTGTCGCGTTTCTTTGCGAAATTTTTAATTGTATTGTGTTTGTAGTCACTAAAACTACAACCCGACTTCGTTTTCGGTAGCACTCTTAATAGGTATACCCGGTGCACACCGAACGACTCGACAAACCGAGACCTACCACGGAGGTGAGGTCTCGGCTTCGAATCCCGTGTCGGGAAAAGTTATATTCTACTTTACACGCTATATATTAGCTTCACCTGTATTTTTGTATGTTGTTTGTAACCGACTTCTTTGGGCGCGATTTTGACTCTAAACGGTCAGATTTCATTCAAACTTTGTATTTGTCGAGAACCGACAATACAATAATTTAAAAAGTATGTGGCATTAACATATCCACAACATGCATACTGCTTTTTTTAAATTATGAAAGAAAAATATGAGTTTATAATTCACGCACAGCTATCTTCCTTTGATAAGACAGCCGTAGATAGATGTTTTAGTCAAAACAATGAAATAACTTTTTTTTAGTTGGGTCTTTTAAAAGAGCGTTTATTTTTAGTTTTTTAAACTATCATTTAATTCTATTCATTATCAGCCCGGAGTCAGGAAATTGCGTGGGTCGTAAAATACAAGGCCAAATACGAACGTCATGGCACCTCTGCCTACACCTTCTGTGAAAAGGCGTGGATATTTCTATGTATGTAACACTACATAGTATAAAACAAAGTCGCTTTCTCTGTCCCTATGTCCCTTTGTATGTATCTTTAAAACTACGTAACGGATTTTGATGCAGTTTTTTTAATAGATAGAGGAAGGTTTATATGTATAATACGTACATATTATTGTACAGAAATCTATTTGTACCCGGGCGAAGCTGGACCGGGCCGCTAGTGTGGAATAAACATAAACATTCTATTAAAAAATAATTTACTTCTAATAAATTGGTTCTGACGTCAACAGTGACAAACATAACATTACGTTTAATAGATTTCGTGGTATTTGTTTGTCACCTTGAGATGTATAACTTCTTGGTATTTGTCAAAAAGAACCATTTCCAAAACATATCCTCAATAAAATACGATAAAATATTCGTTGGTCTTCCTCATACAGAAATATTACTTTATTTTTCTTTTTATTTATTGAGATTTTCACTTTTTTTATTTCAATGAATGGCTATAAGAGCATGCCGTTCGCCTGATGATACGACCGCTCATAAACAACAGTAGAACCAAACAACAACTTGAATGACATAGCATTCCACTGCGCTTCCATCTTAAGACATAAGATGTAAAGTCTCAATATGTCCAGTAGTTACTCTGGCTACAATGTCCTTCAATCCGGAACACAACAGTGCATTGAGAATGGTGTTTGTCGGGAGAAATAGACATTGCGGTGCCTACCCAAGCGGCCTCTCACATATGAGAGACCTGCCACCAGTATCACTTATTTTATATTACTTTAACAAACAGAAAAAATCGTGTGGATACCTGCATACTATGCGATATATACAAGGCAAAATGTGGGTGTATCTCTGCCTACCCTTCAGGGAAAAAGGCGTGAGTTGATGTGCGTATGTAATAAGCTTAGTGATCAAACTATGAATTGTCAATTTTGCCCCCTTTGTCACGTAAGGAAAAAGCGATTTTTCCCCCGGTATCTATTTTCCTGCAAATGAGTAATACGCTACGCAGTTGCGGTTGTATCACTACACGTTATTTTCTCAGTCCCGAGAATATTAGGCGGAAGTAAGTTGACATTATTGTATGAAGCTTAACTTAAGATACTTATTGAAGTGAAATTTCTAATGCGAATTCCAACAAGGTTGCGGTAGATGATTAACGCTGGATTGTTATTTGCCAATATAGTATCAGAAAATATGTGGCCTAACCACTCTCAATCGGTATTCGATTGTAGAGGAGGCGCGTGCCCTGCAGCGGGACGTATATGGGCTGATACATATTGCCAATAATCAATCTCAGTTGTGAAAAAACTATGGCAACATGACAAGAGACCAATCGAAAAGTAGAAAACAATCCAGATTGACTTCAAGCTAATTTTTTCGATTGATTATTGGCATCGGCCGTTAGTGTATTATAATTACGATAAGGCTGTCATTATATTGACTTTGACAGTTAAAATATACCTTCATCCAACTGACATAAATTTGACATTACATTGATAAGCCTCTAAAGAGGTACTGCGTCCAAGACTGCGTCTTACGCATAGAGCAGAGTTTTTTAAACTTTTTTGCAGTCACGGACCCCTAACTAAATTTAAATTAGTTCACGGACCCTATCAAAAAACATTTTAGAAAGAAATACAAACCTTGTTTGAATACTCATTTTTATTGAACATGGACTTTTATTGGTACTTAACAGTAGTATATGGTCTATGCCTTACATTAATTAATTCAATTTCTACATCTTTGGTACTTTGCGAACTGCCTTCAATATGTTACGCATATATTTTGATTTGTTGGCTATTGAAGTCAATAAACAAATTAATTAACATTTACAATGAAATAAATATTATTTTTTGCTTTTCAGTGGAAATTTATAATAGGCATGATGACTGATTTTGAAAAACTACCTCTGAATGTTCGTATACATTAATAATACTTAAAATGAATAAAATTTTTGAAAAAAAGTAAAGATTTGCGCGAAAAATTACGTTTTAAGTTTCACATTTTAACCTTTGCTCAAAAACGCCGTAATAGTAATGGCGTCCGAATGTGACGTCATGCTTTTGTAAATGCTTGCTCGTGCAATGTTTATGTGTATATTGTGATATATACATTTTATTATTTTTAATAGTAATGCCGAGTTTTAATGTGGATCGATGATGTGTAGTTCCGCATTGTAATAATACATCGATACCAACTCCGAGCAATTTGTTTCTTAATGTTTCAATGGATAAAAAAGTTAGAAATATATGGCAAAAAATGGAAAGGACCTTTATCGTTAAATTCAATGATTAATTCCGTGAACACTATTTTGACGCCAATAATAATAATATCCAGTAATAAATAAATAATGTCCAGTAGTTACTCTGGCTGCAATGTCCTTCAATCAGAAACACAACAGTGCATTTAAACTGCCGTTTGACGAGAGAAATAGGCATTGCGGTGGTACCCACCCAGGCAGCCTCTCACATATGAAAGACCTACCACCAGTAAATATGAGTACTAAAAAACGTTATTAATGTTCCAATTAAACAGTAATATGGAATATCGCATAGTTCCAAATTTTGAGCTATTTGCGATGAATCCTTATTCCATGGGTAATGTTCCTTTTTCGTAGGTAGCACAAAACTGATTGCATTACTAAATATTAGATAAATATACTGAATAACATAGAAATGACCAAAGCTAGCCAACAAGTTCGCGTTATGACTAAGTAATATTTACGAAAGTGACACGTCACTCGCTTCTGATTGGCGTTTCATCTAATATGGCGGATCCATAGGTTTTGTACTTTTATTTTTGCTAAAATATATTCACCTTAATTAAAAACTAAAGCAAATGTTTATTTTGAGAATCATTCTATTATACATTATTATATTAAACCATAATTTCATTAATTTGTTGTTACTGTCATCATCCCCATTTTATTGTTTACTTTATAGCGGTTTATTAGCTTTGAAGTTTTTATTAAAGATTTTAGTTATTTTTTCCTTTTAATATTGATAGGCATTTAAATGACAATT